>OY294051.1:9554066-9783218 GCA_958510825.1 Brachypterus glaber
TTAAATGAAAATTCGACTATTCCAAATAATATTCTTAATTCTATACTACTACAAATGCGTACCTGACGCAGTTTTTATTTTTTTTTACACTGTTCTACCACATGAAAAAAATTAAATTTTTGATATGTTTTAGATCGAATACGAATACATAACATAAAAAAAATGGCGGGTGTGTTCGGCCAAAAATTGGCCTTTTCGGCCCTTCAAAAAATACAAGTGATTTTTTTATAGGTTAGAATAGTCGCAAATCGACAATATAATTTTTTATAGACTATCCTTATAGTCCTTATTATGTGTTCCAAATTTGAAGTCAATCGGATCAGCAGGACCGGAGAAAAAAATAATTCGTGTCGAAGTAAAAAAAAATAATTTTGACCCCCCTGGGGGTCGTTGGGGGCTGAAAATCTGGGAATCAACTGATGGGAGCTAACTTTTGCACAAATACTCAGCTCAAATCGGGCTAGGGCACTTTTTACCTGCTTACCCTGCTAAGCTCTTTATGTTTAAGAATTTTACAATTTCGATAAAAAATGATTATTTATTGATTAATTTTACGTAAAAAACATATTGGACCTTTTGATCAAAGGTCAATAGTTTTCGAGAAAAATAGGTTTAAACATATCTCTGCAAGTTCCACTAAGAAAAAAACTGCTGCCAATAAGATAATACTTTCTCCTATAGGTCTAGGTTTATTAAAATAAAAATAAAAATAAATAAATAAATTAAAAAAAATTAATTTTTTTTTCCGAAAAAAGTCTCTTTTTTCGTTTTAATTTTACCCCCTTACCCCATCCCGATTTTTATCAACAAAAAAAAATATATCCTAGCCACACAAAAAAAGGTCAATAGTTTTTTTTTATTATGTATTTTGAGGCGCTGCATCCGAATTTGAGGTCAAAATAGCACATCACCTGGAAAACTAATTGGATAAGGTGCTATTTTGACATCAAATTCGGATTCAGCGCCTCAAAATACATAGGAAAAAAAAATATTGACCTTTTTTTATGTGGCTAGGATATTTTTTTTTTTTAATAAAAATCGGGGTGGGGTAAGGGGGTGAAATGGGGTTAAAACTTTTTTTTATTTTTTTTTTCAATTTATTTTTCGTTAAAACAAAAAAAGAGACTTTTTTCGGAAAAAAAAATTATTTTTTATTTATTTATTTATTTATTTTTATTTTAATAAACCTAGACCTATATGAGAAGGTATTATCTTGTTGGCAGCAGTTTTTTTCATAGTGGAACTTGCACAGATATGTTTAAATTTAAACCTATTTTTCTCGAAAACTATTGACCTTTGATCAAAAGGTCCAATATGTTTTTTACGTAAAATTAATCAATAAATAATCATTTTTTATCGAAATTGTAAAATTCTTAAACATAAATTTTGTTGAAGAAATATATTACAGAAACACTTTAGAACGCACGCCTCTGACATACACACAATTGTATTTTTGGGTAAGTAGGGGAATAAATAACTTATATTACCACTATTAACCGTACTAAATTTTAATGTGATAAGTCAAAGCATTTTCTTGTAATTACACAAAATCAATTTTCCTAATTTTAACTTTTTTTATGATATCAAAAAATTTGAGGGTGATGGAGACAAACGGCCTTCAGATTTGGATTCAGCGACCCAAAATTAGTATAAAACTATTTCTGAAATCTCAGTTAGAGAAATCTTCAGATTTGTCGACCAGTGTTATTTTCTTGTAAATGTCATTAAAATTTTTAATAAAAATATGAATTCCTAAGCTATTTATTGGATAAAACCTTGTATGGCACTCATGGGCAAACCGATATTGCCCTCTTGAAAATTAACTTTATTTCTTATTTCTCATGGGCAATATCTTACTTTACCCAATAGTACCATAAATAACTGATATTTTATTACAAAACCAAAAGAATAAAATAATAGCACGGAGTCACAATATTTTGTTTAAATCTCAACAGGATTTGATAATGCGTATCTTATAGATTTTGGATCGCTAATTTTGAATCTGGCGCAGTACAGGAACTTTAGACCCAGGTTTCTATGTTATTAATATTTCAATGTATTTCACGAAGGAATACATTTTGTCATTTTTTTTTGACTCTGACAAGAATACGTACTAAAATTACTAACGAAGGTGATATCTTAGTGTTAACTTATAACTTAATCATTTGAAACTTAACACCTAAGGTAAGTTTTTATCTATGGCAACCAAATTGGTAATTAATACAGGCCTATACCTATAGGTAATTTAACATCTTCTGGAATTGGTCGGTTTTAAACGTTCTTATTTCGAGAACGGATGATGATGGATTTTCTTTGTAATTTTTTTCTACGTCTCAGCCCTGGTACTGTTTGCCCTTTCTAGGAAGTGCGTCAGTACTGAGACACCCTGTATATTTATATTTGTGTATTAAATATTTTTTTACTTTATTACTATTTTAATGTTGCATTTTAAGAGCTGTATATTTTATATTATGATATAATTTGTGAGATCGCATATTAAAAACTAAATTATGCATATTATACAAAAAAGTCTACTACATATGGCATTGTCAATTTCTAACTTCATACAATTCTAAAGGACATTTATTGATGTATTGTTATGTAGAAAAGTAAATATTTGTCTTGACATTTTTATTGATCCCTGTTAATAATAAGCTTGGTAAAAAAGACTTACATAGTAAAAACAAATACCGTAGAAAATGTTATACAGTGCGGTCCAAAAGTCACCCCCCCCCCTCTTAACTTTTGAACAAGTTGAGATATCGATTTCAAATTTAGAACTCTTAAATAAGACAACTTAAACTATTTTTAAGCATATATTTGATACTTTTATCTCTTAAAATGTGAGCAGGGGGGCATGGGGGGAAATTTTTTTAAATGGAAAGGGGGGTCGTGTAATACATCATTTTAAAGCCTTTAAAATTATCTATATAACCATACATTTTTAAAATTTTTAAACATATATTTTAAGGTTTTGATTTTTCAGTTTTTTTTGTGCTAAAAAAATAATTTTTTAAGTTTTTTTTTTGTTAATTTTTATTTATGTCAACTAAAATTAGTTTAAAAGTATAATTTACTTTTTTTCATCATGAAATTAGGCATTTTTAAAAAATTGTTTGGATTTTTTAGAGAAATTTTGACCAAAATACCCATTTTCAACCCTATTTTAAACCCAAAAAAAAATGTTTAAAAAAAATAAAAAATATACAGTTAAATGGAGAATTTTATAATCTTTAAAATGATGTATTACACGACCCCCCTTTCCATTAAAAAAAATCTGCCCCCATGCCCCCTGGCCACATTTTAAGATCTGAAAGTATTAAATATGTGCTAAAAGATAGTTAGATAGTTTAAGTTGTCTTATTTAAAAGTTCCAAATTTATAGTCGATATCTCAACTGGTTCAAAAGTTAAGAGGGGGGGGGGGGTGACTTTTGGACCGCTCTGTATGATTGTGCCTATAAGTATTTATTTATTTCCTAAATTGCTTTAAATAGTAGTCAGCTTGTTTCTCTTCTTATACAGCAATTTAAAAGAAAGTATATTATAAAAATATTTTATAGCATCGTGAAACTTTTGTATTTCATGAAATTTATTACCATTTCAGGAAACGTCAGTTTCCTTAAATAATAAATGGCTCGTAATTTTAGTTTAACAACAATTATAAATGTAATTGCATTTTTAAAAGGTCATTGACTTTATCACTAAGATATTCGTCAGCAGAATAACTTGTAGACATACAGACAAAATAGATAAATGGTGACATATTTATTTTATCAGAAAACCCAAATGAAATGCCTAAAACTTTAAAACTGGGAACCATGTTAAATCCTGAGAAAAAGACGGAATTTAAAGTAAGAGAGGAAGAAATTTTATCTTATAAGCAAAGATTACAAAAACTAGACTTACAAGTTATTAAATAAGCTAAAGATAGAAAATGATGCAGTTATAACACCAATAAGATATGGAGTGCTAAATAAGTAAATTACCACCATCAATTAATGTAATAATTACATTTAACAAATGTTAGTTGGATTTTGTTTGTATCTGTCGTTTCAGCTAGGAAAATTATTATTATTATATTGTTTTTTATAGAAAAAAAATAATATTATTGTTATCAAGTTTTTCTTTAGGTGTATTTTCGTTTGGACTTATAAAGTATATATATATTTTTATTTATCTTGTAAAATATAATCAGTTTTATGGAAGTCCTCAAGGTACTGTTTTAAGTCCACTAGTATATTTTATAAGACAATTTAGAAATTAAAATTCAATGAATGCACACCCGTTAATAACTAAGTAACCTTATTGACCTCTAATAATGTAAAAATGACTTACATTGTACGTATTTGGTATATTGCAGATATGTTGCCAACGCTAGTCGATTGTTATATATGATCTCTATTGACAGATAGATAGGTAATATATTATTGCTTAATAAGCAGTGCTTAATGATTCAAGAGTGGTTTATTGGATTCATTCATAAAATGCCCTAGAATACTACAAATTATTGGTTCTACTTTATAAGACAAGGCCAACCACTCTTTATACAGAAATTTATTTATTGCAAAAGAAAATGCTCATCTATTGCATTTCGTAATAACTTATATTAACAAAAATTATTTAGTCATAAAGCCATCTTGTTTTATTTGGAATTTTTAAAACATCTTGTTTAATAATAATATAATTATAACGTTTATTTCTTAACTCTTAATTAATACCTATAAATGAGGTTGTATAGAGAAAAAATTTATAAGTACAATCTTAGGTAATATTAGTAGTTAAGCATACTTATTTTTAAAATTTTTATTACAATTAATGAATATATTTTTATCAACTAAATTATTTAGATATCCATAAAAAGGATTCTAACTTACATTTAAATAGAAAATTTAACTAAATTACGCTTATTTTTATAGCTATTAGGAATAGGCTATTATTAGTAATAGCCTCAGATTTGACTGTGGGTGGTTCTGTAATGTCTAGACCTATACAAGGATCCATAGTCCGTTTTCTTTGCATTTTTTTTATCTAAATTTTCCTGGGGAACAATGGCCTAGAGCCTACCAACTAATTACTAACTTCCAAGTAAAGTAATAGTCATATAGGATGATGTTTTATTTTGAAAAAGTAAAGCAATAAAATTACTATTTTAAAAATATAATGTACTCATAAGCATTCTCAACTTTAAAAGTAACATTTACAATGATTTTTAAAACTTAAAGGTCATTACAGTTATCATCAACTATGGTCTGTTTTATCAAGCAAGATAGTAAATTAAAAGTCGCACACTAAATATTTTTACAGCAGGTTTGAATAGTATATGTTTGTGTATAGAATATAGTTATTGTTACAACCACATTTCTGTGTTTGTATTTATTTTTAATTTGGGTTTTATTATACATAATTTCATTTAATTTCTTTACTTAGTTATAATTCAAAAATAATATTTTATTTTGAATTGATTGTATTTTTGTAAGTAACGCGCTGAAAACCTCCTAGCTTTTCTGCGCGTGAGTTCGGGTAGGTTGCCTTCCGGACAGTAGCAATTTGACACTCGAGAACGATCGATGCGTGTCAATGGGAATGTACTCAAATCAGCTGACGAATATACCACGCCGCGGGCATTCGTTAGAATTTACCATATTTACGGCTGCAAACTATAGAAATAAGTTCCATATACACATATGTATTAAAATAATTAGTAGTGTATACCTACACTGGTCAAACAAACTTTAATTCGCGTACATCAGTTTCCAATTATGTGGTGTCTCCTGTGAAGAAATGGCGGTCATGACCTGTCGTGCTGAATGCTGTAACTAAGGTAAGATTACCATATATATTATTGGAACTGTCGTTTTGTCTTTAATATTCTTTTCAATCATTAATACCTATTAGCAGTCCACTTAATTAATATCATAAAGGCGATGTTACGGAGGCAATCCCATATCACCGAATGGGACCTTTCGACGTCACATAACAGTTATGTTTTATAAAATAAACTACGCAGTATATTCGCACATCCAATATTCGAATCTGTTTTGAAAATATTCACTGTGCGATTTTTAATTTACTATCTTGCTTGATGAAATAGACCAAAGCAAGAATATGTTAGAATCAGCTATAAACCTTAAACACGCAAGCAACTGACTTTTACTATTATACTGCCCTGCTAAGGCAAGTTGTTATATCTGCAAATTAGATTTTTTAAGATATGACCAGTGTTATTGTTTTTGTTTGCAGTATTTGAAAATATGTTTAAATAAATATGGCGTTGGGTTCTGATTCATTTTAAATCAAAAATACGTAGTATCATTTGAAAAAAAAATATTTTGTCAAAAAATAAATTGTCATACTAAATGCATTTGTTCTATCTGCGAAAGTTAGGACAAAATGTTCTAAAAAGTCCAATTAAAATATTAAGTTAGTGCTAGTCCTGACTTATTCGTCTAGTAAAGACTAGTTAGGACAATTTTATTTAGAAAACTGAAAATTTTCCACATAGGACAAACATCTTAGGCTAATTTTTAGGATTTTTTTTTAGATCGGACATTTCTTTTTATTAGGCACATATAAAGCAATACAATGGTGTGCTTATCTCAAAAAGTGAATTTTTGCAGATAGGACAACTTGTCTTAGCAGGGCAGTATAATAAATAATACAATATTAATCAAATTTAATTAAACTGTTAAAAATTTATATTTAGTCTGAATATAAAATTTGTATTGTTTTATTGTTACTTTCCGCATGCTGGTAAAAAATATGTTTATACCTAGCACTTGCGGAAGGTATATTTTTTGCACTTATCATTTAGTCAATTGTACATTAGGGTGCCCAGTACCTACGGAATTGTTTGGTTCCCATCCCTCAAAATTGTTTCTTTAGGTGAAAAAACAACACTGATTTTTTTTTAGAAAAAACATTTATAGGTTCAGCCCGGAGTTTTTTTAAATAGAAAATCATGTGTGGGATTTTTATTTTTTTAAGGATATACAAACTTTAATATTGGGCGTTTATAAAAGAAAAAAGTGTTTCTGGATAATAAAGGAATATTCTCTACAGAAATAAAACTGATTTTTTATTATTAAATTGACACAGGAGGTTAATAAAGTTAATAAAGGCTAGAAAAAAAATCACTAAGAATTTTTTCCAAAGAGTTCTTTTTTTCTAGGTTTTTATTTACTTTTTTGAAAAAAAAGTACAGGGTGTCCAAAAAATAATTAAATATATCAATAAAAGTTAAAAATTACATTTAATTGCAATAAAATATCAATTTTGTAGCAAATAAATAAAAAAAAATCAAAATGCCTTGTAGTATGTTATAATATAATATTATTATTATAATAATATTATTATGTAATAAAATACATTTTTAAAAATCTGAAAAATAAATTCGTAAAACCCAGTTATAAAAATAAACACATTTTAAAGCAATTTGTACATATAATTATGCTTTTTGGCCAAATATCATCTCTTTTATTGAAATAAAGTGATTTTTTTTCATTTTATGGGATTTGTGATTTTTTTTGGACATCTTGTTTTTGTCAATAAATTTCTAAAAAAAAATAACCCATGAGAAAAAATTCTAAGTAACCTTTTTTGTAGCATAAATAAGCTCCATACGTCAATTTTTACAATGTTTTTACCCTGGTAAAGCCATTTTTTCATGTAAAAGGGTAATTTTTTTTTTGAATATTTTCTTATTATTCAAAAATAATTTACCTTCATATGCCTGATTTCAACGTTTTTATATTTAAATAATAATAAAAAGGCTTAACATGTTTCCTCTCTCCAAAAACCACCGGGCGCGATCTCTAAATATTTTTTTAAAAATCTGAAAAAAATTGAGAGTTGGTTTTTGAGCTAAATGAACATTTATAGGAGGTGGGATGAAAAGTGAAATTATCCACTTGTTAGAAAAATAACTAATTGTGGGAAATCACTATCCGTTCGTTTTGTATGCACTCCAAAGTAAAATTCAAGTTTTCTTGTGGCTGTATTGGCTTCTTTGCGGACGAAATCGGAATCAACTTTGCGACTTGTAAAAAAGTATGCAGGGGTGTGCATACGAATTCTACTTTCAAGTGTATATCAAATGGATGAATTACCTGTATGATAATGTACTGTCGTATGAGTACTATTTTTAAAGGTTTCAAATTGCAGTACTTACTAGTTTCGTTAGCTAAGTAAAATATACAGCCTGTTCCAGAACTCGCGTACAGAAATTTGAGGGTATATTAAAAACCCTCTGGAAAACATGAAAAAAATTTCAAAAAAAATCCATCTTCAATACTAATTAAAAAAGAAGCTATTTAATCTGACCAATCCTGTTGCTAATGTTAAATTACTTACAAATTAGTTTTTCCCTACTTATTAGTAAGTATGGCTGCATTTTAATTGTTGACGCGTGCATTGTTTGAGACTTTTAACTTTAGAATCTTTTTAGGTAATTATATTTTGACAAAACCGACAGAGGATATTAAATATTCTATTTTTATAGGGTCACTCCATCCAGCGGTGGTTTTTTAACAATAATAAATATTTATGTCACATTAATCACCATGTCAACATACAGAATATGTACCTGCAAGAATTAAATTTGTTTCCATAGCTACAAATTTAACTTTTAAAGATAATTTAAGATCAGCAATTGGTCTACTTAAAGCGTTCTTATTTTTGAATTGAACGAAGATGGATTTTTTTTTGACATTTTTTTCATATTTTCCAGAGGGTTTTTAATAAACCCTCAAATTTCTGTACGCGAGTTCTGGAACAGGCTGTATATGTAAATTATAATTTATTTACTTATTGAATAAAACATAATCATTTTTATTTCAATAAATCACAATTGAAAATATTAATAAATATTAATATATATTAATTGCAAAAAAAAATAAATGGATATTAGAATTTATTTTTAAATATTACATTACCGATATGTAATTGTTTTTAAATATAAAGGTTAAAAAACACGTTTTTTATAGTGGCAAGATCAATTATATACTTTCCATGACGCCAGTTAATATGGAATATTTAGTAAATAATATGGTTAGAAATCCCTTGGGTTTGGTAAACTATTTATGAACCATTTGTAGAACGAAAATAAACAACAAGTTTTCAATAGCTTAAAACGACCTCATAAATTAGGCAGATTTGGATCACCACGTCAAGGTACCCTAAAAATAGTCTTTTATTCATTAAATACCCACTTTAAATTCTTAAAATTAGACTGCAACTAGGGTTGATAATATAAAGTAAAAAGAGTGTTAAAATATTTCACCTACAAAATAGAAAAATGTAACCTTTTCTGAATTTAAATTTAGTACTTTTTATTTACTTATTTATTCAGCAGAAAAGTATTCTGCAAGAACGTCATATCTAACGATTTAGGTCTTCCACTTAGGGCCACTTGCACCAATTTTTGTTCTGGGATTATCTCGACTAAACCGAGTTTAAGTTAAAAATGCTGCGTTCTGATTGGTTGACCGTCAATTTAATCCAAGTTTAAAGTTAAAGCATCGTTGGTGCAAGTGGCCCTTAGTATCTCTCCACCTTATTTCATCTCTTATGCTAAAAGTCGTATATATCAAAAGATATATTCACTATAGTGTTTCCAAAAAAGATATATATTTTTTTATCCTTCCTGCTTGTAAACATTTTTTAAGTTACTATGGCAACGCAAAATGCGCTTGCGTCGTAAGCTAATTGGCAAGGTCCGATTTACGCAAACGTAAAAACGTTGACATGTGCCATCACAGAACACCCACTAACAAGTTATAAAGCGATTTTGTGACAAAATGTTATTTCTACAGAGATAATTCCTATACACAAGTGTTTTTATTGAAAGTTTTAAAAATTCTCCTTTTTTTCACATCAAAACAGAGGGCTGACCTTGCCAACGCACAATCCAACTGCTCTGTACTCTATAGTGCACACTAGGACAGCACCGTGTTGAGGATAAGAACAGGACTACAAAGGTACATAGCGTAATTAATTCTATAAAATAAGGATTAAACTGGTCGAAAAAAAAAAGCATATCTCCATTTTGTCTGATATATCATTTAGGTGTACTTTTTGATGCTGAACGCGAGTTTGACCTCCATTTGTTGGCTTTGGTTCAGGATTCTGAGATAAATGCTACTACTTTTTTGAAAATAAAAAAGTTAAATATCGTTGTTTTCAACCCTAAAAACTTTTTATAGGAATATTATACATCTATAAGATGCCGTTTTTTATGCAGATTTTGAAAATATTTTGTTTTTTAGATATCTTTAACGGATGTTGAGAAAAGTAGAAAAAAGTTCAAAAAAGTTAACCAAGCTAAAAATACTATATCTGCAAAAATTGCTGTCGTTACTGATAAATAAAGTCGATTCTCTCAAAACGACAAAAATGCACGTACAACCTACTTGATTACGATGGCAGTATTGTTGTTAATCTTGTAGCTAATATAATAATAACTGTGACTTGCTCAATAAGCTAATTATGAATATTTTTTACATAATCAATCAAGTTAATTGGTTACAAATTAACTGTGTGATTTTCTACACAATATATTGTTAGGTAATTTACAATAATAATTTTTAATATAGTCATTTAAGTTTAAAAATAACTGAATGAACTTCTCCATAGGTTGTTTGGCAATTTGTGGATAAAATGTTACACGCTGCGGTTTTGGAGGTAATTTACGAACTCGGACCGTCACTATTTTTTTTGATAATCTTGTTATTTATGACATAACTAAGGATTTAAGGCCAAAAATTAAAAAATCTGACGGTTAGTTTTTTTTTAATTGTTAATTTATTAAAAAAAAGTGCACTTACTTAATTATCCCCTAATAACTCAAAATTTTATTGATATATAATATTTATTTTTTCATAATAATAAAGACTACTTAATTCTCTATAAAAATGTATTTACCAGTTTTTTTTATATCTTTTGCCGTTTTGTCACAATACGTGATTAAATCTAGAATTCAACCTAAAAAAGCATTAAATTATTTTTCATTTATTTGAAAATTATACAAGTAGGCTTGTTTTACATTGATACGTCAAATACACTTTTCACAAGTTATTACCTTAAAATCAAGGTGGCAAATAAATATAAATATATAAATTGACAATTAAAAAAAAACTAACCGTCAGATTTTTTAATTTTTGGTCTTAAATCTTTAGTTTAATCTATGTCATAAATAACAAGATTATCAAAAAAAAACTTTTTGACGGTCCGAGTTCGTAAATTACCTCCAAAACCGCACCGTGGTTACTGTTTAATCAATTAAACAGCCAGACAAAAAAGATAAAGGTAATATAACTTTTTCGAAACTATTGTATTCCTATGTATTTTGAGGTGCTGAATCCGAATTCGGGGTCAAAATAGCACCTCATACAACTAGTTTTCGAGATAACCTCGAAAAACCTTATACACGTTATACTCGAAAATAACTTTTTTTGAGGTTATCTCCAAAACTACATGGATAAGGTGCTGTTTCAACCTCAAATTCGGGTTTAGCGCCTCAAAATACATAGGAATACAATGCACTGTAAAAACTGTATGTAAAATAATGTGAAAATACATGAATTTACATAGTACGGAATAGTAAATTTACTATTCTGGACTATGCATAATTCATGAATTTATGTAAAAGGATGTAAAATAATGTAAAAGAATGTAAAAGAATGTAAAAGAATGTAAAATAATGTAAAAATATATATTTACATTGATTTACATATTTTTACATGATTTTACAATGTCGGGCTATGTTATTTTAAGACGCGCGTGCGCAATAACCAAGAAGGCGTCGCATCATAAGACGGACCGTTGTTATTGTTAGAGAGATAGTGACGCATGCTGCTAGGTTAAAGTGTTAAAAGTGTAAAAAAGGTAAATATAATTTATGTACGATATTTAAATGCTTTATTTGTGGCCTAAAATTTACATTCATTATAAATTACGATTTTTATCAACCAATAGATCTTTAAAGAAAGATGTAAGCAGTTTATACTCCTATTAAGGGTGCAAATCGTTTGGTTTATTAAACCAAATAAACTTTACGCTATGATATTTCAAAAAAGCTTTGACACAGAGACTTGTAATTTGTAATCAAAATTTTCTAAGTAGTAAATATGTTTTTTTAAATTTCAAGTCTCTATGTCAAAAAGTCCAAACCATTCTGGACTATGTAATTTTTAGCATTCCGATCCATGCAAAGTATTACCATTCTGGACTATGTAATTTTTACCGTTCCGGTCTATGCAAAATATTATCATTATGGACTATGTAATTTTTACTGTTCCGGTCTATGCAAAACATTACCATTACGAACTATGTAATTTTTACCATTCCGGTCCATGGCAACATATTACCATTTACGGACTATGTAATTTAATGTAATTTATTTTTACCGTGTGGTCTCCAAAGAAATTATTTATCTTTTTGTTTTGTGGCTACATGTGGGGCTAAAAAAAAGTAAAATCTTTTTTGGGGACCATTGTATTCCTATGTATTTTGAGGAACTAAACCCGAATTTGAAGTCAAAACAGCACCTCATCCAATTAGTTTTGGAGAGTCCAAACCTCAAAAAACTTTATTTTCATACTCAAAAATGACGTTATGAGGTGCTATTTTAACTTTTAATTCGGATTCAGCACCTCAAAATACATAGGAATACAATTGTTTCGAAAAAGGTATATGACCTTTATTTTTTTGTGTGGCTGTTATTGTATTAATTTTAATTACTTTTAATTTTTAATTTTATTTAAAATTTTGGCGAGGGCTTTTAGCCCAATATTTTTTGATAATTTGACACTAGCTTCGCGTATCAAATTTTCGGGAATACACCCCCTTCCCTCCAAACACTGAAAAAGTAAATTGAAGGAAAATTTAAAGTCGGTATTTTATTGGCGTATTGAGAATTGTACCTAGATGGAAAAACGTGAGCTTGATCTTTTTTTTTACAATATTTGCTTCCTGAGATAAACATAGTTGGTTATAATAACACCTATAAAAAACAAACGAATAATAGTTATTTTCTTAACTAGTGTATTAAGTAGCATTTTATCCACGGCCTGACGGCCTCGTGAGCTGATATTCTTAAGTGGATAAAATCACTTAATACACGAGTTGAGAATTTAATTTTATCCAACACCTTTTATTTTTAAATAAAAATCTATAATTTTGCGAAAAATTATGTCAAAAATATTAAGATTAAGTTTTCTTAATACTAAAATAATAGGTAGCCATGGCCTAAGTATGCCTATTAAAAATAAACAATTGCTAGTTTTACATTTCTTACAAAGGTCAAAATGGACGCGGTGATGAAAGAATTTTTAATAAAAACAGTATTTTATTCAAAAACTAAAGAATAATCTGGGGTTTTCTTTAATTTTTATGGTTTAGTTAACATGCTTCTATTTATAGAATAGTTATAATACTTAATTAATAGGGTATGTAACTAATTTTGGGTGAGATCAAAAGCTGTACGTAAAAGAGTGGGTGAAAAATTTTTTAGTCACTAGTGGAAAAAACTCACTTTTGACATTTAAAATAGTGCTCAAAACAAGTGTTTCTGTGAAGGTGTTGGATAAAGATATTTTAAATCCGCTTTTTTGGCTTATGGATCTTATTTTTTTACTACATTGGATATCCAACATATCACAAAAAAAAAACGAGCTGATCGAGAAAAACGGAAAAAGGTTCCAAAATCAGCGCATCAAATATAGTCAGAGGCAACTAAAAGGTCCCCGGAAAATAAAAAAAACTATTTTTTTGCAGTTTAATTATTACATTACAGAAGGCAATGTAAAGTATTTGAATTTGGAAAAAATTAAGTCATAGAAAAGTTAGAATTATGCTCTACAGCTCTGAGTGTACCAAGAACAACACTTATCAAGAAAATGTTCCCAACGTGACAGAAAATATGATTTAAAATAATTAAAAGCATAATACTTATTTGAATTATCGATAAACATAGAAAAGTACGAATATAGGTTTTTAATTAGGTTAATAAATTTGACTGGTATAAGTATAAAACTTGGATTTTTTTGATTTATTTTTCCAATAAATTTTAAGTTTGAATAGGTAATTACACTTTCTAATTGAAAATATTTTTAACGATTTAACATAAACTATATTTCTGCTAAGAAGGCACAAAAGAATATTCAAACAAACAATTTTAGAAAATTTCAGATAAAAATCACACAGTGACACAATACGTTATGTAAAATTTCACATAACTTATTGCTATGTTTTTAAAATTTACATAATATATAATGTATCCTCACATAACTTATTATGTAATTTATAAGTTTCACATAATATATTATGTATTTTCACATAATATACCGGGTGTTTTATTTAACCTGAAACTTTCAAATATCTCGAATGCTATGCATTTTAGGAAAAAAAACCTAAAACAAAAGTTTTACTAGGGGAAACAAAATGGCGTATTTATTTTTTAACGATATTTAGTATTTAGGTTTTTAAGGCAATTTCAAGGTCAACTTTATTTTTTTTAAATAGAAACATATATTTTTTACTGCTATTTAACTCTCCTCAAAAAAATAAAAATGTTTTGTAAAAAACTTGCCACACAGCCACACAAAACTAAAAAAGTTGGATCTCCAACGGAGTTGACTAGTCAATTCCTATGTATTTTGTACCGCTGAATTCGATTCTCAGGTCGGAATTTGAAAGTTATCTCCCATTTTCATCATAACCTCAAAAAACATACTTTTCGCAATGATATGTTTTTTGAGGTTATTTTGTAAATCGGAGCTAACTTTCAAATTCAGAGCTCAGATTCGGATTCAGCGGCTCCAAATACATAGGAATCGACTAGTCGAGTCCGTCATAGATCCAACTTTTTTAATTTTGTGTGGCTGTGTTATCTCTGCAACTAAAAGTCCGGTCAAAAAAAGGGTTTTACAAAAGATTTTTATTTTTTAGGAGAATTAAATAGTAAAAAGTCCAAACCTTTTTAAGTCATGATAGAATCTAAAATATTTTCACTTTACCACATAAAAAACTTATATAGGGTTTAAAATATTTTTTGCGATTTATAAAAATGTGTTTTTCCTCGTAATGCAAATAGATAGCTCAATTTTATAAACGGATTTGAAATTTAGGTGAAAATAATATTAACATCAATATTTAATTGTGGAGGATTAGCGATTGGTTTAAGTCTGGTTCATCCTGAAGAAATTTTAAGCCATTTTCTTCCAAATATGAACTTTAGGATCTCACTGTGAGTGGTTCTATAATTTCCAGACCATCCGCTACAAGGATCAATTGTTCGTTTCATTCGTCAATTTTGTTCATCTAAATTTTTCTGGGGAAATATGTGCTCAAGGCATATACTTTTTTAAAGTACCTAGAGCATATGCTGTGTCACTACTTGGTGTAAAGGTGCTTGGGTTTAGGGTAGACTTTGGCAAAAATAGCCCTTGGAATATTCCTCTTATATTATTCCTAAGCTTAGGTAAGTAAATTGCTAAGCTAATAACTTTTTACCTTCTCAGCATAAACATAACTCCAGATGTTTCATATTCGATTAAAAATAATTAACAAAGAATATTTATAATAAACATCAATAAATTTAAAATTATTTGTAATGCATTAAATTCCTTTTAATTTTATTTAATTAAAAACATTTTTATCAAACCTGTTAGTTTATAGATCCCTGCTTTACAATACAATATAAGTGGGGTTGTAAGGCAAGGTAATGCCTTTCAAATCACTGCGACCAATGAGAATCCCCTTTACAATTTAGTCCACATCAAACTTTAGGCTTCCAAAGAAACTTAAAGGTTATTTTGGGGTCTACTTGGGATATATCTGCAGGTCTTGGGTATACCTGTCTGAGATATTCGTAGAAGCAGATAATGTGTTCGACAGTTCCTGCTACTTCTGAGCATGGCAGGTGTGGATTTTAAATTTTCCCATTTTTTTAAGATGGTATCTTACGGGGCCCTGTAAAGGTATTTAGTTCCGGCTTGCTGAGATAGAGTTCTTGTTCGTTCAGGTTAATATTTTATGAATATTTTGGCCTGTCTTAAGTTTTGGTCTTTCCAATATCGAGTTTTGATTTTGGTTTCCCATTCTTTAATTGCCTCTAACTGATGGTTTTTTTTAAGCCACAGAAAGGTTCAGGGCCAATAAATTGAGTGCATGCTCCTTCTCTAGCGAGAAAGTCTGCAGCGTCATTGCCTTCAACACCCTCGTGTTCTGGTACCCACATCAAGGAAACCTTGTTGGTTTCTGATAGTTTTCTGATGGCTTCGTAGCATTCCCAGGCAAGATTTAACACAAATACACATGAACTTAGTGCCTTTAAAGCTGCTTGGCTGTCCGAGAATATGAATATTTTTTGCCCTCTTTTTATGGCGTATATTTCCGCCTGGAAAATGGATAGAGTTTTCCCCATTGGTATCGATAGTTGGCGTCTAGGCCCATGTATGCCCACACTAACTCCCGACTCCATTTTGTACCCATCTGTATAGTAACAGATCCGATCTGCCAAATCGTCCCATTTTCCGTTTCTGGTCCTACTAATGTCCAAGTTTGGAGGTCCGTAATTACCACTTCAAACTTGCGATCGAACTCATACTGTAAGGTCATGATGTCGCTGATTGTGGTCAGGTATCCTATATTTATTTCACTTAGCATTTTGGTGTGACCACTTAGGTTACCCAGGATTAGGTAATTGTTTCGCTTCAGTCTGACTGCAGCCATAGCAGCCTCTCTCTTCACATGAAGGTGTAAGGGGATACCTTTCCGGTAACTTTTTTATTTTATACCGATTTTTCTCCGTGTGTATCAAAATGTAAAATTCACTTTCATTTATCACTATTAGAACATGAGAATATAGCCAATTATAATATTACTATTTGATTACCCAGGAAAAAAAAGTTGTTACAACGAAATATAGTAATTATACCTACTTGAAACAACAAAATTGTAGGTGCTAATAAATCAAGATTTAGTTGAATGCAAACGAAAGGTAGGTAATTTTCTTTTGTGTTTGGCTTTTGTCGAATCTTTTTACTTACTAATACTAGTAACACAGATCTACAAAAGAAGATACATTTCAAGGTGTCTAGGTTCTGTCAACGGATTCTGAATCTACCTAATAGGGAACGTTCAAGTATTACGTAACGCAAATTGTATCAAAATTCATACACTTCATACCCCGGTTCTCGCGTTATTATAGATTATAGAGATTTCATATTTTGGCTACCCCCCTAATAGGGAGTGTGTTAGGGGGGTAGCCAAAACATGACAGCCTTGAATAACGCTAGAACCGAGGTATAAAGGGTATGAATTTTGGTACATTTTGCATTACGTAATACTTGAACATTCCCATACCTAGCTACTAGCCTAATAACAGGCAAATTAAATTCTGGCAACAGACCAACTTTTTTTAACTAATTTTGGGTCATAGATTTTGAATCTGTAATCAGATTTTTCGGGTCACGTCAGGATTTTTTCCTATATGCACTAAAAGTTGTCAATTTACTCTAGTTTACTTTTTTTTTTGTTTGTTTTCTGTGGTAATTTGATATGGAAAAAAATCAGAATGAAAAAAAATAAATAAACAGGTTTTAAAAACATATTATAGTATTTGCAAAATAATTCGGAACCGCTTTAAGCTAAAACTTGATAAACTATTTTTGTGTTAAATGGGGTAAAGAGGGCGAAAATTAGTATTTTTTGCGATGGGTAATTAGTTAATTAAGTAAAAAAAATGTTTCACAAATTAGTACTAACAAAAAAAAAATTTTTGAAAACCCTTTTATTTATTTATATTTCAATACAAAAGTATAGGTATAATAAAAACAAAAGTCAAGAAGGTTTGTATACAATATTTGTACATGAATTTTAATTTTTAGCTCTTTATATTTGCCTGGGTTACATCTGTGTGGTGTTTAAGAGTGCAGGAATATTCTGACAGCATATCTGTTCTTGTCTTTTGTTTTAATAACTTATAAATTGACTTAAAAACCTTGGTTAATGCCACAAATACTTGCTCCAATGCCAGAGTTTTAGAGAAAAACCTCCTTATAAAATCTGATTACAGATTCGAAATCTTCGACCCAAAATTGACCAAAGTTGGTCCCATGCCAGATACTCTTTTTCTCCACCACATTTAATATAAAAATAGTTTGATCTAGCTGATTTACTGACCTGTTACGTTTTTATGCCGAATTTTAGCTTAGAGCGGTTCCGAATTATTTCGAAAATACTATAAAATGTTTTTAAAACCTGTTTATTTTTTTTTTTTCATTCTGAACTTTTTCCGTATCAAATTACCCCAAAAAACAAAAAAAAAACTGGTAACTTATGAATTGACTTAAAAACCTTGGTTAATGCCACAAATACTTGCTCCAATGCCAGAGTTTTAGGGAAAACCCTTATAAAATAGTGAAAATTATCAACTTTATGTGCATATAGAAAAAAATCCTGACCTGACCCGAAAAATCTGATTACAGATTCGAAATCTACGACCCAAAGTAAGTTAAAAAAAGTTGGTCCGATGCTAGAAATTTTTTTGCTGTCGTACCGTGTAATTAAAAGTTTTCTACTGCACACCGCTTTCGAGATAATTACATTACATTACATATTTGTTTAACCTCGTAGTATTCTACTTAATTAAGCATCCCCTAAGTCCAGGACTTGTGTGGGCTAGTGGTAGAGGGAACCACAGGCTTATACTGACTTTCGAACCAGTTTCTAAGGAGTGTCCGTTTCACTTATCTCTTTCGAAAATTTTAATTATTAATAAACTGAAAAAGGCAAATCGGCGTCAGTGAGAATCGAACTCACGCTAGTAGGCTTGCTATACATACGCGCTAGCCACTACACTATGCCTTCCACAATTGATCCCAAATTTGTAAAAATAGACAAATTAATTAGAATTTGGCAGAATACACAATATGTTTGAAAATGTGTATCGTAGGGTTTTTGAGTTTGCAAAACCAATGCCGATGTTAAAAATTTAAAATTATTAATAGCAGATCCAATATGGCCTCGAAACAAACAAGACAACATTTTCTAAATGGTTTCAGCGACTTCAAAAATACTTAATCACTTATTATCGGTAAAAAATATTGACATTTTTAAAAGTAGGTGTCTAGTAAAAAACTTTTAGTTATCAGGAGAGTAACTAGACATTAGATAGATTTAGAATCTATTGAAAGAACCCAGGCACCTTTTCAGCTGTTGACCTGTGTAATTATAATAATATTTCTCGGCCACATCAAGCACATACATTCTTTTAAGGGTAAAATAGCCAAACAACACCTAAAAACAATGCAATTTTTTTTTTTTTATAACATTTTAATCTTTTGTAATCAAGTTATTAGTCCTGTGGCTGGTTTAAGCCAGATTTTCGTCCCACCAACCAATTAACATATAAAATATTTTTTATTTTAAATATTTTTTTTTTCACTACTAACTTTAGAACGTACCATTTCTTATCAAGTTTTTAATCGGAGGAATTAAATCTCTGCACCTAGAGCTATAATCATTTTTTCTCTCCTAGCCGGAGTTAATTTTATAAGCAATTGTTAACTGTCAGTTGATTTTCATGGAAATGCAAGTCTTGACATTGCTGAATAATTTCTGTTGGACAAAATTCAACATTTGCCATTGGATAAAAAATGAGCATGGCAAATATCATAAATAATTTAATTTTAATGGAATATAACACGTTATTTAGTAAATAAACAACTTATCCATACGTTTTTGCACAATTAAAATTTTAAAAATGTTACCTTCCTGAACTGTCAACTTCTAGTAAATAAATTATTCATTTGTTTTCAAAAATTACGATTTTAAAGGCTACTTGTTTTTTCGCGGTTAATTAGGATTCAGCAAACGTTTTATTTCATTATTAAAATAAAAATGTCTAAATAATAAGAATAAATGTGCTAGTAGATAAAGCAATAATTATTATAATACATAAACCACGGTAGAGAAGACTATTAAACCTCGCATTCTCAAATCCCTCGATGCTACGCGTTCCGGGATTTAATACGCTCGGCTATAAAAAATGTCTTCTCTACCTTGGTATATAATTACTATTCGTTCTTTGCATTTTGTTTTTTTATCCAATACATACAGATAATAAGACAATTACCAGCTTTGTTTTAAATAGATAAACTCAATTATAACCCCCGCGTGGCTTTTACTTTATTAAGTGGAATTATTTATTTTACCCACTCAACTTTCACTTGTCAAATTATTTTCTTGTAAATGTCATTAAAATTTTTAATAAAAATATGAATTCCTAAGCTATTTATTGGCTAAAACATTGTATGGCACTCATGGGTAAACCGATATTGTCCTCTGGAAAATTAACCTGCTTGGCTGACGCCTCGCAGGTTAATTTTCTCATGGGCAATATCTTACTTTACCCACTAGTACCATAAATAACTATGACGTATTTTCTGATATTACACCAATAAAAATGTGTTGTATGCTACCTTTTTAGGCTTAATGCGGTGCGTGACGGCGCGACCTGAAATTTGGTACAGACCCTTTTTATACAATTTGGACAAACTTAAGGGGTGCGCTGGCGCTTCCAAAAAATCTAGCACAATAATATAGCAAACTAGTTAACTGAATACAATTTTTTTACCTTCTTTTGATATTTGGATATAAGTGACAAATATGTGGTTTCTACGAATACGGAAGTACCATCGAGTGTTATGCATTTCAATCTTCTTTAAATTATAGGTTTCCAATACATAAGTTCGTCACGAGGAAAATGAATAAGCTAGATGAAGGGTTACAAGCGTAAAGCTTTTCAAAACTATTTTTTTTTCTATTTTGCGACTCTTATAAGCTCATAATCACGCATTTTGCGTGCTGTTATAGGCCCATAAGAGGTCTCTACTTTTTTTTCTGTTGGGTTGGTAACATACAAAAGCCTATCTCTTGACGTTTTGCGTGCAAATGTCAATGTCGATTTAAAGTTTTATTTTTTACAAAATTTTGTGTCTGGGTTATTTTATACCGTGTTAAAATTGTGGACTGGTTAATTGCAGTGAAAAAAGAAGAGATGACTGTAAAATATATCAAAATATCATTTGTTCTTAGAATTTTAAACATAGTGTAAACTGTAATGCCAACCCAAAACAAAAATCCCTAAATCAGTTATCAATTTAAATGTAAGTTTTTTAAATTTTAGAGCAAAATAGAAAAAATTGTATAAAGCACTCGTTTCATAACACGTTTTTAGAGCACTCGCCGCAAGCGGCTCGTTTTCTAAACTTGTACTCGTGCGCTAAAAACGTATGTTATGAAACTAGTACTTTAATATACTATATAAGTAACTTGGGAGCTATTTGAAACAGAAACTTTAAATACATACATATTGGTACTTGGTTCAATAATGTAAAAGTATTATTTTTCATTATTTTGGTAATAACTAAAGCTCGGATCTAGGTTTAACGGGGGCTCGAGCCGGCTCGTAAAAATTAGAATTTTAAGAACTATTTTTTTAAGTGAAAAAATGCCGACCCCGGTAGCGCAATGGTTAGCGCGTTTGATTACGGATTCTGGGGTTGTGGGTTCGAGCCCCACATAGAGCATGGATGTATAGTGGTGTAAATAGTCGGTAGATGGAATTACTAACTGTAATGTGGGTTGCAGATGAAACTGTAAACACATTTCAGGGTGGATGCGAGTTCTGTTGAGGACCGTGCTTCGGAGGGCATGTAAAGATGGCGGTCCCGTCAATTAGGCCATAGCAGCGAAAAACGACGTTAAACAGTAAAACAACAAACATAAGTAAAAAAAGAAGAATTTCAAAAAAAATCAAAAATATTTTTTTTTAGTTTCTTTAAGACTAAAAATATTACCCAGTATTGTTATTTGCCTATTTTTAATGGTAAAGAAAGTTTTTTTTTGGCTAACATTTTTTACAGGGGGGGAGCAGGGGGCGCCAAATTTTTTCTTTGCCTACGGTGAACTTTACCTTCGGTACGGTACTGACAGCTAGTGCCAAAGTATTAATGAAAATTATTTTTTTCTAATAATACAAAAAAATAAAGTTTAAAAACGAAAATCCTAAAAATCTCCCCAGAAGGATCAGCTGCGATTTAGGTTACTAGTGGTATCATAACACTGGTATTTAATGAGGGGGAAGACTACTATCAATATCTAAAAAAAAATTGGGTGGTCATTCCAAAAACCTAAACTTTACATGTACGTAATATTTTTAACAGAAATTTCGACTACAGTTTTAACAGTCCAAACGGGTGAATAGCTACGACGAAAGAGGGAGGTATCACTCACGCTCTCTTCTTTTCGTCATATGAGTCATAAGGCGTGGCTGCGTGCAAGTGAGAACACCCACATTCCTCACATATTTTCCATAGCCACATATCTGTATGTCGAACAATAAATAAGATTACAAACTTCGGAAAAAGTAAGTTGTTTTTTTTTTTAATAAACCATAGACCATGAACGCAATACCTCGAGATAATTTGTGTCGAAGTAAAAAATACATTGAAATAACATCACTAGAGGTATCAGGATGTTACAAACGCAATTGTAAAGTTTCTCCTCAAGTATAGATTGATTTGGGCTGAACAAGCTTACAAGGGACGTGTATTGCAAGAAAGTGTTATAAAATGGTACATTGTATCGTGAAAGTAACGTTTATTGACAGATAGCTAATAATTGATCATTTTATTGGTTTTCCTGTGTAAAATTTATGTATTTTTTTTTTTTTTTATTAACTCCCTTTTTTTTAATACAATCTATCCTAGGACAATAAGTATTTTTTATGTACAATAAAAATAGACATGTGGAGTAGGATGCCAGTGCATTCTCTCCATTATACATTACAAAATATTTGAATATTTGTGTGACAATGGAAAATAAAATAAATAAAAAATATCACATAAATCTAGTGGGTAAGTCGTTTGGTCTAAATCGCTTCAAACGTTTAAGTTCATTAATGGGCTCCATTAACTTATTAGCTAGTTTATTTGGGTGGTCACTTATTCTGTCTTTATATTTAGAACTAAAGTTTTGTATTTCATCTTTTACTAAAGGGACACCTAAATCACGATGTAATACTTTGTTTGGTACATACCATGGCGCATTTACTATTAAGCGCAACACTTTGCTTTGAAATCTTTGGATAATTTCAATGTTTGAGTTACTGGCTGTCCCCCAGAGTTGTATTCCGTAGGTCCAGATTGGTTTAAGAGATACCTTGTATATAAGTAATTTGTTTTCAGTGGATAGCTGAGACTTTCTACCAATCATCCAGTAGAGTTTTTGTAAAGTTATTCCTAGCTGTTTCCTTTTTGTGAACAGATGTTTTTGCCAGGTAAGTCTTCTGTCGATATGTAGTCCAAGGTATTTAGCACTCTCTGATTGTTGTAGTTGCTTACCATTTAGAGTTACTGGTGGACAATTGTCTCTATTCATTGTATATGTTACTTGCACCGATTTGCTTTCATTTAGCTTAATTCTCCATCGCTTACACCAGTTGTGAATTTCATTTAGGTTGGTTTGTAAGTTTCTTGATGCAATGTTTGGGTTACTATGGGATGAAAGAATTGCTGTGTCATCAGCAAATGTTGCTGTTGTAGTGAGACCAGATGTTGGGAGATCTGAGGTAAAAATAAGGTAAAATATTGGTCCTAGAACGCTTCCTTGTGGAACTCCAGCCAGAATGGGATTTAAATCGGAGTATTCATCTTTACATTTTATCGTAAAATACCTATTGGTAAGGTAAGATTTTAAAATTTCATATATATCATATGGTAAGTATGTTTTTAATTTAAATAGCAGGCCTTCGTGCCAGACTTTATCAAAAGCTTGTCGAGGAAAACAGCAGCGCAATATCTTTTTCTGTGTAAATCTCTAGAAATTTTTCTTATCACTCGATGAATCTGCTCTATTGTACCATGATGGTTTCTAAAACCAAACTGATGCAATGGTATAATATTTTTTTCCTTTAGGATTGGTAGTAGTTTTTTCAATAGTAGTTTTTCATATACTTTTGATAGTATTGGCAACAAACTTATTGGTCTATATGAGGTAACTTCTTCCAAAGGTTTTCCGGGTTTCGGTATCATTATTATTAGTGCCACCTTCCAAGCATTTGGAAAATAGCCAGTTCGATTAATTGCATTAAATATTTGTGTAAGTCCTTTTACTGCTTTCTCTGGTAGCTTTTTTAAAATTTCCCCAGTTATTAAGTCATATCCAGGTGCTTTTTTTGGGTTAATTTCTTTTTTGATGTCCTTGACTTTGAATTTAGAAATAGGTAGACTCATCTGGTGTGGGCATTCATTAAACTGCTCAATTTCCTTGTCCTCTTCGGGGCACTGACTTGGGGCAGGTTGAAATACATTTGACAGATGTTCAGCAAATAAAGTAGCCTTTTCTTTGTCACTTCTAGCCCAGTTAGTAAAATTAAGTAAATATATATTGGCTGATTCAAGCATAATTATCGATAATTCACTAACTAAACTAAGACATTCTGTCTTTTTATTGGCCAAGTGAAAAGCCATCTTGTTTTTGGCCAATAGAAAGGAAAGAACGGCTTGGTTTAGTTAGGGATAATTATGCCCAATTATGCCTGGATCAGCCTTAGTGCGTATTCCGAGCCTAGCCTAGCGCATTCACAGCCTAGCATGACAAGCATAATACATAAGAATGCGATACCGTGATTGGCTTACAAGATTCATGACGGCACATCAAGCCAATCACGGCATCGCATTTCTATATTATGCTTCACGGTGGGCTTTAAGCTTACGGAGATGAAAAAATCGAACACCCCATACTGACAACGGGATATTGTTTCTAATGCTTTCAGAATTACATGTTCGTTGAGAACAAAATCGTAGGTATAGCCGTTTTTTATTCCATCAAAAATTAGAATATATGTGACCCAAAAAAATTTCAAATTAAAAAGTTTGGAGGTCTTACCCCTTAAATTTGTTTATTGGGGTACGAGTTTCATCCCTAATTATTTTTTGAAAATTTTTAAAAAAATCTAGAGGTCGCTCCAGCCATTTTAAAAAAAATATGTTTGCTTAGCTTTGTTTATTTTTTTTAAGGCCCAAGGATTTTTTATTTAAATCTTTTTAACACGAAGCTGTATCTTTATACAGCTCAAAACCTCAAAAAAAATATGAATTTTCTTTCAAAATGGCGGAGCTGTGCCCTTTAAAGTTTGAAAATTCACTACATTGCTTGATTTTAGGTCTAATTACAGGCACAAAAAAATGTTTTTCATTGTCTTCAAACATTGTGCGTGTAGCCCAATATGTCCTCACATAAAAACTACTATATATTTTTTATCTGATATACAGCACGGTGGGCTTTGAGTTTACGGAGATGAAAAAATCGAATACCCCATAACTGACGACGCGATTTTTTTTTAAGGTTAGCAATTTACTATCCCTTTATACCGCTTCGTGTTAAAAAGATTTAAATAAAAAATCCTTGGGCCTTAAAAAAAATAAACAAAGCTAAGCAAACATAATAGATAAATAAATTATAATTTAATTATAATTATAAATATTATACATTTTTTAAACAGCCTTAGCAAAAAAATGCAAGGCCCTGTTCTCTTACACTGTTTATTTAAAGTCTACTCGCTAAGGGCATATCCACAGCCTCGCATAACACGCATAGTACATAAGAATGCGATGCCGTGATTGGCTTGATGTGCCTTCATGTATCTTGTAAGCCAATCACGGTATCGCATTCTTATGTAATATGCATGTTATGCGAGGCTGTGGATATGCCTTAACTTAACACCAAATATATAAGAAAACATCTGTCGGTTAGATTTGTTTTGATCAACTTTTTTCTTTTGTTTAGTTAAGGTTAAATTACTTCAAATAGGTATTTAATTAAAATCAAAAGTTTTCTGTGATTATGTACTTTTTCAGCAGCTTCTGGATCACTCAAAATGCATTGCAATGGCTTAATTGAGTTATAAATCTAAAATTTCTTATTTTTTCAGGAACCAAATTTTTATTAGTATTTTGCTGTTTAATATTTTTTTATAGACTTTCTTGTTTAATTAATGCATTAATGTATTTCTATGCATCCAGGAACTACAGCATTTAATGTTTAAAAACAGTATGTTTAATGACCTTGAAGGCTAGATTTATATACAACATCAAAGTTTAATCAGAGCTTATAAACTGTGTAGTTAATTTCTAATAATTAAGTTAAAACAAGCCGTAAAGATATGTAACTCTTTGCGTTCCATAGTTTACTCTTCAAAATTGCGTTTTTATCGATATATATTTTAAAATTTGATTTCCTTGAGCTTGCGCGCGCCTTTTATTTTTTATATCTAGGTACTGGGTTAAAAAGTGGGGGCCCTATATTTTTTTTAATTTAAAAATTGGTATGAATGTCATTAATGAGGCCAGACAAGACATCTTTGGAGTGGTAACACTCGCGAAGGAAGAGTTAAGCCTGGTCAGATGTCATGAACTTCATCCGAAGGTCTGGGTAGGTGTTCTTGCCCTGGTAGGTTCAGGAAGGCAGCAGGTTGGGTAGGTTTCTATGGGCAGATAAAAAGGGTCATTGGACCTACTTATCAGAAGTTGGAGCCTACCCTCCTTTACTACTACACTGTAAAAATAAACGGAATATTCAGTTACAAATCGATGGGAAATCGGAAGTTATTACCCTATACAATTGTACTTTAATTTTTGTAAAAAACACGCAAAATTTCATGTCTGTCCTTAAATATTAAAGTACCTGACTTTAGAACTATAGTGTTTTTAACCAAAATTAAAGTAAATTTGTATGGGATCATAACTTCCGGTTTCCTATTCATTTGTAACTGAATGTTCAGTTTACTTTTTACAGTGTACTACATCACGAATGTTTTCTGGTATTCTAGAAGTTATCGGACTTTTCATTCTATTCATTTAATTTTTTTGAAAAATTTGGCCTTCTATAACTTTTTAATTTTACAGAGCTTTTACTAAAGCAATATGGTTTTTGCTTTATTAAATTTAAAGTGACACAAAAACTAAAGTTCTATAAAAATCTTGTTTATATAAACATTATTAATCTACAATACAATACTTGTTTTGTATTGTATTGTAGATTATTGCTGTGAGGCAACGTAGTGCCTTCCAAATCACTGCGACCAATGAGATCTATTGTGATTTACAATTTAGTCCACATCAAACTTTAGGCTTCCAAACAAGGCTCAAGGGTTTTTTGGGGGCTACTTAAGATATATCTGCAGGTCTTGGGTATACATGTTCGAGATATTGTAGCTCTTTGCCAGCAATGGCTTCGCAGAAGCAGATGATGTGTTCGGCCGTTTCTGGTGCTTCTGAGACGGCAGGTGTCGATTTTAGACTTGCCCATTTTTTAAGATGATATCTTAAAGGGCAGTGTCTGGTTAACAGCCCTGTATAGGTCTTTAATTCCGGCTTGCTGAGATCAAGTATCTTTTTAATATTTTATGAATATTGAGTACATGCTCTTTCTCTCGCAAGAGAGTCTGCATTGCATTGCCTTTAACACCCTCGTGTCCTGGCACTCACATTAAGGAAACCTTGTTTGTTTCTTCCGGTTGTTTGAGGGTTTCGAAGCAATCCCAGGCAAGCTTTGACCCAAACACATATGAACTTAGTGCCTTTAAGGCTCTTAATCTAGCCAAGGAATATAATTTGTTTATACTTCAGGAGTGATATAGATAAGATTTTACCAGAACTTAAAATAAATGACCAGATTATTAAAAAAGTTCCTCGGAATCAATCTGGATGACAATTTAAGATGGGAACTACAAGTAGATTCTGTGTAAAAAAATTAAACAAGGCATACTATGCAATCTCTAAAGTTAAATCTATATTACCTCCGGAGGGAGTACTTAATGTACACTATAGTTTAGCATTTAGCCACATTAGTTATAATATAATATAATATAATATAATACAATACAACCAATTGGAAACTGGTTTTTATTGCACATAAAAGATAAATTAGAAAAAATTTTGACTTAAAATATAGAGAATCTTTTAGGGACACGTTCAAAAACAAAAATATACTAACAGTGCCGTGTGTATATCTAAAGATGCCTGGTAGTGGTTAGGGAAAACATGCACTTGTATAGCAGAAATTCAGACCTTCATTAATATGAAACTAGGGTCAGTTATGCATTATGTATACCGCTTCATAACACATCAAAATTTGAAAAATCTCCTACTTACATAGGAGTTAAATTTTATAACAAACTGTCGGGCGTCTATAATGGACGTATGAACATGGTAAAGTTTAAGATAAAAAATAAAAGAACTATTAGCAAAAAAAAGCTTACTATAGTAACCAGGAATTTTTAAGAGAATTTTTAAAGTGTATTGTATACGTATTTAAACTACTATTTTTAGATATATTCGTAACAAATTATTTATTATTATATTTTACTGACTTGAATATCCATCATAAGATGGCTTTTATAGGTATTTCAAACTATTAAGCTATTAAACTAACTACAATTTTTGACGATTTTAGAAAATTGAAAACCATCGTATAATACTCTTCTAGCACATAATACTTTAAAGAGTATATATATATATATTTTACTGACTTGAATATCCATCATAAGATGGCTTTTATAGGTATTTGAAACTATTAAGCTATTAAACTAACTACAATTTTTGACGATTTTAGAAAATTGAAAACCATCGTATAATACTCTTCTAGCACATAATACTTTAAAGAGTATACTAATTAAATAAATTATAATTAATTTAATTGGCGCATAAAACATCGTTAAAAAATATAACAGTTTAATTGTTCTTCGTTATTAGAAAATCGACACGATACCCATCAATTAATATTTATGATTTAAAGAAAATACCAATAAGTAAGTAATAACAACAATAAATAAGTTATAACAACAGTAAGTGCCTATTCACAATTATAATTTAACAACTAGATTTCTTAAGTTAATCGCCACCTTTAAAATGAAGGCCAAGGTTAAAGAACTCTGCACGGTATTTGTATGATTTTGGTTTTTGGTTATTTTGGCTAATTTTTTGACATATTGTTAAACATTTTAAACACACTGAATTTTTGTTTTGTTTTTTTTAATGGCATGCACGGTGAGCCTTAAACAAAGTCAAACCACCCCGAATTTTTTGATTTTAGGTTGTTTTAGGGACATTTTCAAATAGTTTTTGACAATGATTGAAATCGCTCACGAAGCCGTTTTTAAATAAAGTCATTCTTCTTCTTCAAGTTTTTCCTGATCACAATACGGAGTTTTTAAAAATTGGTATGGTATATCATTAATGAGGCTCTAGGCAGGCTCAGACAAGACATCTTCGGAGTGGTAACACTCGCGAAGGAATAGTTAAGCCTGGTCACTGACCAGTGGTCAAATGCCATGAACTTCATTCAAAGGTCTGGGTAGGTGTTCTTGACTTTCAGGGAGTAGAACCACTAATAGAACAACGCGTAGAATATGACGCATAGTGTTGAAACAAATAGAGTACGATCACAACCTCAGACTTATTCTATCAGTCGTTCTAACAATCGTTCTAACAGTCGTTCTATCAGTCGTTTCACTCCCCGAAAGTCAAGAACAGGTACAGGTAGGATCAGGAAGGCAGCAGGTTGGGTAGATTTATAAATAAAGTCATTATTCTTCTTCTTCAAGTTTTTCCTGATCACAATACGGAGTTTTTTCTGTGACACCCTATAGCATAGGTACTACATATTTGCTGATTTTTTTTTAAAGCATTAATAGGTTTTATCAAGGTGGGCATTGAAATCGTAAATTTTACAACATAGTTTGATTTTGTTTGAAAGGTAAGAATGAATTTTTAAAGTAAGGTTATTTATTTTTTTTATTTCAAATAATCTCTTATACCTTACCCACCATTTGATTTTTTCGACTATAAATAGCCCCTTCCATAAGATACGCTTGCCCCCAATATCTCCAGCCTTTCTGGTATGTGAGTCTATCAATTTTATCTTAAACATTTTTATATTTCTGCCATACCTTTACCTATAATTTAAAATTTTCAAGAATCCCGGCATACTCCAGGGGTTGGTTTTTCTTATCACGCGTCAAAACATTATTACAGTAGGCCAGGAAAGTTTTATTATTGACAATCATTCATCATTTCGATAACTTGTGTAGAGAACTAACTTAAAATTTTTAAGTAAGTACAGGGTGTCTCAGAACTGACGCACTTCCTTTTACGGAGTGACTCTAAATAAAAAAAAATATGAAAATAATTTCCTATAAACATATGTCCAAAAACGACTGGTAAGGGAGCTACACCCCTTCAAAAGGGGTTCTAAAAATTCGATTTTTATTTAATAACTTAGGAAACCTTGGTGTTAAAGCAAAAAATGGTTTGAATGTATTTTTATGTGTTTTTACCTAAGAAACACTATTCTAGTAATAAACGCAGAAAAAAGTAAAGCAGAATAAAGTTTGGGACAAAGAAGTGATAAGAACCCCCATTTCGGACGTCCCTGGTTGAAGTACCTACATGCAAATACCATTGGTTAATAGGCCTTAATAAGAAAAGATCACGTGCAAAGCTTTGTTCCTTTAATACAAAGGGTTCCTGAGTTAATTAATAAAAATCGAATTTTTAGAACCCCTTTTGAAGGGGCGTTTTTGGACATATGTTTATACGAACTTTTTTCATCTTTTTTTATTAAGAGTCACTTCACAAAAGGAAGTGAGTCAGTTCTGAGACAAGCTGTATATGAAAAGTCCAAAAAATTAATCAAGAGTCGAAAATGTTTGATTCTTGATCGATTCTTGACACTCGACGACGCAACGTGAGAGTTACGTCCGGTTGTCTTGTTTAAATTTTTCAAATTATACTCTTGTTTTTATTTTTTCTCGAAATCAAAACAAGTCAAGTCAAGAAATATTGATTTCATGGGACCTTAACCAAAACAGCCCTTTTCTGGGTCACGATAACAATCAAATTAATTAATTCTACATCTAACCCCACGTTAGTGGTGCTATGTGCTTGAGACACACAAGTCTTCAACTTGCTGCCATTCAAAGTCTCCAGACTAGGAGAGGTATGAGTAGTTGTCAACATCTATCAATAGATGGAGCACAAGTCTACATCAATCTAAGGACTATATTCCTTTAGCGAATAAAGTCTTAAAAGGTTTTCTTAATCAGCGTACAGAGTTGACTCTTGGCACTAAAGAGGACCAGCAGCCCAAACCGTCAGTCTACCAATATCACTCTTTACGATGAATAGAAAATAGATTGATGGAATAATAAAATAAAATTTTAGGTAAGGTTTTTGGGGGATCGGGGAGTATTCAATTAAAAAACCTTTTACCAACAATAAATTATGTTGAGGTACGAGCAAAACATTTTATGCCACTATGTAAAAAATCTTACATACATAACAATAAAATACACTTGTTCAGTGAATTAAATAATACATATATGTATATCGCGAACCCATAAATTTTAATATTTTCTAGCCTACAAAATCAATAAGCATAAAATATTTTAATTTTGCATGGCAATGAATTCATTTAATGTTGAGATTAAAATGTAAATAAAGCATTTTTATTTATATTTAATATTTTGCATAATATTATTGTTTTTTTAAATATATTTAAAATATTGATAACTTTTTGAATTAAAATTAAATTCATAAGTGAGATAACATAATAAAAAAAAGGTTTGGACAAATAAAATCCCCGTCTTTCTTTCACACCACCAGGATTTCACGAGAATTGAGAAATAGAGTTTTCTGGCCTTGACTTGTCTTGATTTAAAAATAAAAATGAAACGGGTACCTTTTCTAGACCCGTGGAAAAATAAGGAAATTTATAAAATAGGATATCAAATTGTTTTCACTTTTCCTGTAGTTTTGGATAATTTCCTTTTGTTTTTTCTTTTTAGCTTAATCGTATTATTTGGACTTTTTACACGATGTATTTGAAATAGGGTCCGAAATTTTAAGGGGTGAAAATATGACAAAAAGTTCCTATAAACATATGTATAAAAATTGAAAGTGGCTAAAAAATTCGGTTTTTATTTAATAACTCAGGAACCCTTTGAGATATAGTCACGAGGTTATGCACGTGAACTAATCTTAATAAGGCCCATCTTCGTATATTATTTACATGTACTTATTTTAACCAGGAGGGTGAGAAAGGGGGTGGCCTTATCAGTTTTTTGTCCCAAACTTTTTTCTGTGTAATGTTTTTGTCCTTTTATTTTTGGTACATGATTCCTTAGGTCAAAATAAATAAAATAGTTACTCTTGTTATAACACTGTAGGACCATCGTTTTCGAGAAAAATTTATTTGAAGGTGAAATTTCACGGATCGTGGACGAAAAATGAAATACTAAAATGTTGAAAACCAAAATTTAAATGATGGGGGTTATTCTATATTGAAAACTAAGGAAAAAGGTTTCTATACATGTGTGTCGAAAAATCGCTTTTAAAGCTACTATAGCCCTTTAAAAATAATGCATTTTTAGGAGACCATAGCTTGCTTAGGATTGATTTTTGGAAGTACCTGTATATGAGTTTTTTACATACATTTACCCCGCATCATTGAAATTTCGGTTTTCAACATTTTAGTATTTAATTTTTCGTCCTCGTGCGGTGAAATTTCAACTGGAAATTAATTTTTATCGAAAACGGTTAGTCCTACAGTGTTATAACAAGAGTACCTTTTTTAATATATTTCAACCTGAGAAATCATATAGCAAAAATAAAATCACAAAAAAGTTACACAGAAAAAAGTTTAGGTAAATAAGTACATTAAAATAACAAAATAATTACATTAAAATAACATACGAAGATGGGCCTTATTAATATTAGTTCATGTGCAAAACCTCATTGCTATATATCAAAGCGTTCCTGAGTTATTAAATAAAAACCGAATTTTTAGATTCTTTAAAGGGGCGTAGCTCCCTTACGACACACTTTTAAACATGTTTATAGGAACTTTTTGTCATATTTTTTTATGTAGAATCTCCCCTTAAAATTTCGGACCCTATTTCAAATATACCGTGTATATTTGTCGATGTATCTAATTAAAATTAATTATATTATATTTGCAAATATATTCGTTAAATAACTGTAATTAATTTGTCTATTTATTTAAACCTTTAAACTTTGTACACAACTTTTATCTTTGCATGTAAAAAATATAATTTCAAGCTATGTAATGTATAATTTTAAGTTTTTTAATGTATTATACTATTCACAGCGCGTATGGTCTAGAATAGTATTATACGGTAGTTTAAAATTTCCCAAAATCGGCAAAAAACGTTCTAGACAAAAAATTCTTGAATAAAAATGCCGGTCTGTTTGTCCTTCCATCCGTCGGTCCGATGTCACGTTTTTTGTGGACACGATTACTTAAAAATTATCAGATCGACTCGAAAATAAATCCTCCCAAAACAAAAAAGTTATGGGGGGTTAAACTTTAAACTTAAAAGTTAAAAGGAAAAGTCTTATTGACGTAATTGTTTTAGGAAAAATTACTTTTATTTTAAGAATCAATCTGCCCAATTTTGAAAAAAAAGTTATAAGGACACACTTGACGAGAAAATGCACACATCGCCAAAATGCTTGGCCCCCCTAATTAAATTTAAACCTAAACAAAAATTATTCTAACAAATATAAGGATTCAAATTTGCATTTTATTTAAATTCTTTACGTAATTAATTACTGCATTTGGTGACAGCAAGAATTAAACTTTGAAGAAAACCTATAAATTGACCACTATTTCACAAAGTCGCAAATAAAAAAATCATTTTCATTTTTATTTTATTTCAAGCTTTTAATGTGTACAATCAAGAAATGTAATAAGTAGAAATGGGTGTTGTTAAAATTTTTTTTTTAATTAAAACGAACCGCATGTAAGGTTATTTTCATAGAATGAGTATAAGGCTAGGAATAAAATCTAAAAAATCGTATCAATTAATTTTTATTGAAAAAAATTAATATTGTCACAAAATATGAGAAACAAAGATATACCACTTTGATACAGCAAGGCGACATTTAAAGAATGAACTGGTCAGCAAACTCACCTGACATGAATCTTTGTGGATGTGTACTCATTCCATGAAAATAACTTTTAATAAAGATTTTCCATAAAATGTAGAATTGAACCCACGTACATGTTAGAATAGTTTTTGTTTACGTTTCAAATAAATTGAGGGTGCCAAGAATTTTGGCGATGTGTGTAACATTATATACTGTACTAAACTTTGTGAGCAAATTTTAACAGTCGACTCGTGGTGTAGAGGTCAGTGTAACCGACTGCCATTCGATGGGTTCCAGGTTCAAGGTCCATCCCCGAATTGTTCTTTTTTGTTTATTTTTTTACTTTTTTATTTATTTTGCGTTTTAGATAAATCATTTTAAGTTGCGTAAAATAAGTCCAGGACTTGTGTAGGCTAGTAGTAGAGGAAACCACCTGCTTATACTGACTTTCGAACCAGTTTTTATAAGGAGTGTCCGCTTCACTTAAGCCTTCGCCAAATTTCAATTATTAATTAAATGAAAAAGGCCAATCGGCTCCAGTGAGAATCGAACTCACGCTAGTTGGCTACTAGACTTGTCATGTACAGACGCGGTAGACCACTACAACAATCCTCCCATTAAGTATTTGGGTAAATGCAATAGAATATTTAGTGTAAATAGTATATAATGGAATGCGAAACAATACATATATTCATGACTTGTTAATAATACATTGTAAATTACTGCATTTAATTTTGTGTCTTTACATAGGAAATTTTTTTTTATGATTTCCGTTTTCAAAAATAATATGTAATATATTCTTTGAGCGTGTTGATTTTTATTATAAGGACAACATCTTTAAATTTTACTTTCTTAAATAATAATTTTTTTCTTTTAAGGAGCGCTATTTTTAAAAGTTTAAATAAGATCATGTTATTATGTCACACACCTCATTTAATAGTAACCGAGTAAAACCTAGTTTTTAGTGCACTAGAGTGCATTGAAATGGTTTGCGTCGAGTTGCGTAAACTAGTTTTTCTACGACCTAACACCAAAACATCCAAAAAACGCAAAAATTATCTTCAAATTAGTTTGTCAATTTGAGGTTATGTGTTTGACGTTTACTAATTTTCTGACAGCAGAGATGTAAAATCAGCTGATTATCACTTCCAAACAGTTGTCATAGGCAACGGGTGGGAAATAGACACAAAGTACTGACTACGTCGTAGGAAAAAAGTCTTTTAATTAAAAGTGTTTTATGTTTGAAAATTTTAACAGCGATTGTCGAGTTATTTGAAACGAATTTCTTTTAAACTGATATCTTTAATTCAGCTCCGTGTTTTGATTCTGATAACCACAGGTTGCTTTGTTGTTCTTACCAGGTAAAAGCGACCTTTTTCGTTTTTCCTATTGATCTGGTTGCCCCTAACTAATTTTTTTTTTGAGCGTTATAGTGTTGAATTTGCCTAGTTTATTTTATGTTTTACCATTAAATAATTAAAGATCGTCATGTGACCTATCAGTTCGTTAAAATAAAACTGGTAATTATACATTTTTCCAATGATGGGTTATATTTGTACATTTTTTTTTAAACTTAAACATAATACGCAAAATGTTTAATGTTTACCTCTTGGTGACTACAGCAACTGCTCGAACTGCTAGCACTGGATGAAGTTTCCCGAACTTTTTCTTTTGTTTTTGGTACAATTTCCTTTTGGATTTCCTTAACATGTACTGCATTGCCACTATTGCTACTATTTCCATTAAAAACTATCTTTTCTGCATCGTTATTATTCTGAATATTACTATTATTATTTTTCTTTTTATAATTATTTTTATTCTTCAGGTTTTCAAACCTTGCCAAAATTTCCTTTACGGAAATTTTCGGTTCGTTTTCCTCTGGAATAGTTTCCATACGAATATCCTGACGTTTATCACTACTAATTTTCCGTTCATTATTATTGTTATTATTATTATTATTATTTTCGTTCGAAATATATTCATAGGAATGCTCCGAAGTACCACTTTCAGATTTTGTCCAGGATCTGATACTTCCACACTGATTTTGAGAATAAACTTCACATTTCACTTTAAAAGAATTTTTGGTATCCGCTCCTGAATCCGAATCGTGAGATTCGTCACTTAAACTTTCAGATGGGTTTGAAGAATTCGCTAAACTGTCTAAACTAGTCGCTCTAAAATTTTCCGAGAGGTTTTTCTCGGTACTTTTGTACCGAGCTAAGTTTTCCCACTTTTGTTTATGCATTTTCACGATTTAAAAACTCAAAAAGTTTGAAATCTCATTGTTAAAAGCAAGAAATTATTTTTGAAGCACAAAGTTTAAAGTGTCATTTTAAATGCATAAAAACGCGCGCGATTGCACAGCACAACAGGTGGTTACCTAGTGGTACTGCGGTACCATCAAGTGTGCTGCCGATAACAGTTGAACATCGCGTGGTACCAACGAATAGAAAAAGATGAGCTCTAATAGTTGCGATGACCCAGTGGCTGACCGGCATGCAGCAGCATGTGATGTGTTAGGGTGGGGTGAAGAAATTGCATAAAGTTACTGAAAAGATTTCTGTTGCTGTTCGTAATAATGCATTTTTCTTTCCTCGTTGTTAGTATAGTAGACTTTTGGCGAAAGCGGTTTTTTTTTAATGAAATGAATACCCACTATACGAAGATATTTTTTAACCAAAAGTATTAAAAAGCTAACCGAAGATTTTGAATTCACGATTATACTAGTATAAAGAAGACTTTTTAGTCCTATGTTTTCTCCAGGACTGCTAATAAAACAATTATTTCCTTTACAAATATTCCTTGATAAATTTTCATCTTTGTCTTCAGTATGTCACTAGGCAACACGGTTTCTTGCCCCGATTGGAGTCATATGTTTTTTAACTAATTTTGGGTCGCTGAAACCGAATCTGGACTCAGAATATTTCTATTACCTAAGTTTTCTGAGAAAAATAAGATAAAAATGTTAAAATATCATTATTTTATCCCTCTTTTGTTCTAAAATCATGGGAGACAAAAATATTCCAAGGACAAATTTGGATTTGGCGACTCAATATTAGTTAAAAAATACCCAACTTAAAACATAGAAACTTTAAATTCATAGGTAGAATAAATAGGGATATTATGAAAAAAAAATATTAAAAAAAAAATGGATAATGTGACAAAACTAAGGGTAAGTTGCATAAGGAGACAAGCTTATCGCCACGTACTCATGCTAAAAATTGTTAAAAATCATTACTAGGGTGTCAAAAATTAACTAAAAAAATGTTACGTATTATGGTTCTTATGTAATAAAGTAACATTTTTATGATGCAGAACCATTAAAAAAATAATAAAAAATACACAATATTTTGTTTTATAAATTATTTTTAAATTTGCATAATTGCATGTACTAAAATTTAAAAAATAAGACGTGCTGAATTTTTTTAAGATCAAATTTGAATTCTGCGCCTTTAAATTGATAGGAAAAATATATTTTTTTGGGCTCGGAAAAAAAGTTTACACTGTGTACTTTAATTTTATATCTATTTCATTTATTTACTTTTTAGGAACAAACTAAGCAAAATAAAAAAATATTTGTATAAATATTTTTGTAGAGAATTTTATAATCTACAAATTAAGTTCTATAAAGTTTTTAAAAAACCTTGATAGTTTTGCCACAAATGAGCAATTAAGTAAACTCTGCACTTTCATTTTAACCTTTTTATTTTTTTTTTCGCGTACTTACTCTGACAGTAGGTTCTTGACATATAGATTTTTGAATTCCTCGTATTTTTTTTAATATACACTAAAATTTTCAAAATTCTACTCTTTTTTTTAAAGATTTTGAAAAAAAACGTCATTATTACCTGAACTTATATCTCAAAAATTTTAGGTCCTGGAATTTTTCTAAGGTCAGATTCGGATTCTACGCCCTCGAATTAGTAAGAAAAATTTACTTTCCGATCGGGGCAAAAAAAAAAAGTTGCGATTTGTTGCCTAGTGTTATTAACAATATCATTAAAATAAAAACTGTTTTAATGAATTTTATAATAATACAATTTTTAAGCATCTGAGCAGTTTAAATAACAGCATATACAACATCAGTTAGTTTCTGAATAAAATAATGTTTTGTTACTTAAAAACGACTTTTATTTATTTATTTTAAATAAGTAATTAATTGTTCTAGAGTGAGTATTCTCCTGTTGAAAAATGTCCAGTGTATTTTGTTTGTTGATGTACTTAATGTTAATTTGTTTGTTTTAATGCATATTCAATAATTTAGCCCTGAAAAAGCCTAATTATTAGGTGAAACGTTGGCATGATTATGTAATGCAATAAAGTTTTTATTTGCTTCATTTCCGAGTGTTAATCACAAATAACCCTAAATATTTTAAATAATATTTTCTAATTTTAAAATTTTAGTATATTTAAATTTTTTTTAGCAACCGCATTCACTGTCAAACTAAACTCTGAGCATTATCTATCTGAGTTGATGGTCATTTGTTTCTTGTTATTTGGTTGGCAGAATATATTGAGTTCCTTATGTAAGGTTTTCATCTTGTTTAAAATTTATTGTCAATCAAGACATTATTTTGACATTTATAAAAAAAACAAATAATTTGCTTTAGCAAGAAGAAATAACAAGAAAAGTGCATAAAAAGAAAACTAAAGCATCAATCTATAAACATTTTGTTTAAATGAAGTTATATAATGCAGTGCTCTATAAATTTTTGAAGTAAACACTATAACAGAGAATTTTTTGGTTAAAATAATACTGGTCCGTAATTTTATTCAGGTAATGTTAAATTTAAGTGTATAATAGCACTTTATGAATAAAAACTTACTTTTATTATAATTTTGAACAAAGTTTTACTTTTTAAACAGATTTTGTTATTATTTGTAAGACGTAAAATGACAGTCAATTTAACCTAAATGTTAAAAATTATCAAAAGCACAATGGGCTACAAAAATATTACTAAAAGTCATTTTTAAACCACTAATCATAGCTTCCTTGATCAAATTTGTTACTCAGATAGATAATGCGCCGAGTATAGTAGGAGGACCCTACTAAATACAACAGTAAATTGCCGAGTAAATTACCGCGCAGTCCATTACCGCGATCGCCATGGCGCGCCATTACCCCGACAAGCCATTACCGCGCATGTCCTTTACTGCGAAGACAATTACCGCGCAGTTCATTACCGTGAACGGTCTTTACTGCGTATGACTTTTACAGCGAAAATCGTTATACATTATTTTAATTTTATGTAAGGGTATTTCCGTGGGTTGATGGCAGTTTGGTTTGGTTAGTTTTGGTTTTGGTTTGGATTTTTATTGATAAAGTGGAACGTTTCGTAATGTAGCCATATATATTGGGTTTTTAATGTGTGTTTTTTAAAATTTATATCGACTGATTTGTATAAATCGATGATTAATAATTAGTTTAGTACGAATCGTCATGAAAAGACTCTTAAAAATAAAAAAACCTGTAAGTGCGTAAATTATGACGTGCTTTGTTGAAAGGGGCGTTTGCATACTTCGGACGGAAATGTTTTAAAGGAAACTAGTAATGGCCACAACCCTGTCCCAGCAGCTATATCAGTTAGAACTGTTTGATTGTTTTCTGAAAAATATTTATTTTTTTTTTTGTTTAATCTTTTTTTCTTCAAAAAAAAATTAAAATAATTATGAGCGGTAATGGTTTTCGCGGTAAAGTCCATGCGCGGTATTGACCCTTCGCTGTTATTTTCTTCGCGGTAATGGCTTTCACGGTAAAGTCTATGCGCGGTAAAGTACATGCGCGGTAAATTCCTTGCGTGGTAACGGTGGCGCGGTAACGGTTTCGTGGTAATGGACTGCGCTGTTAAGACCCCTACCCAATTGCATAGTAATGTTGCGATTTTTAAAAAGTACTACACTCAAAAATTGTACTATTTAAATCTAACTTGTCACTAAAGTCAGTTGATGACTTAACTAAGTCAGAGATACATAAAACAGCCATCTTGTTTGAAACATAATTATTCCAAGTGTCAACATTTTTCACTTAAGCCAACAACAAAAATCAATTTTAAAAATATATTTTGGGGCTAATATAAGGAAAATGGCCGAGAAATTAAAGAATTCTACAAGCCAGAACCAAATATATAGGAATGAAGGTTCGGGTCCTTTAAAAGTTTTAACCGCTATTAAATAAGGTACCTTATTGTTTTTCTTTAATCTATCAATGTTCTTTTTTATTTCTGTTATTATTTTTTTAATTTTATATATTTCTGCAACTTTTACAAATAACATTCATTTATCGAAAAAATATATTCATATTATGAATATATTTTTTCGAGAAATGAATGTTATTTTATACCGTTTTTAAATTGACTCACATTGTACATAACACTAAAAATGTCATTTTAAATAAAGCACTTAAAACAGTTAAAAATTTGGTATATCTCAAGGTTCAATGCTGTAGTACTCTTTTTAATTCCATCTGTAGTATACTGTACAGTAAATTGTATAGTAGAGTACAAAATAAACGTTGTGAAAGTATTATTGGTGCTATTTGTTTATACAGTATGTCAAGTATGTTATATTGTGTCAACGGAGACATGGTTATTATTTTTTATTTTAAAATCATGTGCGAATAAAGAATATAAATATTAAGACTGGTAAATTAAATAAAAAAACTACATTTTAACGACATACATAAATTTCTTTATAATTAGTGCTACAACACGGTATAAACACAAAACAAAAACCTTTTTATGTTTAATATTTCAAAATTTAAATATTATTAGGTAAGTATTCAAGGTGTATTTGAAATAGGGTCCGAATTTTTAAGGAGTGATTTTACATTGAAAAATATGATTAAAAGTTCCTATAAATATATGTCTGAAAATGCGTCGTAAGGGAGCCAAGCCCATTTAAATAGCACTGTAAAAAGTGATAGTAAATTTAAAGCAGTTATTCTTGTGAAGAAATATTGAATTATACTATCCCATATAAGCAAATTTACAAAAAACTGTAATAATGCTTAATTTTTCATGTTACGACATTTAATGTCAATTTTCTAAGTATTTTATTTTGATGAAAAATTTACTGTAAGAAGCAAATTTAGTTTTGAAATGATGGTTGCGCATATGTAAGAAAAGAAGAAGCTGTAGACATGGAGGTGGATCGCAGAAGGAGAAATTTGAAAACTTATGGCGAAACTTAGAAAAGGTAATTTGAATAATAATTTTTTTTCAAAATTATGTATTACATTGCAGAAATAAATAAAAATGTTTAAAAATGTTTATTTGTCAATTTTGAGTTAAACCACAGGTTAAGTTGTAATATCCCTTGAAAAATACAGGAAGTGCTTGTAACAATACAGACGTTTAAAAAACACAGAACAACTGTAAAAAAATGGCAATAAATCGCCTACAATGATTGCTGGACATGTTTTTAGTTTGGCTAAAAATTCGGTTTTTGCTTAATAACTCAGGAACCCTTTGAGATATAGCAACGAGATTTCGCACGTCAACTATTCTTAATAAGGCCTATCTTCGTATGTTCCTTTCATGTACTTATTTAACCAGGGGTGTGCGAAACGGGGGGGCTTATCAGTTTTTGTCCCAAACTTTTTTCTGTGTAACTTTTAAGTGATTTTACATTTGGAATATGATTCTTTAGGTCAAAATACATAAGAAAGGTACTTTTTGTAAATCTGTAGAATTAACTTCGATTGGAATTGATAAAATGTAACGTATAAGTTCAAAATTTTTGTCTCGTCATGAACTTGTGCAAAAAACAAGATTTATTGTTCTAGAAGCTTAACATACCCTTAAACAAAGGGGTAACTAGGGGTACTTGAATTAAATTTATTACCAAACTTTCTCAGATTTTATTAAACAGAACTGACTGGATCCCTTTAACTCGATTTTTTTTGAGATATTTATGATTTACTACTTTTTTTTGTGGGGGTGGATTTTCATTTCATTTTCATTACGTGTTTTTTATGTTTTATATTACAGAATTTTTTTTAATATTTGGATTTTTTTTGTTATAATATCCATTGGACATTTCTACATCAATATAAGGCATTATCTGTTTTTGTCTTTTTTTTTTTAATTTGTGGGTTGCTTGATTTTTGCATAACAGGTCTCAACTAACTCAATCAATTCGAGTAAATAATTTGGACCACCCTAATGGCGTGATTTATTTTTTTTTATTTTTCGTTATTTTATTCGAAATCAGCGGTATAAATAAATAAATAATAAATTCAGAATTTTATCCCTGTTTTTTTATTTTTTCTGGCCCACTCTGAGGTTGATCAAAACCGTAACAAAATAACTAAATTATCCAAAATCAACTTTCAAAACTTGAAAATTTGTTGGCCTGTGTAATGTATGATTTACAATTTTGGCGAAGGCGATACTATTTTGATATTATCATTGCATAGTATTGACCAATCAGGATTAAGGATCTTTGGTTTGGTTCTTCGTGGCCAATTAACATGGATTTAATTAAGGACGTAAACCCAAGATTATTACCAAGTAGTATATTTAATACAAAGTGTTTTTATTACCTTCATAATCCGGTAACTTGTGTTTTTAATACCTTCAAGTATAAGCATTTTTTTTTAAAAGGGTTAATAATTACCTCCCGCTAATTAAGTAAGTGTAAAAATAGAAAAAGTATTGATAGCAAGGAAGGTGACCAATGTGTTTTAAATATTTAAAAAAAGATCGTTTGGTTTGGACTTTTGAACGCCTTAACTAAAAACTTAAAAAAAAGAACTGTCAAAAAAAAATGGTGCAGTTATTAACGCGGCCAGAATAGTATATTCTATAACTAGTATAAAATAGACTATATAAAAATAAATTATTAAATATAAATATTTTTTTATTTTTATAGACACCACATGTACTTATTCTAACACTTGATATGGAATAGTTATACCGTATCTAAAGGTAGAATGAATATATGGTATGTTTGAAAAGTGTTTGTATTTGCCTATATTCTAAACCAGTCGCAGACAAATAATATTTGGCCGGATCTGGTAACACTAGATGCGGCACGTATTAACCCATCCAGGACTGACCCATGAATTTTTTGTATAATAAATGAAATACTTATGAGATATTACTATAATTGTTCCACTAATAAAAAATTGCAAAAAAATTACAAGTTTTTGCTTGTTAGACGAGATTATTAAATATGTAAAACAATTCACTCGCTAGAAAATAAAAACCATAATTTCTGCATATACTAAGCCATAAATAAATTGAAAATTACATGCATTTTAAAACACTCCTTACAGAAACCTGTAAATCTGTATGAATATTTAGACGGTAGTCCCTGATGGGTTAACAATAAGCTATTAACCTGAAATTTGGTACATTTTTAGACAACTTGGAACAAATTTAGAGGTAGTTTTAAAAAAAAATTCAAGGACCAATCTAGTGTACCTAGTTAAACTTTCTTTAACAAAATATACATGCCTATTCGCATAGTCGAATGATTTTAACATATGTAAACGTTCAGAACAGGAATTTTCCTTAATTACCTTCTGAAAATTCTTCTCAAGGTTCAAAATAGCAAAAGTAAAAGTCAAGACTTCGAACTAGTAGAAGTTATTGACACCACATTATGATGAACCCTTTCTGGTCTGACGGGATAGTGTCATCGCTGTTTTAATTAATTTGCTAAAGAGCATAAGAAAATAAAAGTTTCAATGTTATATTTGAAAGTAGCTAGGACTTAAAATAATAAGAGGAGGTGTAGAGCAAAAAATAAATAAATCTAAAAAACGTTAACTCAAGTTAATTTTCTGCGCAGAAGAATTCTCTAAAAAGTCATAATCTGAGCATAATCGGTGATATTCATTTGTTTTTAAAATCTGACATCACCGTAGCACGGTGGTCCCAGAAGAAAAAAAAAAGTGACAAAAGTCTGTTTTTTTGCATAGGTCCATTTTTTGCACCGCTGATTACGAAAAAAATAGTGAAAAATTCAAAATAAATATTTGCGACATTAGGGTGGTTAAATTTTTTTGAAAAATGTCCGATTTAGCTGAAATTTGGCTTTTGGTAAAATTAATACGGACCAGTGCCTAAAAACTTAAAATTCAAAATGGCGGAATATATATGGCCGATTTATTTTTAATATTTTGCTAAAATTCACGAAAATAATTCACAAAGCATGCAAAAATTGAGAGATTCAACCCAGTCTATTATGAGTTATTATCCTTGTACATACTGATAATTACTGTGAAAATTTCATGAATTTCTACTGGCTCGTTTTTTTTTAATTTAGTTAAAAAAAATATTAAAAATTGGGTAAAATATGAGTAATTTTTATATTCTATTCATATATTAAACAAAATTAAGCTAAAATTATTACAGATTTATGAAGAAAAACTATTTAGTCCCATGCGTAATTTATTTTAAAAATTTAAGAAAGAAAAATCGAAATAGTAAAAAGTCCAAATTGGTCAAAAAAAAAAGTGACTAAAGTGTTAAGTATCTAAAAAAATGTCCCTAAAATAAATTAAGAAGACTAATGGTGTTATCTTAGCGTTGAGAGAGAACCCGCTTGAAAGTCAATCTAACTTAAAATTTTTGATTTTGACATAAACTTGGGTGCAATTAATTCTTTTTTCGATGCTGGCAATATAGGTGCAATAAATCTCTACTATCTGTTCATGTATGAAAGGGTTAAATGAAAGAAAGCTAAAAAAGGAGCGCCGCAGTCAGGCATATACAGGAAATGCATGAAAATCCTAATTTAGTACTAATCAAATCCGTTTAATCCATTTTTGATACAAACTCGTACGATAATAAATACTTAGAAATCCTAAAGGAATAAATTACTTTACATTAAATACTTTTAAATCATTCAGGCGCGGTCATATATGGGGACCATGGCCCCTTCGCTCCACAATTGTTTGTTTGTTTAACCTCGTACTATTCTACTTAATTAAGCATCCCCTAAGTCCAGGACTTGTGTGGGCTAGTAGTAGAGGGAACCACCGGCTTATACTGACTTTCGAACCAGTTTTTATAAGGAGTGTCCGCTTCACTTATGCCTTCGCCAAATTTCAATTATTAATTAACTGAAAAAGGCAAATCGGCGCCAGTGAGAATCGAACTCACGCTAGATGTAGTAGACTTGTCATGTATAGACGCGATAGACCACTACAACAATCCTCCCAGAACAACATTTCGAGCTATTCAGGCTTGTATTATTTTTTCATTTTATATATTTTTAAAAAGTAATTTAATTCTTTTTAGAGTGCCTTAATATGTAATTTAATTAACAGAAAATGTCACAGTAAATGCACTTTACCCCATTATTGTAATTATTAATGGTTTTTAATGTATATTTTCTCCTAGTAAGACTTTATCGGCAAATGCATTATTTACAACCAAGTAACAATTTAAATAAATCGCTTTGATTTATTAATTAATATTTTAATGGGCAAAAAATTATAATATTTTAAAAATTAGAACTAAAACAATTAATTTAAAATCAAATTTATGTAAATTAACTTTAATTAATGTATTCCTTGATGAAAGTAGATTTGAGTTAATTTGATCAGTTTTTTAACATTTCCTTCCTATTAATTTGGTCAACAATTAATTATTTTAAGTAAAAAAGTTTGTCTTTTAAGAAAGTAAAAGATATGGTCTAGGCATTTAAATTATTATATAATATTTTAAACAAAAATCATGTTACAGCACCAAACTCAGAAGCTAATGCTAGAAATACTATACACAAATTAAGATATAATTTGAGCAAACATACATTATGAGAACGGGGTGATCAATTCCTGTCGCCTTCGCCAAAGTTCAATTATTAATTAACTGAAAAAGTCAATCGTCGTAAGGATCGAAATCACTCAAGTCGGCGAGTCAAGTATTTGAGTTTGACGCCTTAACCCCTTTAGTTTTCTCCTAATTTTCACCTTTCGTTCACTTTAGTTTTGGACTTGATGACCAAAAACAAAGTTTGTCAACTAAACATTTTCCGCCGCCTGTTTGCAGCCCGCCCTAGGCAACTGCTTAGTTTTGTTTAGTGGAAAATTTTGTCCTATATCCGATTCCCTATAGTTCCATGGCCTCGAAACCTTTGTATATACAGGGTGTCCCAGGTATTCGATCATTAATTTTGGAAGGTGATTCTACATCCAAAACTATGAAAAAAGTTTCTATAAAGGTTCGTCCGAAAGTTAGCCCTAAAGGAGTTACGGCCCTCCTAAGGGTGCTTCTAAAAAACAGTTTTTATTTAATATCTCTTAAGCCTTATAAACCACAGTAAAGAATAAAGACTATCATTTTATGTAATTTTTATTTGTTAATTTTAACCAGGGACGTGCAAAATGTGGGGACGATGTCACTTTTTTGCCTCAAACTTTATCTGTTTTTTTACATTTTCTCAATAAAATATGATTCTTTAGTTAAAAATACATAAAAAAACGTACTCTTAGTTTAACCCTGTTGAACTAATCATTTTCGAGAAAATTTCGCCAATAAAAATTTTAATACTGCAAAGCGAATTAACAACAAAAACCATAAAAAAAATTCCTATACACAAATAGATTTCAAGGGAGCTATGTTAGTTTTTAAGACCCCGTAGTACTCTTAAAACTGAATGTATAAACTTGGTGTGAACTTTTTTTTATAGTTTTTGATGTAGAATTGCCCTGCATTCTTAAAATTTTTATTGGCGCAATATTTATTTCCTATTTTTGATGCCCAGAACGTGAAAAAATCTCTTTAACTGCAATTTTCTCGAAAACGGTTGGTTCTACAGTGTTACACTAAGAGTAAGTATTTTTAACTAAATTACATTACATTACATGTTTGTTTAACCTCGTACTATTCTACTTAATTAAGCATCCCCTAAGTCCAGGACTTGTGTGGGCTAGTAGTAGAGGGAACCACCGGCTTATACTGACTTTCGAACCAGTTTCTAGGGAGTGTCCGTTTCACTTATCGCCTTCGCCAAATTTCAATTATTAATTAACTGAAAAAGGCAAATCGGCGCCAGTGAGAATCGAACTCACGATAGTAGACTTGCTATGCATACGCGCTAGCCACTACGCTATGCCTCCCATATAATATGATTCTGTGTATATATTCTAATAAATAAATAAATAAATAATTCATGATTTATTAAGAAAATGACAAAAATTACAGAAAAAAAGTTTAGGGCAAAAAGTGACATCGCCCCTCCTTTTTGCACGTACCTGATTAAAATTACCAAATAAAAGTTACATAAAATGATATCAATGTTAAGGCCTGTGTAAATTTTTTTTACTGTGGTTCATAGGGTTAAAGAGGTATTAAATAAATACTATTTTTTACATGCCCTTAGGAGGCCCGTAACTCCCTTAGGGCTCGTTTCCGGACCAACCTTTAAGGAGATTTTTTGTATGTTTTTGTATGTAGAATCACCTCCCAAGATTAATGATCGAATACCTGGGACACCCTGTATTGTTGTTAAACTTTTGAAAATTCAAATATTTTAACCCTCCAGTAGTGGCGTCACGGTGTCAGGGACCGGCTAAGTTAAAAACATGTGCTATTTTGCAGCGGGAGCTCGTGGAAAACTGTTCTGTCACTAATTCCTCGACAATGCGAAGGGTAAATTATAGTGTCGATTTAGTATTGATTAGTCAAGTATGTGAAGCATTACAGCGTGACACGGTGTACGAGACCGGGGCCACTACTCACTTATCACTATTTGTTTTATTTATTGGAATTTAATTTATGGTAATTTTATACATTTATATATTTTTATTATATATTTTTTATGTTTTATTCTGTTTTAATTGTTTTTAATTTTATAGTATTTTATAGAGGGAATTTTGTTTTTATTTTTATATTTTTTATTTAATATTACTAAAGAGAATTAAATTTTAATTTTATACCTAGAATCTTTTTTTTTTGTTAACTATTGACATGTAGAACACAGTGATAATACAAATAAGTTAACACGTTAACTGTCACATGAATCACATATGTTTCATAATACGTTTTCCCACACGTCCATGAGGCATATATAATTCATGGACGTATGAATAAAAAAATATGCTAATACATCCATGAGTAACATGTACTCAAACACTGAAAAAATGGTATAGATTTTTTTACATAGAAAAACTTAATATGTAATAACTTTAAAGCTAAAATATTGCAAACAAATGTCTGGACTTAGAGGGACAAAAAAAAACCCTCATGGGGACAATTAACGTGTTAAATATACTTTTTGCTAACACCTCTTTACAAATATTTTATAACAATTAGTTAAAAATGCAATTCTGACCATTTTGTGATAACCCGGTTTGTGAGACCGCGGCCACCACTCACGTCATTAAATAAGCGCAACTACTGGAGGGTGAGAGTGAAAAGGTGAATGTAATTTATCAAATTACACTTTTTTTAATGTGTTTGGAATAATAACTAAGAATGGTTATTAATGCGGATTTCCTGAAAGATAAATGTGAGAAAAAAGACACTTTGTGGAATTGCTTAAAAATATTTATACTGCGTACCCGTTCAATTATGTTAATGAGATAAGATTAATTAGACAGCATTATACAATCCTTTTACAAATCATAATTTATATATTTATAATGAAGTATTAAAATTAATAGTAGCTAAAGGCAGAAACTTTCTCTGTTTTGTTTTGATTGCCTATAGGCATGTCAAGGGAAGAATATTGCATTTATTACATTCTTATTTTATTAAAATAAGGAAAAAAAGTTTACTGAAGACATATTCTTAAAGTTAATGACGCTAAAATTTTTAATAATAGAATTCTGATATTCATACACATAATATGTGTTTTTTTTTTTTGATTTGTGAATATTATGAAAAGCAATAAATTAACAAATTATAATTTTTTTTTTGTTAATTTATTGCTTTTATTAATAGATTTCATATGTGTTTTGTGTCTGAGGCAAATTTTAACATATAAAAAATGCACCACATCCATATTTACAACATTAAACTAAATACTAAACAAGCCATGAAGATATGAAATGCTACGCGTTCCATTACATATTATTCACAGTAAATGGTATATTACATCTTCCCAAATACTTAAAAAAAAATACTAAAAAAAATAAAAAGATAATTTTTTTTTATCAAATGATCTTTTTTTTTGAAATCGAAAAATAAAAAAAAATAAAAAATAAAAAAAAACTGAAAAAAAAATTCCAAAATTTTTCATTTTTTTATTTTCTTTTTGGGAAAAACGAAAAATTTTGGAAAAAATAATTTATTTTTTTTTTAAATTATAGTTTTTATTTTTTAAAACCCCCATAACTTTTTTGTTTTTGTGGGAATGACTTTGAAAAATAATAGGGATCTTCCCCTCATAGAACTTGATTTTTCCTGAAAATTTGAAGTCGATCGGATTATTCGTTCTTGAGTTATCGTGTCTACAAAAAACGTGACATCAGACAAAGAGACAGACGGAAAGATGGACATTTTCAAAGTTTCTTATTTTTTTATGAAACACATTTGTATTCAAGAATTTTTTGTCTAGGACGTTTTTTGGCGATTTTGGGAAACTACCGTATAATATTATTCTAGCACAGACGCTGTGAATAATATAATAAGCTCAATGTTTGAGAACCATCCTCAACTTCATTAGATAGCCGTTTTAACAATGGTCTTTTCCTCATGATCAGTAGTCGGCGTAAACTCATTTATGACTCATCAACGTTGAAAATAAACACAGAACATAGGCTTACGGAATAATTTGGCCGAATTATGAGGGAAATTTTTATAAAGGTAATTAAATCAAAACATTTGATGAGTAATTTGTTAAACACAACGATATTGACTATACATATTAACTATACATATGTATATATATCAGTGTTTTTCAAAGAAAAAACCGACATTCGATTTTTATCTTAATGCCCAGTGTTCCCAAATGGGAACAAGGTGCAATATAGGGTTAAAGTATATCTCACAAAAACAGTCTTTAAAAAGTGGCTTTGACATATCATGTCAATTCTATTTCTTTTTTTAATTGAGAATTTTCGCGTATGTGTCTATTAAACTTCTTTCTTATTTTTTAATCCAAAATATCCGTGCGATACCAAAAAAGCCACATGCTCATAAAAGGCACAAAAATAGTCATTTTTGTATTAAGAGCGCAAAATTACTGATTCCTGCTTGAGCGTGGAATTTGCTGATCGAGGCGTCTAGCCGAGATCAGAAATTACGCAAAAGCGATAACTCCATTTCGCCTAGCGACGTTTTCACATTAACTCTGATGTACTATTTAAAAAACGCTGCTATGCGACAAATGGAGTTACTGCTTTCTAGCGTAGTAGGGCAGGGTAAGTTACCTTACAAGGTCGCAGCGCTTGAGTACAATTTTCTGCAAATCTGTTGGTGTAAAAGTAAAATCCTAATCACAGTAACTCTCCATAATTTTATTTTATTTATTTATTTTTATTTATTTGTTTGGTATTATTACAGATCCATGGAGAGTCCAAATAAGCTTTAGCTTGTGCTAGGAGCTCTCCATTAATTTTGAACACAAATATATAAATTCTGGCAAATTAATAATCTTCATTTTTCATTGTAGTTGTCCAGCCACTTTATATTCAATATATGTATGGTATAATATTATGCATATTATGCAATCTTCCTTCGTAACAACAAATATATATCACACAAATATTTAGCACACGAAATTGAGATTTGATTCAAAATAAATAATAATTTTATATTAAAAAAATTGCGCCGTCGCATATAACTGACAGTTGTTTTACGATTGACATGCCGGTTGCCTACACTGTGCGCGCAAAAAAATTCACTTTTCTGCTTGCTGTCATAGTAACGAGCAGAAAAGTAAAATACTAAGAAATAGGTTATTTTGAAGTCTGAAAACTTCATTTGTTTTTGTAGAAATGTTAACTTTTCTATTAGATCGTAGAAAAAAAACTTTTTTGGGGGGTAATAAAACATTAGGTTAAAAGTTTTTGTTGGAAATAAAAAATGTTTTATTCAACACCTTCACAGAAACACTTGTTTTGAGCACTATTTTCAATGTCAAAAGTGAGTTTTTTTCCACTAGTGACTAAAAAATTTTTCACCCACACTTTTACGTACAGCTTTTGATCTCACCCAAAATTAGTTACATACCCTATTAATTAAGTATTATAACTATTCTATAAATAGAAGCACGTTAACTAAACCATAAAAATTAAAGACAACCCCAAATTATTCTTTAGTTTTTGAATAAAGTACTGTTTTTATTAAAAATTCAGTCATAACCGCGTCCATACTGACGTTTGTAAGAAATGTAAAACTAGCAATTGGTTATTTTTAATAGGCATACTTAGGCCATGGCTACCTATTATTTTAGTATTAAGAAAACTTAATCTTTATATTTTTGACATAATTTTTCGCAAAATTATAGATTTTTATTTAAAAATAAAAGGTGTCGGATAAAATTAAATTCTCAACTCGTGTATTAAGTGATTTTATCCACTTAATACACTAGTTAAGAAAATAACTATTTTTCGCACATAAAAGCATAGTGTGTCGTTATATGGCTCTTTAATTTTTTATCACATAAAAAATTATTCTAACTATACGATCCAATTGTTAAAAATGATTGCATGTTTAAAACGTGATGTTTCCATAAAATTTTCCAACAAATGCCACACTCTCCTAATTATAATTATCGGTGCAAAAAACGGTGTTATTTATTATAGTTGGAAAAAGTCGACGCGTGGAATAATTATGATTATCACGATAACGAGTTACTAAAGAAAATACAGACTGTTAGAAAAGGTATTTATTTTTTCCCAGAAAAGTTCCGCCTTAGTAAAATATTTTTTTTATTGCTCTTTTGACGTTTCCCGCATTTTTATGCAAAAACAAGATTTCCGAGAAAAATTTTTTTGTTGGTCAGTCTGGCAGGAAATTTTTGATCATGATAACTCGAGAACACCTTAAGATAAATACTTCAAATTTGGACTACAGATTCCCTATCGAAATATTTATTTATTTTTTATTTTTCGAAAATTTCGTTATTTAATAACAAACATTTAAAAATCCGAGTGCCAAAAAACTAAAACGACTTTTATATATAAAATTAAATAGGTAAACCAAATTCTAGTACTTAGCGGTACTAAATATTGTCAAAGTTCAGCTTGGTATCATTTATAAAAGTTTTAAGTAAAAGAACTTTGTGAGGATAAAATAACGCATCAAAGTATTCAAACAGAATAACTGATAAACGGTTGGGGTACAAATTGCAAGCTTTAAGGTACAATTAGGATCTACTGGGTACTATATGGGTATACTATGGGTATTATATGGGTATACTATGTAAATTTCAAATGAACTGGGGAAAATGTGTGGCTGAGGTGACGGTAGAGATTTTTTCTTAGTTAAAGAGGACTGTGAGCAGGACAAATCTTTGTAATATGCTTTAGCTACTACCTAAGACTTAACTTAAGCTACGGTTTCCTCCAAAAGTCGCAGTAGCTGACGACTGCTACCGGGTAGCCGCGACCAGGTCGTTACGACCCTACCTGTTTTCCTTGGTCTCGCCAGTCGCCAGTCGCCCTTCTGTTAGCTGGCTATTTTATACACGGAAAGAAATTAGTGGGCACTGCGCTATACATTATAAGATATTTGATTTAAGCTATAGATTATAAGGGACACAATAACTAATAATGTTAAAAATAAATTGGAAACGATTATATATATTACAGACACGATTATATTTATTACAGGCACTATTATAAATTTACAGAAATTTTATTATATTATAAAAATTATTAGCACGGACAATAATTAAATCTATTTAAGCTATAAATGCCATACTATTTGTTATATTTTATTATTCACTAAACAATTAAAGTATTTCATATAAATTTTTACACTGACTGCCATAATTGTAAGAGAAAGCCTTGTATTTATATAATAAGCGATTATAATTTGCTTGGTATGTGTGTTATAGCGCTCCTAGCTATAATTTTTTTTTCCGTGTAAAGAGCTGTTTTTTTGTTTGGGAGTTTATGCCTTTCAATCAGTATGAATATCTATGAAAAGTCGGTTCTTTTAATGTTTCTGATTAATCAAGCGGAATTAGAGAATCTCCTCCTCTTATTAACATTACATCATTAAGAAAAAAGGGTAAAAGTTGATGAGATTCGGCTGAAAGAGGTGGAGGGATTTCAAGCAATTCTAATTGAGTGAAACAGTTAAAGACACTTGTCACAGTGCAAAACCACCTGTTTCACAGTAAAATTCGTGACGATTTAGTCGTGCGCCTGCTCCCGGAGCGGTCAAGTGACCGGTGACCAAACGAACGGCGACGGTTAGTATTAACGACTCGGCGCAGCTAGGAAAACAGGGACATTTAAAATGCATTGGAGATATCTTAACGACTCGGTCGCGGCTACCCGGTCGCAATCGTCAGCGACTGCGACTTTTGGAGGAAACCGTAGCTTTACTTATTAAAGCACGTCAGAAAGGTTTGGTTACGACTTGCTCCAACTTTAAACAGCTGTTTTTATGCAACTGTTCGACGTATCAGGACAACAAGGTAAAGGACTTTAAATTTATCATAGAAAAAACTTTTCGCAAAAAAATGAACTGACTTCTATGTCTCTAAAAAGTAAAAAATAAAAAATACTTAAGTCGGTGCCAATTTCACCATTCCCTAAATTAATTACTAACAATTATTTTTTTATTATGTTATTATTGTTTGCTGTGAAATTGGAACCGACTTAAGTATTTTTTATTTTTTACTCTTTAGAGACATAGAAGTCGGTTCGTTTTTTTTGCGAGACACAGAATTTGTAGATTTGTAACGTCATCTAAGCTAAATTATAGTTGTCCTTCCATCTTGGCAAGTAATATTTTTATTTCGGCGCCCAAGAGTCCAACCAACCTAATTTAAACGAAATAGTAAAGAAAATCTTGTCAAACTTTAAGCGTTAAGTAATAATCAAACAACGCCTTTTGGTAAAATCACAACATTTATCATTTTCTCTTGGTATTTTAATATTATAGGTCCAGAGAATCAAGTTTAGCGGCATCTAAAAGATTTTCAGTGTGCCGTAATATTTAAGTGACCCCTTAATCAAGTTATCCGGCTTATCCGAGTTATCCGATATTTCTCTAAAAATTTGGCTGGTAGTAGAACCAAATTAAGCCGATTTTAAGTGAAATTGCGTTAAAATGATTAGATTTATCTTAATTATCCGGCTTACCCGGCATTATCCGAGCGTCAAATTAAAACGGGACCACCTCATAAATGCCCTGTTTAAGTTGCAAAAAGTTTCATCAAATTCCGTTCATTCGTTCCAAAGTTATGATGGAACAAACATAAAAAAAGTCGGTTAAAAATATACTGCAATCTCACAATGTCAATGAAACTTTGTTGTTCTGATACGACGTTTGTCAAATAATAGTGTGTATAATTTACTCAAAATGTCAAAATGATAGGTTAAATTTTTATTTTGTATTTTGCTAGTGGTCGTAGGTAAAGTAGTATAAACAACTTATTACGAAGACATTAAGCGCACTTAATTACAAAACTTCTTGCTCGTTTAACATACTATTCACGCATTTTGGAATATTAATTTTATGCAATCATCATGTCCTTTTTTAATATTATACAAAGGCATGGCCATTCTTTTGGCATACTTTGTATCAATTACCTGTATGATTATAAACTTAAAGTGGTATGTGTTGTTTTATACTTCAGTTAATCGAGGTTAAAAGAATTCGTTTTCTTTCACACTAATCAAAAATCATAACGTGTAGGTATACAATTTTGTTATTAATTAATTAGGACTTAGGTTTACAAGAGCATGTCACGGTAAACAATTACATATAATTATAATTAAAAATTAAATGATTTTTATCTATAAATTGGAAGAGATTTTTTTTGTGATTAGGTATTTTCTCCTGAATCTAGATTTATGGTTCTAGACTTGATTAAAAATTTTTTTATATCTTAGAGTGAGGAAGTCATTTCCAATCAAAAAAATTTCAATGATGCCGGGTGATTCTACATCAAAACCTAAGAAAAAAAGTTTTTATATATGTAGGTCGCTACTATGGCCCTTTAAAAATGGTGCATTTTTAGGAGACCATGGCTCCCTTAGGATTGATTTTGGGAAGTACCTGTATATGAGGTTTTCTCTTAGTTTTTGACGTACATTTTCCCAGCATAATTGAAATTTTAGTTTTCAACAATTTAGTATTTAATTTTTGGTCCTCGAAATATAAAATTGCACATACAAATTAATTTTTCTCGAAAACGGTTAATCCTACAGTATTAGCACAAGAGTACCTTTTTATGTATTTTGACATAAAAAATCATGTGCCAATAATAAAATTACAAACAAATTACAAAGAATAAAGTTTGGGGCAAAAAACTGATAAGCTCACCCCGTTTTGCGCACCTCTGGTTAAAGTAAGTACATGAATATAACATACAAAGATGGGTCTTATTAAGATTAGTTTACATTCAAAACCTCGTCACTTTATCTCAAAGGATACCAGAGATTAATTAAAAACCTTATTTTTAGTACAATTTTAAAGGGTCGTAACTTTTAAACCATCAATAATTTGATAACATATATGGTTATTTTGATTGGAAATGACCTCCTCCACCACCCCCTTTTGTTTGATCGTCGACTTACGGAACACCTTGTATAGTTTTTGCTAATTTAGTATTTATTTATTTATTTAATTTGGGTTACAAACAGGAACAAGCCCAAAGGTAGTAACTTCTTAGAAATAACAATGTAACGTCATGCTTAAAATACGTCAATTATACATAGTGTAAGAAAGAAAAGCAATTTATAAATTATTTGCAGAGCGTTTTAAATACTTTTTCAATGCTTTTAAAGAAATATTGAACATGTCTATATCTGAACAATGAACATTTGAGGATCTTAACATTCTGCAAATGGGGGAATTATCGGTATAATTTGTTCTTCTGTTTGTTGCACAAACAAATTGTAATTTCTGACATTTGACAATGGAACATGTATATTTATTTTTGATAATAATTCTGGGCAGTTTACAATGATGTTTAATAACTTGTATAGGATTTTAATGTCACTAAATTCTCTTCGCAAGTTTAAAAAAAGTTTAAAAAAATTAAATTAAAATGTTTTCTTATTAGTTCATAATTGTGGTCGACAATAACTATATTATTCTTGAAAGCCAGAAATCTCAATCATTTATTTTGTATCCTCTCTATACGAGTCTGGCGAGCATCATACAGAAGATTCCAAACAGAAGATGCAAAAGTATGAAAGTTTTATAATACAGGGTGTTTTTAAACTTTAGGTGGTCTCCGAAACACCGCCATGGCGACTGGCGCGCCAGTCGCAATGTATTGTCCATTATAAGGGTCACCCATCCAAGGATTGACCTCTTTTTATAACATTAAAGTAAATAAATATCTAATTAATAATAATAATAATATCTGTTTATCATAAAATGTTGAAAAAATTTTATAATAAAAATAATGTTTTTGTAATTAAATATGTCGCATATATTTAAAGGACTCAAAAGTACATATTATGGATGTTAAAACTGGACATACGTTCAGTCATAATAAGGACCAAAAACAGAAGTCTTTTGGACGTCGAGTGATGTATGGGACGTTTATTTAGTGTAAAAATTAAATTACTATTGGTGATATTTACTAGTAATTTATATTAATTTAATATTACATTACATTACATCTTTGTTTAACCTCGTACTTTTCTACTTAATTAATAATCCCCAAAGTCCAGGACTTATGTGGGCTAGTAGTAAAGGGAACCAAAGGCTTATACTGACATTCGAACCAGTTTATAGGGAGTGTCCGTTTCACTTATCGCCTTCGCCAAATTTAACTTATTAATTAACTGAAAAAGGCAAATAGGCGCCAGTGAGAATCGAACTCAAGCTAGCTGGCTTGTCATACTGACGCTCTAGCCCACTCACATATGCTTCCCATCAGTAATGCATTGGCAAATAATTAATTACTATCAATAATAAATTATTTTTAATAACTAACCAGTCAGTAGTTATTGGCAATAATCGCCAATGTATCACTAGAAGTAATTATTACTGCCAACAATAACGACTAAAAAAATAGGACATGGTGGTTAATATTGGGTACTACCTACTTGTATAGGTTTATTTTAATATTTGAAATAAAATAAGTAATTGTAACATAAATAATAAAAATATCATAAAAGTACAGCCTGTATATAATTAAAATTTCACTTACCTTTCGATTTTCAGCACAAAATTTGGTCACCATCTCCGAAAGCTGTTGGGCCCGGGGTGTGTGCAGACTCAGTCTTCCTTGGGGACAATCAAAACTCACGCTGGTAGGACGTGGTGCTGTGCAAGAACCAATTTCGCTCAAGGCAAATGATTTTATAACTTGAAGATGGTTTGATTCTCTTCTGACCAGATGTATACCCCAGTGGGAAACTGCAACTAACTGGACTTCGGATAACTTGAAAAAAAAAACATTTTAATAAGTTTGAGCATTAAGCAGTCATATAGGTACGTTTGGTTATTTTTTAATAACATTTCAGAATGTTTGAAAGATTTTCAGGGCCCGGAAGTAGTGGGGCAAACGCCCATATTAAAAAAAAAAAACAGTTTTTAAATTTTTTAAACGAAATGGATTTTAAACATATAAAAAATTATCTGTAAAATTTATATTATATTATATCTAATATTAAAATTTTATCACAATTTTTCACTATTTCGAACTATTCATTTTCAATAATGGATTTGGTTTTAGTATTCTTATAATACACTAGACATCAATTTTTATCAAAATTCGTAAAAATTTGATCCACCATTTTGAATTTTTAATTTTCAATAATGGATTTAGTATTAGCATCCTCGAACACCCCTGGATACTACTTTTTAACCGACTTCCAAAAAGGAGGAGGTTATCAATTCGGCGTGTGACTTTGTTTTTTTTTATGTTTGTTCCCGCATAACTTTGCAACGAATGAACGGAATTTGATGAAACTTTTTGCAACTTAAATAGGGCATTCATGAGGTGGTCCCGTTTTAATTTGACGCTCGGATAATGCCGGGTAAGCCGAATAATTAAGATAAATCTAACCATTTTAACGCAATTTCACTTAAAAACGGCTTAATTTGGTTCTACTACCAGCCAAATTTTTAGAGAAATATCGGATAACTCGGATAAGCCGGATACCTTGATTAAGGGGTCACTTAAATATTATGGCACACTGAAAATCTTTTAAATGCCTCTAAACTTGATTCTCTGGACCTGTAATATTAAAATACCAAGAGAAAATGATAAATGTTGTGATTTTACCAAAAGGCGTTGTTTGATTATTACTTAACGCTTAAAGTTTAACAAGATTTTCTTTTGTATTTTGTTTAAAATAAGGTTTATTGGACTCTTGGGCGCTGAAATAAAAATATTACTTTTATTTTTTAGAAATTTATCTTTAAGATAATGACGTCACAACGCACTAACAGTGCGTTGTGATGTCAGCAGCTTGCCGAGATGGAAGGACAACTATAATTTAGCTTAGATGACGTTACAAATCTACAAGTTCTGTGTCTCTAAAAAGTAAAAATTAAAAAATTTTGGCAAAAAAAATTAACCGACTTCTATGTCTCTAAAAAGTAAAAAATAAAAAATAAAAAGTCGGTGCCAATTTCTCAGCAAACAATAATAAAATTATCAAAAAATTATTGTTAGTAATTAATTTAGGGAATGGTGAAATTGGCACCGACTTTTTACTTTTTAGAGGCATAGAAGTCGGTTCATTTTTTTTTGCGAAAAGTTTTTATTATCAAAATTCATAATTAATTTTTCCGAAATATTGGATCCGCCATTTTTAATTTTTAATTTTCAATAATTGAAAAAATACTCATTCAAATTTACACTTCGAATTAAGAACCTTTTTCTTTAAATATAAATAGATAATTTGTCAAATACTTGTGTTTTAAAAGAATTTTGGTTCAAAAAAATAAAAAATAATTTCCTTCCGGACCCTGGTTATCTTATATATTATATAACGCGTAGTAATAATTCCAAAACAGCTTTCAGTTTGGTGTGCATTACATAAAAATAAATTTAGTCCGATCTGATACATTTTTAAAATGTTTGTTTACCGTTTATGTTCACATTTATGGTAAAAATTCCTAAATTTTAATTTTTTAATTTGGCACATAATTTTATATGCTTAAAAGGAAAAAAAATAGGATTTCAAGCCTTAAAGGCCTTAAAGGGCTTTTTGTCAAAAAAAAACCACAGACAAATTTCAACGATTTTTATGATTTATGGGCAATTTTACGAATTTTAGCGGCCCAATTATATGATAAAAATCCATTAAAAGTGAACCGTATTTTCTTTAAAGGGGTGTACAAGATATGGACATGGATCGAAAACTTAAAGTAAATTCTAACTGACACTCTGATAGCGAATAAGTTTAATTCGAGCGCTTAAAACACCCACAGAATAATTTAAAATTAGTGCAAAAAACTGTTATCTGGCATCTAGAGATATATCTTATTAGATAGTGTTTTTGTTATCAATCTTTTATGCGAGTTAATTTTGTTGTAAAAATGGTAAGATATTTACCTGTGCAGCTCCTGATACAGGAAACAGTCTTGCAAAATACAAAGGCCAGGTCCTCGCCAACTCAATAACATTTCTCTTGATATTGGCTCTATGTTGATTATTATAGTTTTCAGCTGTTACTCCATAACCGGATAACATATTAACACCAGCACGTTTCTCACTTTGGGTCAGTCTCAAACAAGAAGTTAGACCATAAACATCACCCACAATTTGACAGAAAATCAAGTGTAAAGCATTTGGTGGTCCTAAGGATTCGCTAGGTGAGAAAAACTCTTTTCTGACCCTCAGAAGCCAAGACACGCGGTTGTAAGTGACACAAGCTGACGAGCCTAGAGGAAGTAACCTTCCTGTCGTTTTTGGTGAATGTTGGGAGTGGGTTTCAGATATTTCAATTGGTGATTGACGTTTTTGAGTGGTTATTGGTGATTTTGATGGAGGTGTTTGAATTGGACGCATGAATTCGGGCCATTCTTGAACTGAAATAAAAAAGAATATTCAAAATATTTTGGATTTTTAAATTTTTCTTAGAGTATTTTTCTGAATACATATTTTTTATTTGTTATTAACATATTTAGTTTTAATATGATAAAAAAATAAATATTAATACACACAATAGCTTCCGTTGCCTCAGGGCCGGCCTTATTTAGAGAAGATGCGAGAAATTCCCTGCAAAATAATGATGACTAAAACAAAGAGCATCACCTCTGAAAAAACCGTTACCTCTGACGGAACGAAAAATTTAGATGACTAAAAAAAGCTTTACCCCGACAACAAAATTTTGGTGACTTAAAAGAAGGTCATTACCTCTGAAAAAAAAACGCTTTACCCCTTTTCTTAAGTTCCCAAAATATAATTGCCTTGAGCTCGTTCGCTTAATGGCGATTTCTCCCGTTAGATTAGACAGGGACAAAAGTTCTACCCAAAAAGGATAGAAGACATATATACACTCCCACTTCCACCCAACCAAACAAATTCTGTATTTGTTCTTTGTTGAACAAATACAATATTTACTTGGCCGGGCGAAAAGTGTAACTATATTATTTTTATTAAAGAAATTACTGGCGCCATCTAAATTTTAGTAGAATTATCTTATTCTACAGATTCATATTAGCTATGTTCGTTCGTGCCGCTCAGTGCTACACTTTCCGGCCAACCAAACTTAAATACTGTATTTGTTGTATGAAAAACAAATACAGTATTTATTTAGTTGGCTGGAAAGTGTAGCACAAATTAGATAGAGATAGGGTAGACCTCTTTTGTTTCATAATTCTAGTTGTAGAGAGCTCCATTAATTTTTTATACTGTATTAAAAATCGGCGCCTCCTAAAACTTTTTATTAATGTTTTCTTTTTAATTGGATAAAATATATGTAAAAGATAATCTTTTCTAAAAATTTGGAGTTTATCGGACTTTTCTTTCAATTTTTATGTTTTGAAAATCTGCGCCGCGTCGCTCCGCCTAAAATATTCAATTTTTTAAGGAAAAATACACTAATCCAACTTTTCCTTCGGCTTAATTCGATTTTTTAATAAAAGTTAACCCCTCATAAGTATTTTGTTTTTGGGCGGATTATTTTTAGATGCAATAATAAGGAACTTCCTCCCATAGAACATGATGTTTCCTAATAACTTCGACTGGGTCAGGATCCGGTACAGTATTATTTGCAATTTTGGCGAAGGCGCGGTAGTACCTACAAAGTATTAGGGAATGTTCAAGTATTACGTAAAGCAAATTGTACCAAAATTCATACACTTCAGACCCCGGTTCTCGAGTTATTATAGATTATAGAGATTTCATATATTGGTTACCCCCCCCCCCTAACACTCCCCCTATTAGGGCCTTGAATAACGCGAGAACCGAGGTATGAAGTGTATGAATTTTGGTACATTTTGCGTTAAGTAATACTTGAACGTTCCCTTATGTATAATATGATATTGCATAAAATAACTATTTTATATTAGTCGTATAAAAGGTGAAAGTCGCTTATAAAAAAACTTTACACAACGATATTTCAAGAACGCTTTGACATAGAGACCTAAAATAAAAACTTCCACTATTTAGAAAATCTTTGTTCCAAATTTCAAGCCTCTGTGTCAAAGCGTTCTTCAAATATCGTAGTATAACGTTGTTTTGCTAGCGACTTGCCATACCAAAATCGGACAGAAGCGGACAATGAGGGGGGGGGGGTCAAGCTATTTTCGGACGTCCACTTTTCCAAATTCAATAATTTTTATGTGAATTCGTGAAGTACATTTTTCATAATTCCACTATCCGACGATATGTAAGAGATTTCGAATTCTACCGCGGCGATTCAGACGATTGCAATGCTATGCAGCGGTTCCAAGACGATCTAAGTTTTTCTATGTAGTATCTGACAGAAAATTCTATGTTTGATTATCATTAATCGGAATAAATTCAGTTATGACTCATCAACGTTGAAAATAAACAGAGAAACATAGGCTTACGGAATAATTTTGCCGAATTATGAGGGAAACTTTTATAATGGTCACTAAATCGAAACATTTGACGACTAATTTGTTACACACAACAATATTGAATATACATATTAACTATAAATATATAAATATATCGGTGTTTTTCGAAGAAAATAAAAATGTAAATATTTAAAACCTCGCGTCAACGATAGAATCGACGCGGCGCCTATGCGAGCACTGGAAATTCGCCGATGACTGTTGATTATAAGAATAAATTTTTATCAGATTGACGGGGGCTTTAATCTCATAATGATAAAAAAGTGAAAATTTGAAAAAAGAGGGGTGGGGTATGAAATTCCGGAATTTTCGGGGAAGTCTTTTATGGACGGCCACTATTTTAAAATGCATGCAGTTTCCAGTTATTTATGGCTAAGCATTTTAAAAAATTAGCGAGTAAATTGTTTACATTTTACTACTAATCTAAGCGAAAACGTCAAAAAAATTTGATTTTTTTAGTAAAAATAACTTACTTGGACTAAAAATAGTAGATATTACTATTTTTAGTCAAAATATTTCTAATATTATTATGGGTAAGTCCTTAATGGGTTAATATGACTATAATATAAAATATAGTATATTCAACTTCAAGAAGCAGTGGGTGTAAACAAACGCACGTGAATACAACGGATTTAGTGACAAAATATTTCTATATGACGGTCCATTGCAATGCATTGTACGCTTCTTTGCAAGTACTCACGTACTGACCTGTTTAATTTTCTACATCCCTACTCTCGCAACATTCGAGTGTTTTAACCAATAAAACCACGCGCCCCCTGCCGTAGTGCGCCATTCTTTTCTTTACTTTCGCTGCATCCTGGACTTGAATTTACTATAGTTTATTTTATGCAATATCATACATAATACGTGGTACTACCACACCTCCGTCAAATTTTCGGCAGACTAACATCTCTACTCTAAATTTCTCTACTCCCTAACATCCCTACTCCATAACATCCCTACTCCACAACAACTCTACTCCGTAACATCTCTACTCCATAACATCTCTACTCCGTAACAACTCTACTCTACACTATAAGGACTTTATTAGCCACTTAATAATAAATGAGCAGTTCAAAGAACAAAGAATCTTCTTCTTCTAGATTATTTTATTTTTTTCGTAGAAAACGTTTATCTTTAAATTCAAATCTAGAACAATCATAAATAAATTATTCTAAAAGCCACAATGACCGCGTACTCTTAATATGCACTAATAAGTAAGTAATTAATAAATTAAATTCATATTTGACAGTGACTTACATGACAAATATTCATTTGAGTTGAGACAAGTGGCTAATCGAGTGCATATAGTGCGGAGTAGAGTTGTTACTGAGTAGAGATGTTATGGAGTAGAGATGTTACGGAGTAGAGTTGTTGTGGAGTAGGGATGTTATGGAGTAGGGATTTTAGGGAGTAGAGAAATTTAGAGTAGAGATTTTAGTCTGCCAAATTTTCAAATAACACATATTATGTACCGGGTAATACAACCGGCTCCAGACTTATTGAACAAGACTTATTGAACACCGTACGTACATGTTATTATTATTATACTAATTATTGCAATTTTAGCAGGACTGGCAGATTCACGCGAAACACGTAAAATTACATACCTTCAGTTCTTTCAGTTCTGTCCGTCATTGAAGTGGAAGCAACAGAATGCTTTTTCTCCCTTTCCAAAGCACTCTTATTGAACATATGTGTCTTGAAAGTGGGTCTTTCACAGGAATCCTTGGATACGTTCTTCGTTTTTTCGAAAGATTTTCTCTCCATTTCCCATTTTTCGTTTAAGACTCTTCTTGGAGATGGCTGGTCTATGGAAGTTATGGTTGTCGAATCAGGAGCGTCCCAACTATCACGTGATATTCTGCTTTCTCTGCCTTCCATACGGTTTAGACGATTTAGGCGGGTTTCATGTTTTTCTAAAAATATATATAAAAGAATGACATTATTTATTTATTACGTATAGTGTGCGCATAATGCCATGACAATATTACCGGAAAGACCCACCAAAGTGGGTAGTTCTGGCAGCTATTGAATTTTTTACCCTGTATTGAATATTCAGCAATGCAACTAACCCAGGGGGACCGACGGCATTACGTGCCCTCTGAACCACTTAGTTAAGGTGAAAATTTTATTTTAGAAGTTTTTTTTATTCGATTGTTCCTAAAAGGGACACTTTTTGTTCATGTTTTACGGGCGAAAAGTTGAACTTTGTGGCCCTAGAGCCAAAAAGTTTTTTTCGCCCGCTAATTAAGACTTGTAATTGTTTAGCTTTTTAAAAGAAGACGCTTTACCTTTACTGTTATATTTATAAAGAAATATAACCTTTTGGTCTTGAACTAACTGTTCTTTTTGACCAGATACAGTTATTATAATCATTTCATACAAAATAAATTACTTTTCTATAACATAACCTCAAAATATATGTTAACTAATAAATCTGTATTTATCCTAAAATGAATTAAAAACACAAAATTTTAATTGTAAAATCAATTTCAATATTTATAATATTCATAGAACGGTTTCAGAAGTATTATTGTTTTTATAACAGACACATTTTAACAGAAATTAATTAATTAATCCCCAAGCTATAGCTTTTATAATTTGAAAATGAAACCGCACCCAAAAGAAACGATTCAATTGTTTTTTTAGCGATTTGATTGGATAGCAATTTGTCATTGATAACTAGATAAGTAATAATACAGTAAAAAGAAATATTTTTTGCAATTTAAAATTAAGTATATTTTAATAATTTATTATAATTAGTAACAATCGAATAAAAAATATTGTATAATACACGGGCAAAAAGTTTAATTTCGATTTCGTAGGTTTATTAACCTCGGGGCCTTCTAAAAACCTATTCAATCGAAAAACTTAACTTTTCGCCCTTGTATTATAAATAACTATTTCGTCTGTTGGTTGTACACTATTTTTTATTTGATTTTTCAATTGAGTAGGTTTTTAGAGGCCGATAGAGCCGGCCCGAGGGTAATAAACCAACGAAATCGAAATTTAACTTTTTGCACGTGTATTATACAATATTTTTTATTCGATTGTTACTAATTATAATAAATTATTAAAATATACGTAATTTTAAATTGCAAAACATATTTTTTTTCGTTTGGACTTTGGACAATTGAATCGTTTCTTTTGCGTGCGGTTTCATTTTCAAATTAAAAAACCTATAGCTTGGTGATTAATTTCTGTTAAAATGTGTCGGTTATGAAAATAATAATACTTCCAAAACTGTTCCATGAATATTATAAATATTGAAATTGATTTTACAATTGAAATTTTGTGTTTTTAAGTTATTTTAGTGGATGAATACAGATTAATCAGTTAACATATATTTTGAGGTTATGTTAAAGAAGAAATTTTTATTTTGTATGTAATGATTATAATAACTGTATCTGGTCAAAAAGAACAGTTAGTTCAAGACTAAAAGTGACCAAAAGGTCATATTTCTTTATAAATATTACAGTAAAGGTAAAGCATCTTCTTTTAAAAAAAGCTTAAAAATAACAAGTTTTAGTTAGCGGGCGAAAAAAACTTTTTGGCCCTAGGACCACAAACTTTTCGCCCGTAAAACATGAATAAAAACTGTTTTTAGGGCGATTACGAAGATTGCCACCTGAGCTCGGAGCTTGTATCGGCCACATATCGTGAATAGTTTTATTATAAAAAAATTAAACTTTTATGAAATTATCTTTTTACTTTTTTTTTTTATTTTACTATAACTTTGTAAGTAAATTTACCTTCTTTTTCCCAGCTAGTATGATCATCCGGTCCATCTTGTGTTAAATTACTTTGTGCATCCCAGTTTGCACTAAATGAATTTCTTTTCGAACTATTTAACATATTTTTATTTTGGTGTACTCCAAAGGTATCTCTATCCTGTCTCTGTGCCATAAAAGAGTCCCTTATTGGATCTCTTTCTCTTTCTCTATCTCTATCAAGCCTTGGAGAGTTGTAGTCTCTGATGGGCTCAACAGGTGGAGGGGGCTGATTGGGACGTACAACTGGAGGTGGAGGGGCGGGTCCTGAAGGTGTTGGAGGTAGGGAGTTAGGGCCGATCGGAGGGGGAGGTGGTCCTGGTTTCCAATTTGAACTTGACCAACTTTGGGCCTGTGGAGATTTGTTTCCATTGTGTGAAATCTGAAATAAAAAAACAATATAAATACGTTAAAAACATTAATGTGTTGTAACCCAGGCCCACAAAAAAAAAGTTGTCTGTTCTGGGGTTGAGACTCACCTATTCTTATGTATTTTGGGATGCTGAACACAAATTTGTCATAAAAAAGGCACTTCGTGGGCTCATTTTTTTGATACACTGAAATTTCAGACTAATATGAGATTTTTTGCTAAACACAAATCTGTCATAAAAAAGGCACTTCATGGGCTCATTTTTTTCATATACTGAAATTTCACTAAACTAGACTAAACTAGACTAATTATATGAGATTTTCACCATTTTAGACAGTTTTTCAGTATAGCAAAAAAATGAGCTCTTGTTATGACAGATTCGTGATCAGCATCCCAAAATACATAAGAATAAGTGGTTCTCAACTCCAGCACAGACAATTTTGTGGGCCTTTGTAATTATAAAAAAACCTAATGCAGAACTAGACTTTAGAAATGTAAGTATTTTAGAAATTAGCAATTTTGCGCGACCCCAAAGGGATAGGAAAGTTAAATTTGTGTCAACAAAAAATTTGTTGTTGGTTTTAAAGTTCGATGCAAGATGCAGATTTAGTATGTAGTATATACGCTTTGATATAGACACTTTGGACCGAAGGTTTTTCAGATTGTTGTTAGCATGTGTTTCATCAGCAGGCTACTGAGATACAATAATAACTATAACACAGGCCCACAAAAAAATAAAGTGATCTGTGTCATGGATAGGACCATGGTATTCCTGTGTATTTTCGCCCGCTGAAACCGAATCTAATCTCAGCTTAGCCCCTACACGTCTGGATTTTTCTTTACAGCCGCACTATTCTACCAAATGGGAAAAAATTACCAACATTATTTTATTGTGTATTTTAACTTTAAGTGATTAGTAAGACAAAATACTTGTTTTTTATAATTTTTTTAATATTTTCCAATAAACAATTTAGGGTAAAAAGGCAAAAAAAAACGGGAAAAAAGTAAACATAATTATTTTATGTTGCATTTTAACTTAGTAAGACATAAAAAATATATATTTTTAATATTTTAATAGTAATAATAATAAATTCTTCAATAGAAAATATTAAAAATTAAAAATGTTTTTTTATGTCTTATTAATTATTCTAAGATGAAATACGCAATAACATAATTTTGGTTATTTCCGTTTTTTGTTTTTTTTTAGTCCAAATTCTTTAATGGGAAATATTAAAACAAAATTTAAAAAAACATATGATATTTTTTACGTCTAGCTAATCATTTAAAGTAAAAATACAAAAATTAAATAATTTTGTTCACTTTTTTCCGGCATAGTGCGGCTATACACAAAGATTCAGACATGTAGGGGCTAATTTGAGTTTAGATTCGGTTTCAGCGGGCAAAAATACATAGGAATACCATGGTCCTATCCAAAGCGCAGACCACTTTTTTTTGTAGGCCTATGTAATATTATATTTTATTTGATTTTAATTAGGTAGGAGTGAAAGTATCTTTATAAGAAATATGGTTATAAAGAAAATATTGCAAATGACCCCAACTAATCATAATTGTTACCTTAACAAGCCATTACATTTTCGTTGTAAATAAACATTATAAATAACTTCTTTAAAAGAAAACTTGTTTTAATTAAAATTTTATTTGTTATGATGAATAAAAATAAATAACGGACATTACCATGTAAAGAATACACTTTAATTGTTTAAAAAGTCCAACCTTTATTGCAATTGTTTGTAGTAACTGATTATATTTAATATAATTATGACTGCATTCAACTATATATGAACATTAATAATAAACCATGGTATTTGTTAAGAATCATTAAAATAAACGCTTATTGAATAAGGTCATGATTGGTAAGTGTGTGTATATTAAATGAAATTTACATTTCTAGTTATTGCGAAATTCTATTTAAAGACTGCAATTTTCATAAGGTCTGTACTTAAAATACGTAACGCATATAGGGGGAGGAGGGGGTTAGTGCTTAGCTTTACGATGCGTTACGAGAGGTGAGTGATGTAGAGTTACGTTACGCTCTTTATTATTATTAAAGAAATAAAAACTGCGCGTTTTTTCACCCAAATCTTTTTTAGGTTGGGTTTGGCTGCTAGCATTACGTATATGTAGAGGAAGTTAAGGCCATATCCACAGACTCGCATAACAACATAGTACATAAGAATGCGATGCCGTGATTGGCTTGATGTGCCGCCATGTATCTTGTTAGCCAATCACTGAATCGCATTCTTATGTTTTATGTTCTTATGCAAGCTATCTAGAAGCCAGAAGGCCTCAAATCTCAGCGTTACGAAGCGTTACATAGAGGAATGGGGGCAAAATGCGACCTGACGGAGTTAAACCAATCTAAAATTAGGATTCAGCGACCCCAAAACATATAGAAATGTTTGTCTCCTCTGGGGAATCAGACTCTTTTGTGTGTGCCTGTGTAATCGTTTAAAACTAAAAATACACTGCCCATTACAGTTTAACGCACGGATTTGTGGCTACGGGAAACATGTTTGGAATGTGTGTACAAGTGGGAGGCCCGTTGTAGGCACGCACGCCTTATAACGCTCGTGACGGAAAGAAGAGAGCGCGAATGATTCCTCCCCCTTTCATCGGAGACTTTCTTTCGTGTGGAGAACTATAAAAGAGCTTTCCCATTTTTCACCTCCGCGCTTGAAATGGATTTTTTATTATAAAATTCACTTTCAGCAACCTTAAAAATCCCCAATCCCAATCCCAATATACCAATTTTACGAAAACTACCCCCGCCCTCAGGGGGTTAGAAAAAATCTATTTTACGATTCAGTTTTAATGACCTAAACACCCCCAATATATAAATTTACAAGAAAACTACCACCCGCCCCTCAGGGGGTGGAGTTAGAACTGTTTTATTATCAGATTCACTATCAGCAACCTCAAAAATCCCAATATACCAGTTTTCACTAAAACTATCCCCGGCCCCACAGGGGGTGAAATTAGAAAAATTTTATTATCAGATTCAGATTGGTCGACCCCAAAAATCCCTATATACCCATTTTGACAAAAATATTGAAAATATATACTTCCTCACCCCCGCGGGGGTAGAGTTAGATAAACTTTATTATTAGATTCAATTTCAGCAACCTTAAAATCCCCTATAAAGCAATTTCTTGTAAAAAAATGTATTTTTACCCTTGCCGCACCCAAATTTCAAGTCTCTAGCTTAAAGCGTTCCTAAGTTATCGTGCACACAATATTTGCCCGGGAAGAACGACAGACCGACCGATCGACCAGATTATTTTTTTCTGCTCGAAATTGATTTATATCGACATAAAACGTTATAAAACGCAAAAATATGAAAAAAAAAAAAAATTTTGAACATTTTTGCACAATGATTTTTTTTATTTTCAGATTCACTTTCAGCAACCTCAAACACCTTTATATACCAATTTTCAAAAAAATCACCCTTCACACCCCGGGGGTGTGTTTTATTATCAGATTCATTTTCAGCAACCTCAAAAACCCCAATATACCCATTTTCACAAAAAACACCCCACCCCTAAGGGGGTGGATTTATAAAAAAAAAAATATTTTTAGATTCAGTTTTAGCAACCTTAAAACTATATACAAATTTTCACAAAAATATGGAAATTATTTCAAAATATTTTAGTTAGAATTTTTGTTATTATCAGATTCGATTTCAGTAACCTCAAAAACCCCTATATTGCAATTTTCAAATTTATGTAAAAAAATCTTGTTTTCCCCCATTGCCATACCCCAATGTTCACCAAAAACAACCACAAGCGAGAGCATACCTATATGCCAAATTTCAAGTCTCTAGCTTAAAGCGTTCTTAAGTTATCTTGAACACAAGATCTCCTGGACAGAACAACCGACCGACTGAATTTTGCTTGAAATTGATTTATATTGATATAAAAAAATTGAAAATTTTTGCACGAATACATGGCTTTCCGAAATTTTGAAAATTTTCAAAATGGGAAAGCAATAGGCTTTTAAAATTTTCAGATAGGCCTAGTAGTTTGCAAGATGTATCAGATTTTGGAGTAAAGTATGGGTCATACTACCGATTTCACGCAAAAACCGAATATCGCAAAAAAATAGCTTTTAATCCCTTATGGAAGTTTGAATTCTAATTTATGGAAAAAGTGTATATTAGAATTGAGTTTATTTAGTTTTTTATCCTACAGATTTTTCAGAATAGGGTGGTGACTAAGGACACTAAATCTGTGAACTCTAGTTCAGTTTCCTAGTAGTAATTGCGTCACCGCATCTATGATACATCAATTTTTATCATAATATGCATATATTAAATTAATATTATTAATTAATATTATTTATTACCTACGAAGAATTTAATTGTTTATTTAATTATTATTAAAAATCTCACTTAATTACATTATATTTTGTTTAACCTCGTATTATTCTACTTAATTAAGCATCCCCTAAGTCCAGGACTTGTGTGGGCTAGTAGTAGAGGGAACCACCGGCTTTAATTGACTTTCGAACCAATTCATAGGGAGTGTCCGCTTCACTTACGCCTTCGCCAATTGGTATTAAACGATGAAAATAAATTTATAAAATGTAATAAAGATGGTAGCTCTAGACCTTATACAAAGTAAAGTTTCAGATCGATCTTTATAGAGCTTTAATATAAATTCAGTATACAGCTGACATTGGTTATAGAAAAATTAAATTAGATTAATTTGTTACACCTATCAAAATACTTCTAACGCAATTCTTCATATTTCGTTTTAAAGTATCTTTCAAAAATGCCATAGATAAAATAAAAATCTGTTTATCTTTGACGTTTGTCGTCAAGATAGCTCAAGAACGAAATTTTAAATCAACGTTCTTTCTATTTAAAAACAAAAGTTATGAAGGACAATGATGTGTCATCTTAGACTGCAGGCATACTCATTGGATCTTAGGCCTGAGTGCCGTGGCTATTACCTACTAAAAGTTTATTTTTTAAGGTATAGTTATTTTAAATTTGCCGCTAAATACTCCACAAAGTCCGATTTACACTGAAGCATGTGGCTTGTTTTGAATGTCAACATAACCAAAATTTATAATTTTTGTTTACTTACTTTGTTTTTATGATGTTTTGATGTAAAAAAAGGGAATTGATAAAACTGTTGCTAAAAACACTTTTGTGTCCTTGTAGAAACAAAATTTGCTTATAAAATCGCTTTTATTCCAGTAATATAGAGGAATAAACCATTCTTTTGTTCTCGTTAATGGCACGTCAACGTTTTACGGTTGTGTAAATTGGGCCTAGTCATTTCGCTTACGACGCATGCGTATCTTACGTTGCTATGGTAATTTAGAGATTGTTTACAAAGTTTGAGATAACTATACCTTAAAAAAATAAACTTTAGTAATTATCATACCGCTTCTAATGACGATGATGATATAGACTATGAATGTGCACATGTGGTGATATAGACTCTATATCTATATATTATAAAGGGCACCATTTAAAAATGAAGAACTGTGGAAAAAGAGTACTAAAATTTAAAATAATGGTTTTTTAATCTCATTACCCATAGTGGTTACAAAATTTTTCAGAAGTTCAGACCGATTTCTTTTCAGCAAAAATTTCCGTTTTAAAGAAACAATCTATTGTTTTTAATAATGCAGGACTTTCCTAGGAAAAAGTTTAAGGAAAAATAATTACTTACATTTGGTAAAGTTTCAGGGCTAGATTTCCCACTAGATTCCAAAATATCATCTCCCCATCTTCCTGCCAATTGCTGCTCCAACATCATCTTCCTGGTATCTTCCAATTTATTTACAGCTTTAGGTTTATCCTGCTTACTGCTTGTGGATCTAACAGAATGATTGGATGTTACTTGTTCCAATCTCTGCCTCATTTCCGAACTCAGTTTTAACTTTCCTACACTACCTGTAATATAAAGGAAGAAATAAATTATTTAAAATAATATTATATTGGCATCAGCAATAAATTAGGTACAAAATGCTTTTTATAACGCTAAATAATGAGCAATGCCTATTTAAGCAATATGAACCAATAAACAACTGATTTTTATGCAAAATTAACAAATTTACCATACTAAAAGGCATTGTTTGTAACTCTCAAGGTCATACTAATATTTAACGAGTGACAAAACTAAATTAAGCATCTACAGTTACATGCAATAATAATACTAGGTGACATTTGAAAAAAAAAATCACGTATATTTTTGTTTTAAGTTTAAAGCAAAATCAAAGACCGAACATGTGGTCTGAAAGATTTCTTTGTATTAAAACGATTAAAAAACTGAGTTATATGCGATTTATTAAATAAACTATAATTACGTTATTTTCCGTAACTTCCAAGGGCATAGTCATGTTCAACAAGTGACAAAATTAAATTTAAGGCATCTATATTTAACAATAACGTAATATACTAAGATGATAATAGAAAGAAAAATGTTTTTTAAGTATATATTTTTTAAAGTTTAAAGTAAAGTTTCAGAGATTTCTTTCTGTTAAAACGATATTGGGACCAAAACCTTTTGAAGAATCTGTTCGCAATTTGAATCAGTTTCAATTCATTATTAAAATTTGGTAGGTATTTTTTTGGTATATTCTAACAACAAAACATTAACAAAGTATTAATTTTTAACAATAGTGTTACTTTACCTGGTTGAGGCCGAGCTGCACCAATTTCAAAAGCCCGTTTAGACGATACTTTGCTGGCACGTTGCTCATTATCTCGAATCATCATGGGTTCGAAATCCATGTCATCCCAGTCTAAGGAATTGTCTTTATGGTGTCCATTGGTTACCAAAATCTGATCCCTATTTGGAGTCACCTTACGTTGATGTTGTCGCATTTTAAAATGCATAAAATCTTCACCGTTTTCCACTGTGGTGCCATCTTTCGGAGGTGGCCATCTCCATTTACCAATACGAACTGTTTTAGCTCTACCATATGGATCTAAGAATGGTCTAGCTTCACTTGGATCAGTACCATCAATTGGTGGCGGCATAGGAGGAGGTGGTGGAACACCGTTTTTACTTATCATACTGACATTTGAGTCTGTGGAACTAGCTTTACGAGATTTATACTCTACCGATGATGTAATACTGGGAGAACTACTCTTTCTATTCATTCCTGCTTTAAAGCTGGACTTTCTGTTTGGACTTGATGAATTATGTACTTGAGCTTTCACAGTGGTCTGAACGTTATCAGTCTTATCACCCGTAGGTTGTTGGGTCAATAATTGCTGCAAAGCCTGATTCTGAGCGTATAGTTGCTGTTGTATTTGAATATTTTGAGCCATAGCAGACTGCAAAAATGCTCTTTGTAAGTTTTGTTGGTATGCTGCTATATCTGTGCCATTTGAAGGCATGCCAACTCCAGGCATACCCACACCAGGCATATTAAATATTGGCATAAAACCTTCTTGTGTCGGACTTAATAAAGGCATCATGGGCATCATTGGTGCTGGACTTAAAATCGGCGCTGGCATAGATGCTATATTGTAACTTGAAGTACCTGCGCCATTTTGTTGATGGGTAGTACCTCCACCTTTGATACTTTCTACTAATGTCTGATTCTCAGCAAGATTTTTAATACTATCGTTGATAAAAATAGGTCTAAATAAGTCACTAATGTAGTCATCTACGTTACCATTTGGAGTAACTTGTCTATTTTGCGGCGAAGTTAAATTTTCTACTTCTTTATCAAGCATTGTGCTTCCTTGACTATTTGTTCTATCGTGATGTCCTCCTCCTTTAATTTTGTCTACAATTTGAAAACTGTGGGACATATCAACATTACATTCTTGTACATTTGCAAGTATTTCATTTAAAAAGTCATCCAAGCCTTCTATTTCATCTGATTTTGGAAGAAAATCACCTCCTCCTTTGATGCTAGCAGCTAATGATCTAGCATCACTTAGTTCATCTAGATTACCATCCAAAACAGGGCTAAATAGTTCGTCTAAGAACTGATCAACATCTGAAGCTTGACTAGGTACTCTAACTCGTCTTACATGACTAGCCAAACTTGGAGCTTCACTTGTATCTGACATTGCTGAACTTCTAACTCCACTAAACTCGGATTTTTCAATATAAGCTCTACTTGAATGAGAACCGGGAGGGGCCTTTTTACCGGAATATTGTGATTTAATATATCTTGGACCTCCTCTATGTGAAGTACTAACACTTGAAACATCTGGATATTCAAATTCAATTTCTTGTTTAGAAATGTATTGAGGATTTGCAATAACAGGTTTGATTGGTGCCAGTTGTTCAACAGAATGATATCTTTCGTTTAGCTTTGAAGATTGACTTAAGCCTAAATCAGCTAAAGGAGAAGGCTCTGGTTCGCTTAAAAGATTATCCAGACTTCTAGATCGTACTTTTTCTATATCAAAGTACCTTTCGTTTAAAGCTGAGTTTCTTGATAGAGCTTCATGAGACGACTTTCTTGCAGGTGTACTAGTTACAGGAGAATCTCTATTGGTAGTACCATAATCATTATGTGTATCTCTAGATGACTTTCTAGAGCTTTGATGTGAGTTATTGTGTATAACAGGAGGTGATTGTCTTGAAATGCTTTCTCGTGAAATAACATCTCTGGATATTTTTCTTGTGATGTTAATAGGTGGCTCTGGTGGAGGTACTTGGGGTCTTGTTGGTGATGGCAACGAAACATGATCTTGATGGTCAATTTCCGATGTATGTCTTTTAGAACCAGCTTTAAGTAAAGACGATTTAGAAATAGGAAATGCAGGGCATAGCTCCAGTTCAGAAACCAAATCCATAATGTAATCTAAACCATTTCCTTCTGATAAAACTCCAGCATCATCCATTACCACGCTCCAACCATCGGACGGCACTCCCACGGAGGCTACAGCTAGGGCTGCAGCTTCTTCACACGTTGTCCAAGAATCTACATTTACAGTTGATACCATACCATCTGGCAATGTTAAAGGTAAGGCAGTGTTTGTTCTTTGACGAATACTCCTCCATTCTAATAAACTAGGAGGTAAAGACCTGGAATGTGGTGCCTTTTGTATACCACGAGTAATTTTACGTTGTAATATTTCCTTATAGTTTGGTGCGGCATGATCGGTTACAAACTTGAGTAAGTATTTACTCAAAGGTGGACTAGGTTGGAAACAACTTAAACAGTGACCCATTAATTGCCAGACTCTATCAGCGTTGTCATTTTTCCAACTTTGATTGCACAGTTGGACTAAAAGCTCGTCCCTTAAACCTCTTGAGGTTAGACCTTTGTGGACCATGTAATCAGCTAAGGCTCGTTCTCTAGGTCCGGTAAGTTGAGTATCATTACTCCAACGCAGAATCAGTTTAAATAACGCTACAGCATCTTGGAAGTCTTGATCTCTTGCAGCTGCTTTGGATAAAAATGGGGCCGTTATCGGTTCTTTTTTCATGTGTAAGTCAGCACCTTTAAAATACACGGAAGAAAATTTCGAAAATTCGAATTGATTTAAATCGTGTGGTAAAGTCAATTGAGGAGGATTTCCGGTAACACCTCCTAAAACTTTAACCAAGTTTCTTTCAGTATGTGGAGGTACGTAACCTTCCAATTTTGAGAATATGAAAGCTAGTTCAGCGGGTATTTCTAAATGATGTACTGAAGCTTTGGAAGTTGAAGTCTTTGGAGGTGATGCTTTTAAAGCTTTGGCAGCTTGAGCTTGTAACTGCGCTTCTCTTGCAGCTCGTTGCTTCGCTCTTTCTTGGGCTATTTTTTCAGCTTCGACTCTTCGTTTGTACTCAGCTTTTCTTTGTCCGTAACGTCTACGTTCCTTACGACCTCTATACAAAGCTTGAGTTTTTATTATTCCGTGTTTGAGTTTTTGATAATCTCGTCGGTTTTTGTAGCCCCGCCAGTGTTTCTGAATTGTGACAGTACTCTTTCTTAAATTATTGAACTTCTTTCTAGCCAGGTATCCACGTATATTTTTCTGGAGTAATACTGCAGCTCCTCGAAGTGATTCTCCGCGGGTTATTTCTAGTTGGCGTTCTAAACTTTCGCGTAAAAATACTCTGGTTGCTCCTAGTTGATAATCAGGACCATCTGCAAAAAAAATAAATTAAAATAGTTTAGATTAGTTTGTAAATCTAAAGGTTGATTTATGCAAAAATTAAGAAGCTTACGAGAAATATAAGTAATATTAGTTACGGCACCCATTACGCATGCGCAGTGTAGTAATAAAATTATTTATATTTCTAGTGAAATCGTTATCAATTACCAAGCATCCGCAGTATAGAAATAAAATTACTTATATTTTTTATTAGCTTCGTTAATTTTTGCATAAACTAACCCTTATTCTTAATAATAAACACAAATTGTTTAGTTTTTATGTAAAGGTATTATTAAAATTGAATAAAATATATTAAGATTTTTTATTGGCATTTAAAGGAGCTTTCCCAAAATTTCGAATTTTAAATATTTGCAATTTTGGTGAAGGCGCGGGTGAAGCACAATTTAAAATAAACATACAGAGCGGTCCAAAAAACTTCCCCCTCTCTTAACTTTTGAACCAGTTAAGATATCGACTTCAAATTTAGAACTCTTAAATAAGACAACAATTTATCTTTTAGCATATTTTTGGTACTTTCAGCTGTTAAAATGTGGTCAGTGGGGTACGGGGGGACATTTTTTTTAAGTGGAAAAGGGGATTGTGTGACATCATTTTAAAGCAAATAAAATTCTCTATTAGACTGTAATTTTTTTTTAAACAATCTAATCTCAACTCGTTCAAAAGTTAAGAGGGGCGTGGTGACTTTTGGACCGCTCTGTATGTTTATCTTAAATTGTGCTTAATAAAATTTTATCTCCATGCCCCCCTGCCCACATTTTAAGAGCTAAAAGTATCAAATATATGCTAAAATATAGTTTAAGTTGTCTTATTTAAGAGTTCTAAATTTGAAGTCGATATCTCAACTAGTTCAAAAGTCAATAGGGGGTTACTTTCGGACCGCTCTGTATATAATTTACCACACAATATAAAAACTTTTTTAAAAGTTGAACATAAAAACATGTTTTGTGTTTATTTAATTAAAATATATTAAACATTTCTACTTACCCGTGCCAGAAGATGGCATCTGCTCCAATATCACACGGCACAAATCTCTGTATGGCGCACCTCGCGGCAAAACTCCTGATAGTAAATATCTGTAAATACAGAAATATTGTTACTTGTCCTGTGAATATTTTCGTTGACCCACATGTGCAGCATAAATGTTTAAAATAATTCAATTTACAAATAATTTTAATATAAACGAAACTGAAGTGAACAGTGAAAGTATTTGCTATTAGCTAATAATATGTATTTTTATTAATAAAATTATTTAGTGAACGCACACCATTTTAAGATATTGCTAAAAGGCAATTTGATATGTTTAAGAAGTCTACTTTACTGGTTAGAAAGAGATAGGCTTAGAGTAGGTATATAAAAAGTTGTAACCTGCATCCTTTTGTAATTTTATATCAGGCCTATACAGTTACATTGAAATAGTTCTTTTTTATTGTTTTATTATAAATTTTATAAATCAGAAAATGAAAATTGTAATTTTATATGAAATTTAAATATTATACAGTGCGGTCCAAAAGTCACCCCCCCCCCCTTCCTAACTTTTGAACGAGTTGAGATATCGACAACTTAAACTATCTTTAAGCATATATTTGATACTTTTATCTCTTAAAATGTGGGCAGGGGGGCATGGGGGGATTTTTTTTTAAATGGAAAAGGGGGTCATGTGATACATCATTTTAAAGCCTTTAAAATTCTCTATATAACCATACATTTTTAAATTTTTTAAACATGTTATTTAAGGTTATGATTTTTCAGTTTTTTGAGCTAAAAAAATAAATTTTTAAGTTTTTTTTTGTTAATTTTTATTTATGTCAACTAAAATTAGTTGAAAAGTATAATTTACTCTTTTTCATTATGAAATTAGGCATTTTTAAAAAATTGTTTGGATTTTTTAGAGAAATTTCGACAAAAATACCCATTTTCAACCCTATTTTAAACCCAAAGGAAATGTTTAAAAAAAAATAAAAAATTTACAGTTAAATGGAGAATTTAATAAGCTTTAAAATGATGTATCACACGACCCACCTTTCCATTTAAAAAAATGTCGCCCCATGCCCCCCTGCCCACATTTTAAGAGCTAAAAGTATCAAATATATGCTTAAAGATAGTTTAAGTTGTCTTATTTAAGAGTTCTAAATTTGAAGTCGATATCTAAACTCATTCAAAAGTTGGGGGGGGGGGTGACTTTTGGACCGCTCTGTACATATTATAGGTATCATAAAAAGACTTTTTAAATTAAACCCTTAACATCTTGAAGCCTACTACAAATTTATTGAGTAGAAACTTTATCTTAATCCCTAGTTAAATGTTAAAAGCACTTATTAAATTAAATTCTTATGAATTTGATAGACACCTTTTTTAGAGTAATTAGAGAATTTAGAGAATTAGAGAAGTATTAAAGTAAAACAAACAATTTTCGAATAAAACGCGTAGGAAAAAAATATTTTCATACCTGTATCGTTCGACGAATTGCTGGAACTTCATCCTAACCGGATATCCGGATTGGCGTATTTTTATGGTGTCTAACATACCGGCGTATCTCAGCTGTTCCAAAACAACCGGCATGTCGAATCTCATGGGCGTTTTGTCGTTATTTGGTTTCACGCATCTTACGAACCAAGGATTGCACTTTGCCATTGAATCTAGAAGCTGTTGTAAGCTGTCGCTGAATCTAAAAAATAAAACAAAATTTTGACATTTTATATTTGTAGCGCCGCTCATACTGTTTTTTATGTTCTAGTTATAATGCATGTATCTTGAAGAACGTGTCCTATATGTGACATCAATTATTTTATCTTCGAAGATTTTTATTTTATTTATATTCTTACCTTGCGGCAACTGTAGGTGTTCTGGGCTTCATAGTGACAAATCTACCATTTGTACCCCTTGGTAAAGTTCGAGTTTGAGCTTGTGTTAACAATGGCTTAGCAAAAGTTGACACTAGAGCTTCTTTACTGGACGCCAAAAGCTCAACAACATCAGGTCTTAACGCGTCTCTATTTTTATCCAAAAAACCGTCGACTGAGTACCAAACTTGACCAGCAAAGTGTCGAATCTGTTAAAAACAATTAATTATAAATTACTTGTTAAAAATAAATTTTAGCATTTGTAATATTTAATATTTATTACTAATTAAAAGTAATTTTATGGAATAGCACGTATTATGATTATATTTTTACTAATTACATTATACTTATTAAATAATAATTGATACCAGACTTATTACCAAATTATATTACATAACTATTTTATATTTTTTAAATTCTTTAACAAGTTACAAAATACGGCCAGAAAATTTGAAAAAAATTGGCTGTTAAAATATCGGTCTGACCGTTAGTCAATCTGTCTGTTCTTTTCAAATAACAGTTAAAAATAGTAAATTAAAATAAGAGTTTCATAAGATGCGATATTAAAGCACGCGTACAGATTTAAAAAATCACTCGCAAAGCGACAAGTACTTTGCAAGTTTCAAATTAAGTGCGGCGCACCCTCATATCATTTTTTAAACTTATATTTGGCATAGGTTCTTACTGTGTGAATGAGAGTGGACCATATAGGACTTAATTTAATTTATTCTTGTACATAATTTTACTTTGCAGCAAAAAAAATATGATACGTCTTTTGACTTGCATAATTCTTTAAAAAATACTAATCTATTTGCTCACAAATTATCTATATGTGGTAATAAAAAAAACAATTCTTAGAATTTTTTAGAACTTAAAAGCACGGTTTTGAACATAAACCAACACACTTACAAAAATTCCACTCCAGCTAATCTTAAAAGTGCGTGACATGATCATATGTTTAAATATTTACCGGAAATATTAGATACTGCCATCTAGCAATAGATACTCCAACTTGAAGACCAGTGTTCCCAAGTGAAAAGTAGGTGCCCATCAAGTTTGTATTTTCATATATAATTACACAAGAGGCTGAGAATTATGCGGAAAAAATGTGCCGTTTTCATGAAAATTTTCAGTCTGGAAATAATTACGACCTTGGCCTGGCCCCTGAAGTAATTATTTCCTTTGACAGAAAATTTGAATAAAAACTGTGAATTTTTCCCGATAATTCAAAGAATTATGTGTAATTCGGAAGATTATTATATTGTAATATTTTTACAGGCATATTCTTTGATTTGGTTAATTTAATCCCATTCTCAATTGCTAAACTAAAACCTTTTATGTCCATTTTTAAATTGCAAATTTTGATTCTGTCAATAGTTTAGTCACTTATTGCAGTACTGACTAGCGCGGTACTGCGCTACGCTTGCAAGCGTGTTTATCTTATCTATGATGTTCATAAAAGTCAACCTATAAAAACTGTCATTACATTTTATAAAAAGAATATTTTGAGGTATTTTTTGTTAAATGATAAAGTAATAACAATAATTACAAATAGTAATATATTCATATTTAATTATTAATTAGTTTTAGGTATGAAATCTTGTGTAGAAGAGAAATACTGAAAAACAAAATACTATTGCCATTCTCACTAAAATTTTCTACATTAGAAAGTTTCCAATAAAACTGTAATTGGACAGAAATAAACACGTGGTCAGATATATGGTTAAATGATTGGTCTATAAAAACGTTAAAAAATAATCATTATAATAACTATTAAAGGACTTAGGGGTCTTGATGCCCAGTGTTTCCAAATGGGAACAAGGTGCAATATAAAAGTCCCTAAAAAAGTTTACTTACACCAAATTCTCTTCCTCCAACCCTTGGTCTACAATAATTCTCATTCAAAGCATGATTGTAGTGACATTTTTCCAAAAACGACGAATCAGAGGCCTTCGGAAAGTTACTCTCGTCATCTAACAAATGCAAAATCCCTACAGGTTTCTTCCCTTGAAGATGAATTACTGGAGTATTGTCCACCCAAGTCAGATTAGTCCATTCCAGTCTTTCTTTTGCATATTCTTGTTGTTCTAACTTGAAAACGTGCTTGTTGAAGTATAACTGCAGAGATTCGGAGGCGTAATTGATGCAAAGCTGTTCGAATGAGTTTTCGTTTAGGTTTTCAAAGCCGAATATGTCAAGAAGGGAGATACGTGCCGCATCGTGGAGACCTCCTCGTTGTACAATGGAGTTAATTCTTGTTACAAGCCTAAAAAACAAATGTGGTTAATTGGAAAGTTTTATGCGAAATTTATATTCAGTTATTTGCATTGTTTCATCCAATTTAAATTTAAAAATACAACGGGAATGTATTTTATGGCGTTTTATGCTGAGAAAAATCTATTTCGAGCAAAAAATGTATCGCCTGCCCGTAAAATTTGTAAGCAGTACACTGAGAGCTCATTACCGAAGTAAATACTAAACGTTTTTGCTTATATGGAACCCCACGAAGTTAAAATTCACTGTTTGTTACAATTACCAGAACTATAACAATGTTAAGTATTACTGTAACAACCAGTGTTAACTAAACTTTCGGGGGTTGCACATAAGCAAAAACGTTTAGTATTTACCACATTAACGAGCTCCCAGTGTAGTAGTAATAGCTACCCCTAAGCCTGGCAACTAGGCAGCGGCGAAATGGTCCTTTTTTGCCTCACCCAAGCGATCCCCAACAATATTACTTATGTGCTTACTCATGTAAGCAAAATGCTGTAAACCACAGGCTTCAAATTTGGAACACAGGTTTGTTTCCAAAAGTTCACATTTAGTATTAATTTTTTATAAAGGAGTAGAAAGGAGCAAATGGGAAAAAATATTTTTTTCTTCAAGCGAACTAAAATGTTCATATTTTATAACTGAACACACTAGTTAGAAGTGATCTATTTTTTTACAGTAAAAAAATGGGTTCATTTTTGGACGCCGTAAAAAAAAGTTAGTTAGCAAAACCACCACTGGTGGCAGCACTCTTTGACTTTGATGACAGCCATACTTTAAACTTGTTTGTTTATTATGTAAACAGGTGGTTGACTCGAGATTCTGTGCAAAAACCTTGTGTGAAATTGATTAAAAATGATTCAAGAAGAATCTATGCTTTATACACCTACAAATCTCTCCGAAATTGCAAATGCTACATTAGACAAGTTACCATCGAAATTGCGAAAAGTGTACGATTTAGCCTACGAAGAAAATTTAAAATGAGCTAAGGAAGGTTTAAGTTTATTTCGAAAAGGTTTTATTGGCCTATTTTAATAAAAAAACATACTTTATTACTGAATAAATTAAATTCAAAAATTAATATTTAAAAAAAATATATAGGATTCTTGAAGAAAAAATAGTATGTTTCACTCAGAGGAAAAGTGCTTTTTTTACTCGTCTGTAGTTTCCGGGCACCGCTTCGGGTCGTCCGTAAATTCTACAGACTAGTAAAAAAAGCTTCACTTTTCCTCTTAGTAAAACAATATACTATTTTTACTAACTCGCATAAGATTGGTCTTCTGGCATAATAGTATATTATTATACAAGGACAAAAAATACTCACTTTCCGCTTAATCAATCAACGCCGACTATTTTACTTTTTGCAGTAGAACGTAAAATCAAATAGTTGGTACAGTTTTATTTAACAAAATATAGTGCTTTCAGATACAATCAAGTAAAAATCCAATTATACATCTTGTAGACCCATTTACTAAATGGGTCTACAAGCCCATTCCGCGGTCACAGCCTCGCCACTGTGGTCCATCCGCTGCTGGTTTTACTGCCAAGTTTGGAGACTCATACGGTACGTTAGACGCGAAACTTTAAGCTATTTTTAAATGAGATTAATTTACAAGTTAAAACTTTTGAAGCAGTTAAGTGTCCTCCGCGGAATAGATGAAGAAATCACATTCTTGCCCATTAATTAATTATGGGAACTGTCGGAAATCTTGGATTAAAGGGGATGAGTGCGGTTATCTCGCTAAATATGCATCCTTGTAAATTATTATCATAAAAAAATCTAAAATGATTGGGCTTTACTTACATTTTTAAAATAGCCTAAAGTTTCGCGTCTAACGCACCGTATGAGTCTCCAAACTTGGCAGTAAAACCAGCCGCGGATCGACCACAGTGGCGATGTGGTGACCGCCGCATGGGCATGTAGGCCCATTTAGTGGGGCTAGTATTTAAGAAATTAATATAAAAATAAGCATTGCATATTTAAATACAGGGTGATCAATTACTGGCATGCCAAAATTTAGGAGGTGATTGTACAATGTACAATGTAGGTACTGTTGCGATCTTTAAAAAGTAGTACACTCAAAACCATTTAAATCTGACTTGTCACTAAAGTCAGTTGATGACTTAACTAAGGGCCACTTGCACCAACTTTTGGTACGGGATTATCTCAGCTAAACCGAGTTTAAGTTAAAAATGCTGCGTTCTGATTGGTCGGCCGTCAATTTAATCCAAGTTTAAAGTTAAACCATCGTTGGTGCAAGTGGCCCTAAGTCAGAGATACATAAAACTAAGTATAACAGTCGTCTTGTTTGAAATAATAATTTTTCCAAGTGTCAACATTTTTTACTAAGCCAGCAACAAAAATCAATTTTAACAATATACACGGTGTATTTGAAATAGCGTAGGAAATTTTAACAGATGATTCTACATGATAAAATATGACAAAAAGTTCCTATAAATATATGTCTAAAAATGCGTCATATGGGAGCTACGCCCCTTTAAAAGTGGCTAAAAAAATCGGTTTTTATTTAATAACTCAGGAACCCTTTGAGATATATCAACGAGGTTTTGCACGTCAACTAATCCTACCAAGGCCCGTTTTTATGTGTTATTTTCATGTACTTATTTCAACCAGGGGTGTGCGAAAAATTAAATACTAAAATGTTGAAAACCAAAATTTTAATGATGCAGGGCGAATGTACATTAAAAACTAAGAAAAAAACCTCATATACAGGTACTTACCAAAATCAATCCTAATGGAGCTATGGTCTCCTAAATATGCACCATTTTTAAAGGGCTATGGTAGCTTTAAAAGCGTTTTTTCGACCTACATGTATGGAAACTTTTTTTCTTAGTTTTTGATGTAGAATAACATTGCATCATTAAAATTGTGGTTTTCGACATTTTAGTATTTAATTTTTCGTCCTTGAACCGTGAAATTTCACCTTCAAATGAACTTTTCTCGAAAACGGTTAATCCTACAGTATTACAACAAGAGTACCTTTTTTATGTATTTTGACCTGAGGAATCATATTTCAAAAATAAAATTGCAAAAAAGTTACACAGAAAAAATTTTGAGACAAAAAACTGATAAGGCCCCCCCGTTTCGCACACCCCTGGTTTAAATAAGCACGTGAAAATTACATACAAAGATGGGCCTTATTAGGATTAATTCACGTGCAAAACCTCGTCAATATATCTCAAAGGGTTCCTGAGTTATTAAATAAAAACCGATTTTTTTAGCCAATTTCAAAGGAGCGTAGCTCCCTTATGACGCATTTTTAGACATATGTTTATAGGAACTTTTTGTCATATTTTATCATGTAGAATCACCTGTTAAAATTTCCTACGCTATTTCAAATACACCCTGTATTTTGTGGACTAATATAAGGAAAATGGCAGAGAAATTAAGGAATTCTACACGTCAGAACCATATATTCGGGTCCTTTAAAAGTTTCAACCGCTATTAAATAAGTTACCTAATTGTTTTTCTCTATCAATGTTATTTTTTTATTTCTGTTATTATTTTTTAAATTTTATATATTTCTGTAACTTTTACAAATAGGAATATATTTTTTCGAGAAATAAATGTTATTTTATACGGTTTTTAAATCCACTGACATTATACATAACCCTAAAAAGTTTAGTGTAAATAAAGCACTTAAAACAGCTAACATTTTAAAAATTTGGTGTGCCTCAAGGTTCATTGCTGTAGTACTTTTTTTTTGATTCCAATTGTACATCAAAATATTTGAAAAAAAAGTTCATATAAAGGTTGGTCGGGAAATGAGCCCTATAGGTGCTACGACCCTCCGAAGTTGGACATGTTGAATGGAACAAAAACAAGCACCAATAATTTTAATGCTGCAGAGTAATTATAATTATAATGAATAATTATTCATTTAAAACTAAGCCAAAAGGTAGGGGTGACCGGGGCTAATTGTCGCACTTTTCATTCAAAGTCAGTTTTTTCCTTTATTTTTGTATTTTTTTTAATTGACGGAATGGTAATTTTAGCTGCATGTTTCAGTAACATTATTTAAAGAAAAAACATAAAAAAATTTATAGGGTATTAGAGTTATGTTTTTTTTTTGTAAAGTCTTGAAAATTGCGACAACGTGCCCCATGACGGGGCATGTTGTCGCGGCACTTCGAGTATATTTTTTTGAAGAAATATAAAGGCATTTATAAAAATTATAAATAACTAATAAGACATGTGCCTCCCCACAAGCTGATTGTTATCTAACTTTTTACTTTTGTGCCAAAATTTCCAACTTTATAATTAAATAATATTTTTTTGATTTTTTTTTTAATTTAATATAATTTAATAAACGAATTTATTTGCTATTCGACAAAGTTTCACTTTTTTAGAGAGTTTTGAATAAAAAAATGCCAAAAAGGAAATGTTATACCATGAACATATCTCCAGATCATGCGACAACTAGCCCCAAACCAAATGCGACAACTAGCCCCAGTGGTCAATTTTACGTTATGTATCAAGTACTTTATAATTAACGAATAAACACTCCTAAATGACAATATCAACAAATAATATACACCTTAAACTATTATTATACATAAAATTCTCTTATCTTAATGCTTTTAATCAGTAACAACAATAAGAAAAAATATTTACCACAAAAAAATTACTGGGCTCTTTAATTTTTACATTTTTTGGTTTATCTGGATGTTCTTTTAATTTATTGCATTTAAGTTAACAAATGATAAATGCCACTGTCGTAACGCAGCGGTCAATATTGGTTTGGCGCAGAAAAATATTTTACTTTTTAAGATATAAGCACTTTGACAACTTACCCCTGCGACAACTAGCCCCGGTCACCCCTATTCTTCACCGAAACACCTAAATTTAATATTAAGGGAGTAAAGGAGTAATAGCCTTTTAAAAAGTAACATTTTTGCTGGCACAAAATGTTATTCCTGCATCTTTTTTGAAATCAGTTGCTTCTACAGTGTTGCACTATACAAAATTTTTCAGGTATTTTTATTCAAGAAATCTATATTTTTTACAAAAAGTCCAAAAAAAATACACATAAAAAAGTTTGGGGCAAAAATGTGTTAAGCCCCACACATTTTGTCAGTCTGTTTGTCTGTCTGTCTGTCCTCTGGATAAATTTAAAAAAAATACATTAACCAATAGCTCTTATTAATACTAGTATACATGCAAAACCTCGTCACTCTAAAAAAAGTCCAAATGGTATCAGAGTTATTAACTTTATTTTTAGTACAGTTTACAGGACTCATTTCCGGACCAATCTTTATAGGAACTTTTTAAAATATTTTTGAATGAACAATCGCCTTTTAAATTTAGACATGCCTGTTACTGATAAACAACTTAGATTATAGTAATTAAATTCAATGCCTACTTACATTTATTTTATCTCAATAATGTTTATACAAACAAGTTTAATGCACTATTGAATAAATTAACGTGATTTGATACAAAATAGAATCTTCATTTTAAGAGAATAGGAAAGTTCATATTAAATTTTACTTCAAATGAACCTTACACTAAGTGCGAAGAAAGTTGCTGTAGTCTATGGAATACATTTCACGTTATTTGTAGGGTAATATGTTGTTGTGTTTTATTTGAACTTTGACATCTTAACAAGAATTAAAAAATATATATGTTTTAGTGCCTTTGACTATAATAATAAGAATTATTCATTATAGAATCTTGATTCGTACCTATAGTCCGTCCAATTATGCAAGATAGTAGTTTTATAGGCTACATCATTGGTTAAAAACTCGTAACTTTTAAGATATAAAATATTGTGACATTTTTTGTCTATGACAATGATTGACGGTCGTTAAAGCTGATAAAAGAAGAGAAAGTTACATAAAAAAATGGTTATGCTTAATGTTATTTTGTATGGTATTGAAAAAGGTACTTTTTTGGTTTATTCTTCATACACTCACACCAAATTAGCATATTCTACATATTGTACAAACGTAAATGATATTGAACACAACGAAAAAGTCAAATTTTTAGGTTACAATTACAACTTAAGGCCTATCCAGAGGCTCTCATAACAACCATTACAAGATACATGACGACACGTCAAGCCAATCCTGGCATCGCATTCTTATGTACTATGCTTGTTATGCGAGTCTTTGGACAGGCCCTTTCCAGGAAAACAGTACCGACATCTGTTAAATTTTTGATACTCTACGATTTATGCATAATTATGCTATTTATACGATCTATGGTGTAAAACGGGAGCGTCCCTTACTATCTTGCATAGCTGGACGGAGTAAAGTAAGTAATATTCTATATATCTTAATATTTAGACATTTAGGTTTACAGAGCCACTTACACTAAACTCGACAAAAAGGGCCAGAAATGGCCTAGTTGTCCGGCTTTGGCCAACCCAAAAATTTAATACTACACTAAACTCACTATGAATTTGACCAATAAAATGTCAGAATAATTTCCTATTACTGGTTAAATTTTTAGTTTAGTTTTAATTGCATAAACTAACCTAGAGTATTTCAAATTTATTTATTTATTTTATTTTAAGGGGCCTTTCTACCAAGTTGAAAAAATATTTTGTTGTTAAACATTTTTTTATATAGAAAGAAAAAACATATCACTGTCAATTCTGTAGGTATGTTTATTTATATTTAAAGAATACAAAAAAAAATTGATTTGTATAGTGTCATTTTTTTGCCATAAAATTTTTTTGAAAAAGGAAACATTAAAAAAAGGTGGTCGCCATGATTCCGGCCGTTTGGATCGACTGAAAAAAAAACGGGATATTATTCAGTATTGAAGTCGCTATAGCCTTATCTAGAAAATATTTTTTTTTTGGCCAAAAAATAGCAAAATGGCGGAAGTTTTTCTAAAAAAAATTAAATAATTTTCAAGAAAAACGTCTACCATTTTGTTATTTTTTGTCCAAAACAATTTTCTTCTAAATAAGGCTATAGCGACTTTAATAATAAATAATATCCCGTTTTTTTTAATCGATCCATACGGCCGGAATCATAGTTTTTTTCAAAAAAAATTATATGGCAAAAAATAGCACTTAAAAAATCTAAAAAAAAATTGTAGGTATTCTTTAAATACACATACATATCCCTACAAAAACATACCTACAAAATTTCACAATGATATTTTCCCTTTCTATAAAAAAATGTTTAAAAACTAAATAATTTTAAAATTTGAAGGTACAAGGCACCCCTTAACTGAAATGAAGATTTTATTCCACGTTTTTGTAGTATACTTTGCTGCTAATTTCAACTTTGTTATAAAATAAGGTTTTTTTTGGTTTATAATAATTAATTTGAATACTGAAGTTAACTGTCGATAGATATATTTTCAAAACTCAAATTAAGAGATCTTTTGACAAGTCTTTACTCACTTGCAGCGCCGTAGCGAGGAAGATATGTTTGGGGGGAGAAGGACGAAAATCACGACTTTTTTTATCTAAAATTACAACTTTTATTCCATAGACAAATAAGTTAAGGACTAAAAAAAATGTTCCCACTACTGCTAAGATTATAACTTTTATATTTTTAACCCATGAAATTTAAACTTTTTTGAATTCCAAATCCACTAAGTAGTATTTTAGCAGTACCTATACTTAAATTACAACTTTTATTCCCTTGACGAAAAAATGGGGAGGGAATATTAGTTTTAATTAATTTTTTAATATAAATTTGATAACTCAGTTTTAAACTGTTGTATCTTAAAACTAGTCCACTTTAACAAATTGCCATGTACTCTCAACGCTCCAGTTACTTAATGCGCATTATTAAAAAAAATACTACTAGTTTTAAAATACAATATTTTAGAACTGATGTATTGATTCAGAATTAGTAAATATTTATTAAAAGTTCAAACTTTGAAAATAGCTTACCAATTAAAAAGCGCCGAATAAAGTGCTTTTGCGAAAGCATCTCTCGCGTCTAATGCTTGATCGATGCTTAATGGTGAATAGACACGTTCTGCCCGCGCCTCCGTGATCCGTGATGTCAAGGCACGCTGCAATCCTGTCGAGGAAATTTGCAAAAGATGAGCGGCCCACTTGATTTCCACATCGGAACCTACTTCCACACCTTCCTGACCATGCCTCAGTTGCCTACGATGGAAGTAGATGTTGCCTATATGGAGATAATTTTTTATTAGCTACTTGGACTAGTAGTTAAGTAATTATTTTTTTAGCTACAAATTATACAGGGTGCACAAAAAATGGTGGGCTCGCCATACATAGCCATATGAGGCGTATAGTGCAAGAGTGGCCCATCTCACTTTATGGAAATATCGAGATAATGGCTATTTAAATTTCTCCGATTTTTTAATCTTTCATCTAGGACGCATTATTTTATTTAAAATTTTTCTGTTAGGGTTTTTAAACTCAACCAACATTAAGGTAATGTATGACAAACAAATTTATTTTACTTTCTTTACATTCTTAGAGAAAAAAATTGGTGGGTCACTATTGCACTATACATTGTGTTCATTTCGGGCCGCTATTGCATTACGAACGAGATCTGACCTTCAATAACACGATTTTTTTGAGTAGATCTAACCTCACATTTTACTTTGAAATTTTAATTCTTTTTGCATGTGAAAGAAATGTTCGTTATTTAATAACAGAATAGTCAAAATACCAATAATTATGCTCTGGAATAGTTAGATAAACGTTTTTTTACTGTTATTGGAGTAATTACCTTTAAAAATGAAGAATAATGCATAAACATTGTTCAAGTACCTAAATGGATTTCAGTTAAAAGGTAAGTTGTAATTATTTTTTATTAATAAATTAAAATGTACAAAATTGGTAACATAACGCTCCTGCATTTGTGCAGAAAATGATTTGTTTTGTATATCTTTATAAATTCTTGATAAAACTTGCCTTGTTAGCTTTTTTAAGAGTAAAATTGACATTTTTAATGATGCAGTTGGCTTTTTCAACATCCCCAATAATATAACCCAGCGAACACCACTATTAACCCATTAGGGAACATTCAAGTATCACGTTACGCTCTAGGGGGGGAGGGGAATTTGTTTAAAACGTTTCGCTGCGTTTGGACGTTTTCATGACTGTCAAGATATGTTTGACTGGTAGCCTATACCTGTGGGCCACTCTTGCACTAATAATAGCGATAATTTTAATAATGCAATAGTGCTTTAAATGCTTGTATCGTGCCAAAAAGAAAACCCTCTGTTATGAGGGTGGTATGTAATAAAGATATAGATGCCCTTATTACATTTATAAAAAAAACGCAAATCTCAAAAAAAACACATATGGGCCACTCTTGCACTATACGCATATTATACTCACCGAAACAATCAAAAAAGTTCATATACACATATTGTCTAAAATGCTTCGTCTCTGAGTTATGGCCAATTTGAGTTTTTAGTTGGGATACTACTTTAAATTTTGGGATACTGCTTTGTAAATTTTGTATTATGTATAATAAAATATCTTACCTAGGTGTAGTACAGATGCTAAAACTTTAATAATTCCTTCTTGTTCTGATTCTCCTACTCCGAGGACTTGCATGGCACGTGTTAGGGCTCCCCAGTCAGCTCCAGATCCTGAATGACCTGGTGCGCAGTCACCTCCGCCTTTAAAAAAAAACAGAGGTTAAAACTTATTTAGAACATTGTTTTGCGACATATCTGACATACGGTAGTCTTGAAACCATTTCAGAGAACAACAAAACAACCATTTAATAAATATGAATAGAAGGCGGTGTAGATCCTACACTGTAGGCTATTAATAACGTCAACAGCCAAATCACAGCTGAACGTTTTCGGAAGATACTGTTAAAAGTTCTCCGTAGTGGTTCTGTTTCTTAAGAATTTTAGATTTATCTGGGAATTTATATAACAATGGACAAGACTCCCATGTCGGAATTTTACGATTTCTTTAATTTATATTGATAATATGTATGTATGTTGTACTTGAGTATTAAAACCGATTAAAGCCAACATTCGTTACTTAAAAATTACTTTTACAACATTTTACATAAGGTTTAAAAATTATTTTCCCTCGAATCACTATTTTAACTTTGACGTCAACTGCAGTTTGCCCCAATAACATCCGATAATGTGACATTACCCAATTTTTGTAGATTAACAAAGTCAGTGCGTTATATAGGTATTATTATTATTTTGTGTCATTTTAAGGCCTATCCAGAAGCTTGCATAACAACATGTGAATGCAATGCACTGATTGGCTTACAAGATACATGGCGGTAAATCAAGCCAATCACTGCATCGCATTGTTATGTACTATGTTGTTATTTGAGCCTGTGGATATGCCCTTACACATACGTATACCTATACTAAACAGAGAGGTCCAAAAGTCACCCACTCTACTCGTTCAAAAGTTAAGAGGTGGGATGTATGTTGGACCGCACTGTATACATATAAGTGTATGTACAGGGTGGGTCGTCAAATATATGCAAGAAGATAGTTTAAGTTGTCTTATTTGCGAGTTCCATATTTTAAGCCGATATCTCTACTCGTTCAAAAGTTAAGAGGGGGGATGTATGTTGGACCGCACTGTATACATATAAGTGTATGTACAGGGTGGGTCGTCTAAGACTAATCAGATGATTTCTGGCGTTATCGTAAGTGGTATCGATTTGATTTTTTTTTTCATGCACACTGGACCAATAAAGCTTTAAAAACAAAAGTCCTCCACTGCCTTTTGTTTTAGAGTTACAGCCATACAAAGACGAATTTACCAAATAAAAGTTAGTTAAAAACGCGTAAATTGACATCTTATCTATGATTTGTCACTAAACGTCTTCAAGTGCGTCTCTAAATTAAAAGATATTATTTGGCAGAATTTTTAACATTATAAAATGTAAATGATAGAATATTGTAAATTATGAAGAAACTGCACAGGTACTGTTCAGGGGTTTACAAAGATTTGAAACGGAAAAGTGTAGAGATTTATTTGTCCTAGAGCTCATTGCTTCTTTAATTGCAATTTTCTCAAAAACGGTTGGCTCTACGTGGTTACATAAAGAGTACCTTTTTTATGTATTTTTAATTAAAGATTAATATTCTACTGAGAAAATGTCAAAAAATTTACGGATAAAAAAGTTTGGAGCAAAAAAGTGACATCACCCCCCATTTTGTACGTCCCTGGTTAAAATTACTAAATAAAAATTACATGAAATGATAGCCTTTAATAATGCTAAGGCATTTGCAAAAATTCATTACTGTAGTTTCTAGGCTTCCAGAAATATTATATAAAAACTACTTTTAGATGTACCTTTAGGAGGGTCGTAGCTCCCTTAGGGCTCATTTTTGACCAACCTTAATAGGAACTTTTTTCATGTTTTTTAACCTAGATATTAAATTTCTCCAACTTATTTCTGGATAACCCTGTATACACTTTAAAGAGGCTTTAAAAGTTCTTCTATACCGTGGTTTATACATGGTGTTTGCAGTCTTATGGTATATATCAAAAGAAATCGTTTTACATCACAAAACATGGAAAACTAACAAAGAAACATTTGTCCTTAAATAAGCCCTAAGGGAGCCACGGCCCTTCGAAGATGGACATTTGAATGAGGAACAAAAAAAGCACCAATAAAATTTCAATGCTGCAGGGCAATTCTTCATTTAAAACTAAGCTAAAAGTGCTCTTTGCCGAAACACCTAAATTTAATATTAAAGGAGTAAAAAGCCCTTTAAAAAGTAACATTTTTGGTAGCACAACATTTTATAAAATTTTATGAGGAAGTAAATTTACTTCCTTTTAATTGTATTTTGTTTTGAAAACGGTAGCTTCTACAGGGTTACACTATATGACATTTTTTATGTATTTTTATTCAAGGAATATATATTTTTTACTCAAGATCCAAAAAAATACACATATAAAAGTTTGGGGCAAAAATATGTTAAGCAGCACATATTTTGTCCGTCTATACAGATTAAAAAAAATAAATTAAAAAACTAATTGCATTTATAGTACTATAAATGCAAAACCTCGTCGCTCTATCTTAAAATGTACCAGAGTTATTAATTAAAAACCTTATTTTTAGTACAATTTTAAGGGTCGTAACTCTCTTAAGGTTCGTTTTCGGACCTAGGTTCCTATGCTGGTTTTTCATGTTTTGTGATGTAGAATCATCCCCTTTAATATATGCCATAAGACTGCAACCACCATGTATATTGTTTTTTTTTCAACTATCTATCAGGTAGTACCTACTAGCAGGAATGCTGTTTCTTTTGAAATTTTCATAAAAATCAAATAGCCTTGATAATGACGTTTGCTCAATAAATATAAAAATTTTTCTTGGGTTTAATTATTAAAAATTGGATACAAAACATTAACATTTAAAGTGGCAAAAACCAGCTGATTCCATTGTCTAGTACACAGTTGTCCCCGAGTACGATTGGGATAGAAAAAAATCGCATAAAAAATTAAGCTTACTCGGGGACAACTGTGAGCAGAAGAAATGTCTTGAATTAGTTTAGTTTAGTTTAGTTAGTTTAATGCGGGGTTCATAGACCAGAACACCTGGTCCCTAGTGACTTTTGCGTTAACCGCACATATCTCATATCATCCTTGTTTCTTTTATAAAGTCCAGATACGGTTTCAATGGAGTGTTTATGATATCGATCGGTTCCTGCGAGTAGTTCCCAAAGTACTTCCATCTTAGGCATGTCAATTTCTTGAATTAAAAATTACATACATAATGGTAACTTCTAAAGTCCGTAGTGAAAAAAAGCATAATTGACAACAGTGTAGTTATTTAATTTTTCATATTATAATAGGTTCCTTATATTAGAAACCTATATAAAAACTAGGGTTAGATCGTGTTTACGTTATTTTCTACGAAGTTCTGCACTCTACCATGGTAAAATAGTAGAAAGAAATTGTTAAGATATAACTTTTTATCTTGTATTATGATTTTAGGCATAAACTGGTTTAGAACATGTACTTTGTCATTAAAAGTCGGACTTAGCAGGACTTTATATCGTAGCACCCTGTATATCATTTATATGGCAATAAACATAGTACAAAGCTATGATTTGCTATAACAATGAAATGATAGACTAATTTACAGTTAGGCGCAGGAATGCAAAAAATTGAATCTATTATTTTAGTTATATCTACTATAATAGTATCCTATAATAAATATAGGATAGTACAGCTGCATAAAATTCTTTTATTTGAAGCATTCGCACGATTGAAACTACTGACATCAAATTTTTAACAATGTTTTTAAATACCGTAATCTGGGGTGAAGCGGATCACAAGGGTTGAAGCAGATCAAAATACAATTTTTTAAATATTTCCGCGTCTGGCATTTCTCAACTCTCCGGGAATCAACAAAACTGTTGAAACATCTAGCAGACACCTGCAGTGGTTGATATACATATATTTTTGGTGTTAGGTTAGATAAGTTTCTCGTACAGGAAAATTGAGTTTTAAAGTAAAATAACAATAATTCACAAAGATCGAAAACAAACTATGGTACACCAAAAGTGGAATAATTTACATTGGGGTAGTTAGCATAAATATTTAAAACTGTCTTTTAACAACATGCATACACATTATTTTACTATTTCGTGGGGTGAAGCGGATCACTGTATGTTTTAAAATAGGTATTGCCAAGATAGACGATGAACATACCAGGTTATATGAGCTCGGTAGTAAATGTACAGTGAACATTCTATGAAAGAAACCTACATCAAAAGAAATGTTTTCGTATATTCAGGTGTCACGGATATTTCTGTGGTCAAGACGGATCAAATTGTCCTAAAAGTTGAGGAAAAATTATACCGAAGAGGAAAATATATTTTCAGAAATATATACTCTAAAATAATTAGCTAAGCTAAAAAATAATTAGAAAAATAATTCTTACCTACTCTATGTATTTATTATTTTTTTACCAAAGTGTAAAGAATGTAATTTTTTTATTTATAGACATTAAATATATATTTATTTCTAGTTCTAAACTTTAAGAATATGTTTTTTATTTATAGACTGGAACTATATTTATTTAAATTTTTTTATATAGAGCATTTAATTGTTGTTATTAAAAATTCTATTATTTTGGTTTTTTATTGATTTTAACACGCTCTTAAGCCCTACAGACAGGCCTATTATTTGGTTTTGTTGTTTTTTCATTAATTTGGTTTTCCATAAGTCTTCAAGAACGAGTAGTTGATCCGCTTCATCCCATTCATCAACCTTTAATAAAGAAAAACTGAAAGAAATGATGAGTTAAATTTTTCTAAAAATGTTAAACACGTAGCTTAATAGTAAGCTTATAAAATTTATTTTTTTCACATTTTTTGTTCAATTATTAAATATTTAAAGAAAACTAATATTTTTCATCCGCTTCGCCCCAGATTACGGTACTACGTATACTGCAGTATACTGGAAGAAAAAGTTATATTTTTTAACATCAACTTTTTAAAAATTATGTTAATCATAATAAAAATTTTATTGCAACTAAATGACTAAAGAATTCATTTAAAAAATAGACTATTTTTAGCCAAATAGCCTTAAATAAAGCATACGTGTAGGTATCTTTGATTTTATTTTTTTATTTTTTTTTTATTTATTTATTGTTACATCCAACAGTAAAAACCAATTAAAGAATGAGTCAAACAACAAGATACAGTATTATAAAAAAAAAATAATAACAATCAAACTAGTAGAGTACAGAATATTAGTCCAAATTTAATTGGCGAAAGACAAATTTAATGCGGCTGTTACTGCAGGAGAATATATCAACATCAGTTTGAATCTTATGATAGTTTTTGCACATAGTGTAAATCGGTGAAAATGTTAGTAAGTTGGTTCTAGGCTTCGACAAATAAAATGTATCGTTTGTACGAGTGGCTGTAGGAATATGAAAATTTAACATTTCTAAGAGTTCTGAACAATCAATCTTATTGTGAATTATTTTCACGACTCCACTTAATTAAATTATTTAGTGCATTTTGAAGCCTCTGACAATCTACCAAGTCTTTTATTTTATAATATAACTTTGCATCATCTGCAAAAGCTAAAGCAGGGACATAAATTAAATTAAAAATGGTGTTAATAAAAATAAGAAATAGCAAAGGACCTAATATAGATCCTTGAGGAACCCCTGAGGTCGCCAAAAACCAAAAGGATTTAAAACCACGACATTCAACATATTGATATCGATCCACTAGGTATGAGTGAAAAAAGTAAATTAATTCGATTGAGAAACCCATGTCGTACATCGCTTTAAGAAAAATAAAATGGTTAAGTACGTCGAATGCTTTGGAGAAATCGGTGTATATTACATCAACCTGACCACCGTCATCGAGAACTTGAGAGACATATTGAATAATACATGCAAGATTTGTAGTTGTGGATCTACCCTTTAAAAAACCATGCTGAAGTTTTGAAATTAAATGTTTTATATTAGCATAGATTAGTTTGTGCAAAACCATCTCGAAAACCTTCGCAAAATTTGAAATAATTGTAATAGGCCGATAATTTTCAACGTTTTTCTTATTGCCTTTTTTAAAAACAGGAGTTATTCTGGATATTTTCCACCTATCTGGAAACTGACATGTCTTAAGGGCTAAATTAAATAAATTGGTCAACTCTCCGTTAGTGCAGAAGCGCAATCTTTTAGTAAAAATGACGGTATACCGTCCGGACCTGCAGTAGGTTTAGACTTAAGACTTTTAAGAGCTTCTAGGACATCACACTCTTCTACATTAATAATGTTAAAGTAATTATTGTTAGCACTGCTGGATTCAAAACTAAAGTCATTTTTTGTGCTGGGCTCACCATAAGATTTTTGAAAAAAGGATGCAAATGCATTAACTATACTTTGTGGATTTTTAAGTTCAGCTCCGTCATAGTAAAGCGTATCAGGTATAGGATCAGTGCCCCTCTTTGTGTTAACATAGGACCAAAAGCTATTAGGATTACTTTTAATATTACGTTCAATATCCTCAAGATAAGAATTATATGAACGTTTAATATCAGCTTTAGTTTTTGACCTTATGGATTTGAACTTGTCCAACGTAACCGGATCGGAAGTTTTTTTATATTATATTTATAAACTTGTCTATATAAATATTTCAAGAATCATAACTGGATACAGTCATAATTATTATTACCTGATGTTGTACCGTAATTAATACGTTCACTGCCAACGGCTAGTTTTGACAGCGGAGCAATGGGTATGGGCAAGGGAAAAATAGAAAGAATTAATTAATGTTGTTAGGGGCGCCAGTTACTTTAGCTTTTACTCCTTTAGGTAAGTAACAACCTAGTGTAAATACTTAAACTTTTCAGTTTGAGAAAATATAACCCTTAAATAAAATAAGATCATTCATTTGAGAAATTTATTATAAATAAACTTAATGAAAGCACATCAAGTAATGTATTAATATATCTAAAAAAATATGTGTAATTATATTAAGATATAATTAAAGAAATCTTAATAAAAATTACTAAATTCAGAAATCATTCGACTTAAATGTATAAAGAAAACATGAAGTTCAGCAAGCACCAAGAAATGTATGTAAACAACAATCATTTCTTGCAGTGTATAAAAGTCATGCTTAAATTAGAAATCATTTAATCAAAAGTATGATATTTAATAATTAATAAATGAGATTAAATGTTTTTAAAAAAATAAGTACCTAAAAATGAACAAAAGCCAGAAGGGCATATAGTATTAATCAATACTATATCAGATCTGATAAAGTTTACAGTTATAAGAATATTGAAATAAAAGAATTTAAAAATATGAAATATTGCTTTCAAAAGTTTTCAGAATGAGTACTTAGCTGGTTTCTGCAAAATCCATGAGGTATGAATTCCATCGTCTCCATCTGTGCAAGTCTCCCCTATGCTGATGAATTCATTTCTCAAATGAAAGAAAAAAAATATAGGCTGTCCCATCTACTTTGGAAAAATCATCTTCCAGGATAAAATGTACGATTGAAAATGTTGTCCGGGATAAAATATACTTTTGAAAATTATGTCCAATATAAAATTGTCTGCTAGACGGTCATATAGAATTTATCTATGCCGAAAAATACAGAACCATGTTCCAACAGAACATCACTCCATGCGGAGAACTTGTATATCAAATATACCAAAATAAACTTCAACTTAAATTAATGTAATTCCATATTAATGGTATAGAAATGGTGAGTAATTAATGGTAATTAATTAATGTAGTAATAATGGTGCTAAAACAATAATTATATCTCAGAAATATTCTAAGAAACAGAAAAACTTAACTTACGTGTCATTCTAAGTCTTCGATGTCCATCGAAACGTTATAAATGCGTAATTGTAGAAAATAACAGTTATAATATCTTCCGCATTGTTTAAATATTCATTTTCACTAACTTTAAATAAAAATACATGAAGGATTACTTCGATGATTACAGAAAATAAACACTCGTCAAAATGAGACCACCATTGTACAGAGTTGCTTCAAGAAGGACGAAAATCGACCTTATCAACCGGTATGAACCCTTCAGGTAAATAAAATCCTATTTCTGAACTATTAGCGACATCTATGCAAGTCATTATCAACTACAGTTTTACCGTATAGGATTCCTAATAAAGGTAACGAAAACTACATCAAAGATAATAACCAAAAAGAATATTTCCTAATAAATCCGTATTAGTGATATCTAACCTCAAAATATTACTCTAAGAAACAAATATAAACAATACTTATTGTTTATCAGCAAAACTAATAAAAATACGAACAGAATACTAAGTGTCCTGTGAACTAAGTATAAACAAAATACTGAATCTAAGTGAGCAGTTCCAGCAAACTATATTCAACAAATTCTAGATTATCCCGAAGGAATAATCATACGAAACTTTCCAGGAGAAACAAGCTACAGATGAAAGCCAGTGAAATCCAACCCTCAATAGACTCTGAAACATATAAAAACCAGGTAAGTCCATAGACAAATGCACTATAGAGAAATAAGTCATATGATTCTTTATTATTAAAAATCATATTCTAATTATGTTTTCTTTATGTTATTTTCAGGTAGAACTATATAGTCCCAGATACAAAACAGTTCTGTACGTACGTAACTATTTATATACAAAATAAACATAAATTATAACGTAAGTAAACGAATAGTTTAATTAACCCTTGCTATATTACAAAGTGACGATTTATATCGTTACACATGCCCCCTCCAAAAATAATAAAAATATTTAATATACAAAAAATATTTTTATACCAAACTCTATAACTATTTAACTTAAATAGCTAAAATATATACTATATTTTATTTAATAAATCAACAAAAAATACAATACTTTATGTAAATCATTTGAAATACTACTTGATAATTAACAATAGCTAAGCTTGATAACTACGTGTATCATCCGCCTACTCTTATGTAGAACATAATTTTGGGACTTTATCGGTGTGTGTCATAAACAGGTAATTGTCATAATCAGGTAATTGTCATAATCAGGTAATTGTCATAATTAATTTTGTTTTTCTTTTTAGCTAAGTTTTATCAAGATAAAAAAATAGAAATAAGACTTGACTACGCGCATCAGAATCCTCTTCTACAAAAAATATATTTATATATTTTTTTTTTACTATATACAAAAGTTTTGGGTACCCTTTAAATATTTTCAATACATTCATATTTTTTAAATATCATTCCGAATGATACTAAGAATATATTCTTATTTAATCAAATCTAGCCAACTGAAATGTCACTATTCGATCCAAAATATTTCTTTAGATCTTTAACATGCCAGTCGCCTCTATGACCATCTGCATTTTCCAAAATATACACTAACTTTGACTTTTTCGCAACAACTTTGCAAAGTATGTACTTTGGAGCAAGTTTTGCAGCAAAACTTTTACTAGCATCTGAGAGTACTTTGTTTCGTCTCCAAACTTTTTCACCTATATCAAAATTTACTTCACGCTTGCGCAAATCATAAGTACGCTTATTTCGTTCATAAGCTTCATGTAAATATTTCTTTACATCAACAAAAATCTCTTTAAGATTTCCCAAGTCTTGACTATACGAGTCTCTGTCACAAGGTTCTAATTTAACACCATCAGTTGATGTCATTTTGCCATAATAAGTTCCTGTGATAGGTACATTCCTCCCAAAATTAAGAAATGCCGGCGTATACCCCGTAACTTCATTTACAGACGTTCGTAAAGCTAGACCTATTTTTGCTAAATTTTTACACCATTCTTTTTGATTATCTTTTATATATGATCTTATAGCAGTAGAAATTGTGCGATGTTGCCTTTCCGTCGGATTATTTTGACTATGGTAAAGTGCATTAAACCAAATTTTCTGTACATTATATTCATCTGCTAATTTTTTAAAAACTTTACCAGCAAATTGTTTTCCATTATCGACAATTAAAAATTGACAGACTCCGTAAACTAAAAAAACTTCATTCTCAATGAATTTACATATTGCATTTGCAGTAGCTTCCCTTAAAGGATGTAATAATGTATACTTTGTAAACCAGTCTGACACAACTAAAAGATAACAAAAACCTTTAGAACTTCTGGGAAATGGTCCCTGCAAATCACATGAAATAACTTGCCACGGATAATTTACTTCTTTTTCACGACCCATCAATCCAAAACGTGCAGAATTACTAACTTTTTGTGATTGACAAATATTACAACATCTTACATACTTTAAAATATCTTTACGCATTTTTGGCCAAAAATATGTTTCTGAAATTCTATGAAAAGTTTTAAAAAATCCCATATGAGAAGCTAATACATCGTCATGACATTCTTTTAGTACTTGTTTACGACATTTTTGAGGCACTAACAATTTCCACTCTATAATATTACTTTTTACTTTTGTCTTGGTCGGTATGAACTTATAAATATTATCATCAATAACTTTAAATTGCGGATATGAATCTGGACTCTTAACAATTTTTTCCCTCAACTGAATATAATATTTATCACTATTATAATCATTTACATTAAAATTAATTAAATTTACATCTGGAAAAATTGATTTTTCTGGTTCTATTCTATCAAAAGCTCTGGATAACCCATCAGCTACTACATTTAATTTACCTCTACGATATACAATATCCATATCATATTGCTGTAATTTTAATGACCATCTAGCCAAGCGACCAGAGGGATCTTTCATATTACTCAAATATTTTAATGAAGAATGATCTGTAGTTACTGTGAATTTAACACCTTCAATATATGGTCTAAACCTATCTATAGCAAACAAAACAGCTAAACATTCCTTTTCACCTACAGAATATTTTATTTCACTACGTGTTAAAGCTCTACTAGCATAAGCTATTACTTTTTCTTGACCATCTTGCGTTTGTGTTAATATGGAACCGAGGCCAACTAAAGAAGCATCACATTGTATAACAAATGGTAAAGAAAAATTGGGACTTGCTAAAGCTGGAGCATTTATTAAAGATTCCTTCAACAATAAAAAAGCTTTTTCTGCATCAGTATTCCAACTAATGGCTTGTTTTTTACCTTTGCCTTTTAAAAGTGAATTTAATGGACTAACAATTGTTGAAAAATTCCTAACAAATCTACGATACCACGAAGCTACACCTAAAAATCGTTTTATTTCTGTACTATTTGTTGGTCTAGGATAGTTTATTATTGCTTCTACTTTTTGCGGATCGGTTCTTAAACCAAAATTATCAATTACAAAACCTAAATACTTAAGTGATTTTCTAAAAAAATTACTTTTTTCAAAATTTATTGTAAGATTAGCAGATTTTAATTTTTCATGTACTATTTGAAGTAATTTAATATGTTCCTCAAAAGTTTTTGATACTATTATAATGTCATCAATATAAACAAATATATTTGGATAAAAGGAGAAAGGAAAAAGTTTATCCATTAATCTTTGCTGACTTTGTGTTCCATTTTTGAGTCCATAACACATTACATTAAATTCAAATAGTCCCCTACCAGGTACGGAAAATGCAGTTTTTTCTTTAGCAGTTTTTGTAAGTGGAATCTGCCAAAAAGCATTTTTTAAATCTATACTTGATATATATTTTGCATCGCCTAATAAACTTAAAATGGAGTCTATCCTTGGTAAAGGATGTGAATCACCTTTTGTAATAGAATTTAATTTACGTCCATCAAAACAAAAACGGTAAGTACCATTAGCTTTTTTTACTAATAAAACTGGTGAATTAAAATCAGAATAAGATGGTGAAACTATATCATCTTTTAACATTTTATCTAACTCTTTATGTAAAATTTCTATTAAATAAGGTGACAAAGGATATTGACGCATTTTAAAAGGTTTATTATTTCCTGTATCTATATCATGTTCTATTAAATTTGTTCTACCTATTTTTTCGCTATATAATTCTTTAAATAAACTAACAAATTTATCTGCTATCTTTTTCTGTTCGTCTGTCAAGTCACATAAGCCTACTGAATTATCTTTATTTATATCCTGACTATCACTGTTATTACTGATCACATTCAATTTATTAATTTTATTATTCCAAGATTCATCAGAAAAATCCAGAGTCATAGAAAACAATTGTAAAAAATTCACACCAAAAATAAAATTTGTTTCCAAAGAAGGAACAACCAAGACTTGTAAAATCTTAACTTCATTATCTACTTTAATAGGTAAATAAACAACACCAGTTACCAACTGTTTAGATTTATCAGCTGTAGTAACATGCGGTATAAGACATTTATCAATTTTTAAATTAAATTTTTCTAAAATTTTAATCGCGTGACCACCAGCCACTGAACAATTTGCACCTGTATCAATCAAAGCTGTTATATTTTTATCAAAAATATTTACTTTAATATATGGACGGTTATCTCTAGGTAATTTAATAAAAGAATTTTTATTAATTACAGACAAACTATACGGTTTATAAAAATTTTTAACTTTATCCAACCAATCTTTCCATTCATTCAAATAAAAGCGTTTATTTGTTTCTGTTACACTTGATTTTTGTAAAGAATTGATATTATTTTTATTATAATAAATGTTTTTACAAAAAGTAGTTTTGTTATCCTTTTTTACCTGACTGTCATTATTATTTTTAGCCTTTTTATTAAGTGAATGCCGACTAAAATCATCCACTTTCCTATTTAGTTTTTTGTACAGGAAGGGCAATTTTTAAAAACTACATCTTTATATCCACATTTATAACAAAACTTTGTTCTTTTAGCTAAACATTTGCTAAAAATATGATTTGGTTGGTTACAGTTATAACAAATTATTTGCCTAATTTTATTATTACTACTATTACTACTATTCTGTGTATTATTAAAGCTTTGATTGGTACTTTGACTAATTTGAGAAACTTGACTACTATTACATACTAAACTTTGACGAGTAGAGGAAGATGGGGTAAGTTTGGACACTGTGGTATTATGACTACAATTACATTTACTACTAAAATTTTGATTTATATCCGAACTTAGGACATTTACTTTATTAACTGTTTTATTTTTTGCCACACTTTTACCTGCTATGCTCTTTTGTTTTAATTGATAAGCTTCATCTATTCTTTTACAACTGTCCTTTAAATCTTCTAAATCATTTATTTCTATAAGTGATAATGGTGTAAAATAATGTGGTAATATTCTTTCTCTAATCGTCTTAAGTCTAGTATATAAACTTGCAGCATGAATTAAACGTTTAAACAAGGTTTCCATAGCACCTATAAAAATTGCGATAGATTCATCGGGATTTTGATATCTAGAACGGATATCATCCCATGTTCTATCATCTATGTTAGCTGGAAGAAAATCTTTTTTTAATGCTTGAATTATTTGAGACCACGAATTTAAATTATCTTTAATTGAGAGAAACCATGACAATGCTGGTTCTTTGAATAAGTCATATGCGGATTTAAATAACATTTCGTCTGTAACATTTCTACTTATTTTCATATATTCAACTTGCTCAATAAAATTTAAAACATTAGACTTTCCATCAAAATTAATATTCCATTTATAAACTGGTACTGATTTTAAATAATCATTATCTTTTTTACTAGAAACATTAGGACTAAACTGTGTACTATTATGTAATGAAATATTATTATTAACTTGAGTAAGATCTGAATTTTTACCAGATTTTTCATAAAGATCTAAAATATCTGCTTCTATTTCTAAACAAGTTGCTTTTGTTATTTCTAAAAATTGAATACGTCTAACTTTATTTTCTTCTACTTCAGGAAAACGTTGCAGACGATTTGTTACATGTACTAAATAAGTTTTTAATTTTCTTAAATCAGCTAAACTATAATCACCATGATATTCTACAATTTCTGAAGATATACTATCTAAAATTCTATTAATATTTTCCACTTAACTGTTAAAATTAAAAGTCGGATCTACATATTTTACTTTAGGATCTTCCCTAGCTATGGCTCTACCTAAAACTTTAATTCTAGATGCTCTATTATTTTTTGCTGTTAAATGTCTTATACGAAGTTCATAATTTACCATTTCTGCAGTCAAAAATCTAATTTCCATTTTATCTAAATCTTCCATTTTGAATAATTATTTTCAAAATTTAAATTCAATTTACTCAAAATATTTATTTTATAATAAAATATTTATACTGTACCACAAATTATTTTTTTTTTGTGTACACTGTTCAACAAAGTTTTTGCATACTTTGGAAAATTTCCCAAATATGTCAAAAAAATACTAAATTATTATTTATCTCAATTGGACAAATTAATAATTATAAATAGTCTCCAAAACTACAAAATTAGCTAATATTTATTCATATCCTTCGCATAAATAAATACCCTATTATCCATTTATTTCTATTGAATAAACGATAATTTCTAGAAAAACTGAACCCACGCCAAAATTTCTCTATTCCATGTTATTCCATAAAATTCAGAAAAAACATAAAAAACACATATCTGATATATCTTATCAGATTAACTCTAATTTGACTTAATTTTCAACAAAAAATATTTTATTCAACAGTTATATGTAGTTTTTCTCAAAATGAACATTAAGTTACACTGAAAAAAAAATAAGCTTTAGATTTTTACAAAAAATACACTGAGAAAAATGGAGTAAAATTAAAAAAACAAGTTGTCTATCTATCCAAATACCACGTTCTTGGGCGCCAATATTAGTGTACCGTAATTAATACGTTCACTGCCAACGGCTAGTTTTGACAGCGGAGCAATGGGTATGGGCAAGGGAAAAATAGAAAGAATTAATTAATGTTGTTAGGGGCGCCAGTTACTTTAGCTTTTACTCCTTTAGGTAAGTAACAACCTAGTGTAAATACTTAAGCTTTTCAGTTTGAGAAAATATAACCCTTAAATAAAATAAGATCATTCATTTGAGAAATTTATTATAAATAAACTTAATGAAAGCACATCAAGTAATGTATTAATATATCTAAAAAAATATGTGTAATTATATTAAGATATAATTAAAGAAATCTTAATAAAAATTACTAAATTCAGAAATCATTCGACTTAAATGTATAAAGAAAACATGAAGTTCAGCAAGCACCAAGAAATGTATGTAAACAACAATCATTTCTTGCAGTGTATAAAAGTCATGCTTAAATTAGAAATCATTTAATCAAAAGTATGATATTTAATAATTAATAAATGAGATTAAATGTTTTTAAAAAAATAAGTACCTAAAAATGAACAAAAGCCAGAAGGCCATATAGTATTAATCAATACTATATCAGATCTGATAAAGTTTACAGTTATAAGAATATTGAAATAAAAGAATTTAAAAATATGAAATATTGCTTTCAAAAGTTTTCAGAATGAGTACTTAGCTGGTTTCTGCAAAATCCATGAGGTATGAATTCCATCGTCTCCATCTGTGCAAGTCTCCCCTATGCTGATGAATTCATTTCTCAAATGAAAGAAAAAAAATATAGGCTGTCCCATCTACTTTGGAAAAATCATCTTCCAGGATAAAATGTACCATTGAAAATGTTGTCCGGGATAAAATATACTTTTGAAAATTATGTCCAATATAAAATTGTCTGCTAGACGGTCATATAGAATTTATCTATGCCGAAAAATACAGAACCATGTTCCAACAGAACATCACTCCATGCGGAGAACTTGTATATCAAATATACCAAAATAAACTTCAACTTAAATTAATGTAATTCCATATTAATGGTATAGAAATGGTGAGTAATTAATGGTAATTAATTAATGTAGTAATAATGGTGCTAAAACAATAATTATATCTCAGAAATATTCTAAGAAACAGAAAAACTTAACTTACGTGTCATTCTAAGTCTTCGATGTCCATCGAAACGTTATAAATGTGTAATTGTAGAAAATAACAGTTATAATATCTTCCGCATTGTTTAAATATTCATTTTCACTAACTTTAAATAAAAATACATGAAGGATTACTTCGATGATTACAGAAAATAAACACTCGTCAAAATGAGACCACCATTGTACAGAGTTGCTTCAAGAAGGACGAAAATCGACCTTATCAACCGGTATGAACCCTTCAGGTAAATAAAATCCTATTTCTGAACTATTAGCGACATCTATGCAAGTCATTATCAACTACAGTTTTACCGTATAGGATTCCTAATAAAAGTAACGAAAACTACATCAAAGATAATAACCAAAAAGAATATTTCCTAATAAATCCGTATTAGTGATATCTAACCTCAAAATATTACTCTAAGAAACAAATATAAACAATACTTATTGTTTATCAGCAAAACTAATAAAAATACGAACAGAATACTAAGTGTCCTGTGAACTAAGTATAAACAAAATACTGAATCTAAGTGAGCAGTTCCAGCAAACTATTTTCAACAAATTCTAGATTATCCCGAAGGAATAATCATACGAAACTTTCCAGGAGAAACAAGCTACAGATGAAAGCCAGTGAAATCCAACCCTCAATAGACTCTGAAACATATAAAAACCAGGTAAGTCCATAGACAAATGCACTATAGAGAAATAAGTCATATGATTCTTTATTATTAAAAATCATATTCTAATTATGTTTTCTTTATGTTATTTTCAGGTAGAACTATGGAATAGAGACTTATATGGTTAGAATTCAGTTCCTGCTACAAAATAGTCCCAGATACAAAACAGTTCTGTACGTACGTAACTATTTATATACAAAATAAACATAAATTATAACGTAAGTAAACGAATAGTTTAATTAACCCTTGCTATATTACAAAGTGACGATTTATATCGTTACAATGTATTATATAATTTCACATTACCTTTATTAATAAAGAAATATTTTATACACACTCCTTGAAATAGTTTCATGTTGTCATTAATTTTAGTCACTTGCACTATACAAAATGATAATTCTGCTTTTTTTTAAAGAATCTCCCTAATGCTGTGTCACACAAAACGCAAATAAGACGACGTTAACACGACATAATCACGACATTAACACGAAATCTCACTACGATAACACGACGTTATTACAACGTGAACACGACAAACGAACACCACTTCAACACAACACATATGTCAGGTTTGCATCGTGTTTACGTTGAGTACATTTGCTTAGGGTCAAATTCTATTGGATTTGATCCAATCAAACCATTCTTAGTGCGATTATGTGTTATAACCTTAAGTTATAACAAAAGAAAAAAAAAACAAAACAAAAGGACCACTGTACAATTAAAATTTTTAAAACAAACGAACTATCTGTATTTATCTATTTTTTACTGAGAATTCTTTTTACAGTCAAATGCAGAGCTCCCATAAAAAAATGAGAATATTTTTGAAATATTATTTTATTTCATAATATCAACTTTTAAATGAGATTTTAAGTGGGGAACATCGACCATTTTCGAAGTTCATTAAAATTAATTGCATTTTATTTGAAAAATTTTATCTTATCGTATTTTTTATACCGGATGTCCCAGAGCTAGGACATCCGGTATCAAAAATAGCTCTAAGACAGATAAATAATTTTTTTTGGCGTTATGATTAAAGCTATAAGTATGCCCAAACAAAAGTTTTCTGCCATCTTTTGTTTTTGAGATATAGCTTATCTAAATAATAAATAATTTCAATTTGGATAATCCTTATTTATAATTTTATTAAAATAACAATAATTAGTTTATCAGCATCTGTGGTTAAGGGTTACAAGTACCCATCTATTTCCTAGATGGAACTACTTTATTTTTTAACACTTTAATCTGAGATAAGCTCAGTTAGGGCTCTTTTGATACTACCTACTCATGGTACTTTTAAGTCAGTCTTACAATTGTCAGTCTTAAAATTGTTTAATGTTTAAATCCCAAAGGCATTTTACCGCATGAGCAAAAGAAACACAATCGCAACAAGTAAAATTTGTCGTGTTATTGATTACAAAAAAAAAATCATGGAAATTATACTCAGTCCAGTTATGCAAGATAGTAAGGGACGCGAACCGTTTTACACCACAGCGCATAAATAGCATAATTATGCATAAATCGTAGTGTATCAAATATTTAACAGATGTCGGTAATGTTTTCCTGGAAAGAGCCTATCCAAAGACTTGCATAACAAACATAGTACATAAGAATGCGATGCCAGGATTGGCTTGATGTGTTGTCATGTATCTTGCAATGGTTGTTAAGCGAGCCTCTGGATAGGCCTTAAGTTGTAATTGTAACCTAAAAATTTGACGTTTTCCTTGTGTTCAGTATAATTTACGTTTGTACAATATGTAGGATATGTATTTTATTTATTTATTTGATTAATTTAGTGTGAGTGTATGAAGAATAAACCAAAAAAGTACCTTTTTTAATACCATACAAAATAACATCAAGTATAACCATTTTTTTCTCTTCTTTTTCTCAATCATTGTCATAGAAAAAAAGTGTCACATTATTTTATATGTTAATAGGTAAGAGTTTTAACCAATGATGTATCTTAAAAATCGCAGGAATTTTAAACTAATATCTTGCATAATTGGACGGACTATAATTAAAAAATATTTTAATATTATTATGATTTGTTTACCCAATTTAAATAAATGAAATTATAGTTAATGTTATAATGTTTTTTTAATAGTATTTAAAGCGACAGATAAAAAAAATGTGTCTCAGAAATAAAAGTTAGTAGAAAGCTTTTGTTTATACACACATAGCTTTTTTGGTGCATAATAACTGACAAGATAATAACGCTTAAAAATGATCGATAAATCTTAGCTGGGACACCTGATATAGGATAGAGCGAGGGCCGGACGGTGGTTTTAAAACAGGTGAAGTAAGAAGAAATTTAAAGACTTTGGCGTCCTTCACGTCACAAATTAATAACAAAAAAAAGCTTTTCACTATTTTTATCACACAGTTTTACGCCTACAAAAACAAATTTCTTGTCGCGTGCACAGTGTAGGCAATCGGCTTGTCAATCTTAAAACAGTTATATGCGACGAGATGTTGGTCCGCCATTTTTTTAATATGAAATTATTATTTATTTTAAATCAAATCTCAATTTGGTGCGCTAAATATTTGTGTGCTATATATTTGTTGTTACGAAGGAATTCTGGAACGTTACTGTGATTAGCATTTTACTTTTATACCTACAGATTTGCAGAAAATTATACTCAAGTGCTGCGAACTTTTAAGGTAACATACTGTCTAAAATTTATTTATTTATTTGTTTTAGATCGTAGAAAAAATGTTGTTTGTATTACGACCGCAAAATGTGATTTCTGCATTCTCGTGATTGCTGATCTTGGCTAGACGCCTCGAAACAATTGAATTTTGACAGTTCTGTCACGAATGACTACAGTACAGAAACGTCATATTTCATAACAGTTTTCTAATAACACATATTTTATTAAATATTTTGCCTTTTTTACCATGTTTTGTATTTATTTATATATTTTTTAGTAATTTCGAGAAAGACACCTATTTTAAAGCTATTTACTGCTACTAACCTAACATCGGTAACTTTCATTTAAAATCTTCCTCTTCATGGGAAATTTTCCCAAAATTTAATGAAAATCACCAAATCTTTTCGAAATTGGCATATGAAGAATTAAAAAATTACAGAAATTGCAGTTTTTGTTTTTTAATTTACAACAAAAATACAATAAAATTCAGGAAATTTAATCGTTGTTGACGTCTTTTTCATTAGGGTTTCGCCTCGTGCTTTATACCAAATTCGTTATAAAATGACTTACTATCAAATTATATTAGTGTCTTTCCGATTATACAATTAATAAACAAATATCGGGAATAGGACTTTTATGCACTAGCGACGTTTCGTCTTTAATCAAGACTTTATCAAGTTAAAAGAGAGAAAAAAACCTTATGTAATAACACAAAAATAGTTATTTATGGTACTAGTGGGTAAAGTAAGATATTGCCCATGAGAAAATTAACCTGCGAGGCGTCAGCCAAGCAGGTTAATTTTCGAGAGGGCAATATCGGTTTACCCATGATTGCCATACAAGGTTTTATCCAATAAATAGCTTGGGAATTCATATTTTTATTAAAAATTTTAATGACATTTACAAGAAAATAATTTGACAAGTGACAGAGTGGGTAAAATAAATAATTATCCACTCAATAAAGTAAAAGCCACGCGGGGGTTATTATTGAGTTTATCTATTTAAAATCAAGCTGGTAATTGTCTTATTATCTGTATGTATTGGATAAAATATATAACTTAAAAAAAATGAAAAAGTCTACTTTTTAATCTTATGCCTAAATAATACGAAAAACATTTACCTTAACATACTTAAAACACTACATTTAACATAAATGATATTTATTTTAAATGTAGTGTTTTAAGTATGCTAAGGTAAATGTTTTTCGTATTATTTAGGCATAAGATTATAAAGTAGACTTTTTAACTTTTTTTTAAGTTATATATTTTTTTGTGTTATTACAGGTCTTTTTCTCTCTTTTAGCTTGATAAAGTCTTGATTAAAGACGAAACGTCGCTAGTGCATAAAACTGTTTTTATTTAAAGTCCTAGTCCCGATATTTGTTTATTAAAATGACTTACTTTTTCAGCTTTTTAGGTAATATACTCTTACTTATACTTTAGAAGTTCGAAGAAGCAAACAGTAGGGCATAAACGCGAGAGAAAAAATACTAATAATAAAATTTTAAGAAAGACTTACCTTGATTTAAATAGAAGTATTTCTCAGCATCCACTAAACCATATTTTTGCTTCTCTGTGTTCGCCAATCCGCCTAGCAGTTCATAAAAAACATGATAATTTCTTTCTCCTGGAGCCTGAGTAACAATTCTGGATTTTTCCAATAAATATTGAGTCATTTTTGCTCCTATGATAGCTCCATGTTTAAAATATACCTCTAAATATTTTCCAAATCTTGAACTGTTGTCATTTCGAGCGGTTCTGGCGTTTCCAAAAGCTTCTAGTAACGGGGCTGCTTCAAGGATCTGTTCGGTGACCAGTGCTTGACCTCTTGGTGCAGAAGGTGCTACTGCTGCTAAATATTGCATTACCAGTTTTGTGGATTCGGTTTTACCAGATCCTGATTCTCCGCTTATCACCACAACCTACATTTAAAAGAAAAAAAAACTTATTAAGCTCTTCTAGTGCTTCACTTTTAATTATTCCTTGTTTTAGTTTGTCTAACTAGTATAGTAGATTCTACAATGAAAATCGGTTACTGTACTACATACTAAACGTTTTTGCATATATAAAACCCTACGAAAGTTTAGTTAACATTCATTGCTTGTTACAATTACCAGAACTATAACAACGTTAAGTATTACTGTAACAACTAGTAAATGTTTACTAAATTTTCGGGGTTTTCCATATATGTAAAAATCTTCAGTATGCCGTACAGTAACCGATTCTTAGTGTATATGTAGTATGAAATAGACCCCCCAATAGGGATCTTCCCCTTGTAGAACTTGATTTTTTCTGAAAATTTCGAGTCGATCGGATTATTCGTTTTTGAGTTATCGTGTTCACAAAAATCATGACATCAGACCGACAGACAGATAGACGGACGGACATTAAAAAAAAAAGTTGGTTATTTTTTCATGAAACAAATTTATATCCAAGAATTTTTTGTCTAAGACGATTTTTGATTTTTTTTTTTGAAAATTCGAAACATTATTATTATTATTATATTATTCACGGGTGCTGTGAATAATATAATAGTAAACTTTGTAAAGTTTACTTAAAAAGAATTATAACCCAAAACTTTTTAAATTACATTAAATTATTCAATATTTCATGGTAAAATATATGTATATTTTCATACAGTTTTCTTTATTTGTATAAAAATGGCACCAAATATGCTCATTCTACCACTTGATACCTTATCTAGAATTAGAATGAATTTATTCTTTGTTTGGAAAGTGTGTATATTTGCTTACATTCCAAACCAGTAGGGGAATAGTATATTCTATAACTAGTATGGAATAGACAATATTCCACGCCAGCGGAAAGTTAGTCGAGCCGGCAGGCGAGTATGACGGTCTCGCGAGCGCGGAATGACTATTCCATAAGTGTTGTGGACTATACTTTTTCTTCGACTGCAAATATGAAACACTGTATGGCTTTAAACTGCGGACAAGGTTAAAAACAATGTTTTTTGTGACTCGATATCGTAAATGCAACAAAATACATATTTTTAAAACAATTAATGTTATTTAAAAATTTTATCAAATCAGTACTTAAAAAAGATTTTTATTTAATTTTACCACATATTTACAAATTATAATGCAAAAATTGAAAGTTATGTCAAATTGTTGTGACATATATCAGGTTTAAATATTTAACAATAGATGGAGCAGTTTTAATTTTTTGAGCTAAATTGATAAAAAACTGGTCAAATATTAAGAAAAACTAATAAACTTTATGTAATTTTAAAGCAAAACTTTAAATTGCATTAAATTATTCAATATTTCATAGTAAAATATTACATGTGCTCATTCTAACACTTGGTACGGAATATTCATACCGTATCTAGAGCTAGAATGGATTCATTCTTTGCTTGAAAGGTGTGTATATTTGCTTACATTCCAAACCAGTAGGAAAAATGTTTTTCTATTTATTTACAAAATACGATACCAGGTCGTTTAATTTGAATAAACCTGTTTGACACATATTTCAAGATAACTTGAACATATGAAATTATTTGTTGTTATTCCAACGGTCATTTACATATATTTACTTAACTTTGCATTAAATTTATTTTATTTGTATGCATTCATTTCATTTATTATGTAGATTTTTAAATAAAATTCTTTTATATTGTAAAATATAAAATTACAGAATTTGATGTAGTTATTAACTACTAGTTGGAAACTAAATCAAGCTTAACCAATTTTGCTCAAAAAAATAAAACAACTGGTTTTTATATATCCAAGGCTTCGCAGTTTTGTCCGCAAAGTAGCTAACTCCAATTTCGACATGGCTTCAGTAAAATATATAGAACTTTTCACACTATTTTTACTTTTGTTATGACTCTTCTTACTATTGGAAAAATTAATTAGAAAAATCATTGCTTGCAAAGTATAAGAAAGGAACACACCTTTCACACTTGTATGATTGGCAATAGTTTATGCACATGTTGCCAAGAAAATTTAATTTTAAATAGTCAAACAAAAATATATTTGCGATTTTTGCTATACAACGATAGCCGTAATATTTTAAGATTAAACAGGAAATAAAAAAAATAGTTATTTATATATCAAGGAAGTAAACTCCTGAGGTATATACACTATTTTTTGCTCAACCTAATACATAAAATTTAAATTAAAACATGTACTCAAAACCAACTAATCCATTTTTGCAATTTCTTTTAAAAGTAAGTCATGATATCCATAAATCGCAAAATGACAGGTTTGTGTTTTCAATTTTATAAAGTTTCCCAGAAAAAGTATATAGGTATTATGGATTTTGATGAAATAATGCTGCCGCCATAGAAACTGACACCATGGTGGTTAGGCTTTTTTAAATTTACTGCTATCCATATCAAGAAAAAGTGTACAGCTATTGTGGATAACATGATACAGGTGCGGGAGTAAAATAGTAGGTTTAGTCCCTCAAAAAAGGGGGTAAAATAAGTTTTAGTCGCGCAAAAATATTATTTTGTTCACGATCATACAGTAAAATGTTGTTTTTATGCAATAGAAAATATTGCAAAGTATATAATTTTTATTTATTTTTTTTGTCAAGAAAAGTTAATTTTTTATTATTAAAGGGCTTTAGATATTAGCTTATAGATAGCGCGCTATGATTGTCACTGAGAGCAACATAACATAACATAACATAACATAACATTTGTTCAAATCTTATTATTTTGGTTATATTTTGTAAATAAAAACTGTTTTTACCTCATAAGAAAATAAAATTTGCAGCTCTCAAGATGCTAATATGTATTATGGGAACGTTCAAGTATTACGTAACGCAAATTTGGATCATTTTGGACCCCTAACTCTATTTTCCTATACCATTAACATGGGCATAACACTCCAAAATGAGCCCACCCCCCAGGAGCGTTACGTAATACTTGAACATTCCCTATGCTGCGCCTCGGCCAAATAGCATCTCTCGAGTTGGAAATGTTTCATTTTCTTATTAGGTTAGTAATACTATTTTTTTTACCTGAGGTGAAGGTAACGCAGCATAGGCAGCAGCTCCAAGTGCAAAAAGATGTGGAGGCAACGCCCCTATCATCTTCCCTTTATATTTTTGTGCAGAATCAGTCCCGTATGATCCGTCGAACATTTTGTAGGGATTCACAGCTACCAGAATACTTCCTGCGTACGTGTAAATAAGGTTCCTGTCATATCGGAGTTTCAAGTTCCATAGTAAAGATGCTTCGCATAGGTCTGTGAGTTGTATCATGTCTTCCACACCTCCGGTGCCCAGATCTTGACGACGACGGACCTGACCTTCGCCATTTGTTAGAGCGAATGTTTGGGGCTGAAAAAAAAAACAAGAAATAAATAATAAAAACTTTTCGAAAAAAGTACAGATAAAATACAAGAATATTCAAATAATTTAAAACAATACTCGATAAATAGCGTCGGCGTCTTTTCTTTTTGTCGAGATAGATAAAAATAAAACGTGTATGTTGCGAACATTTTCTTTGACCTGCCATTGTAAAAAAAACTATTGTATTGGTCCCACAAGCAATAGCTTATTTGGGGCTCTCCATGGATCTGTTATTGCTAGCATGCTGCAGTGAATAAATAAATCATCAATCTCAAACTTTTTCTTTTTTTGTAATAAAGATTCACCCTTTTTTTGATATATAACAAAATTATTATAAAAACGTCGAAAATATGTGTGTTGTGGACATTTTCTTTGACCTATCTCGAGAGTTTGAAACCTTAGACTTTAACTAAAAAACAAAGGTTTTAACTTGGATATCAGGGATATTATTCCTGATTAGATTTTTTCATTTCTTCAAAATAGGAAACACCAGGTTAGACGCCTTGTACCAAAATTCATACACTTCATACCCCTTTTCTCGCGTTAACCCCCCCTCCCCCCTAAAACACACCCTATTTCTGGGGGTAGCCAAAATATGAAATCTCTACAGCCTTTACTAATGCGAGAAAAGGGGTATGAAGTATATCAATTTTGGTACAATATGCGTTACGTAATACTTGAACGTTCCCGTAGTGAAAGTACAGTCATAATTAAATAAAATTAAACATAATTATAAAGTAAATTAGGTTTTAATTGTTGTAAAGAATTTTAAATAATTGTAAACTATTTTCTTAAAAAAAAAATAACTAGATACTTATAAAATTATTTTACTAGTGAAACCTTGAAACTATGGGAAATATATTATTTTAAATCGTTAGTCAACACCCAGTAATGTTTAATTATATTTTGCTGTAATAATTTGAGCCTGATATAATGAATAAAATTTTATGAATTATGATAATCCTGCAGGCCTGACGAAATAAAGCTTAAAAAAAAATATGGTGGCAAAATATCTATATGTTTAGAACATTTTGACTTATATACATGGAAAACCAAACCGAACCTAACAACAACCTGTTGGTTGACTACATTTGTTCTTTAAATTCTCTTAAAATACTCTGTTTTGTTTAGATTATAATCAAAACAATAATTATAATAATTATTATAGCAACATAACAATTATTATAACAAAAAAAATATGAAATAATAACTTTACAAAATTTGTCTTCATTAATATTTTAATTATTATAAATTTAATTTATATTATTGAATCGCAATAACTATAGCCTCTGATAATAAAAAAATATCTTTCGACATTAAGGGAATAAATATTTTGATATCGATTTCTCAAATATTTTGTCAACGACACCAGTTAGCAAGTCGACAGAAAATTTTAGCACTAGATATATTTGCTAACAAACTGCTGAACATCTAATATCTGTCACTTGTCACAACCACTATTTAAATAATAAATAAATACCCACAAAAAGTACATTCCCGCGCGTTAATAAAATCAATCAAAAGTAATCATCTCAAAACGTTGATGAGGAATGATTCAGCCACATGTGTCAATCGAAACTGATCATAACGTTCAGTAGTGATTTGACAGCTTTCGATGAGTTTTGCTGTTTCCATTGAACGCAGCCAATGTAAACAATAATGTAATATCTCAATAAATAAAAAAAAAAATAATAAATCTTCGCAGTAAATTAATAAATGATGTGCACAAGAATGTGCAATTTCTTTTATGTCGAGGCGTACTCATTAATCAGTAGGTAGTTGATGTACATCATTGTTGATAAAAAATAACAATAAATTACAAATAGGTATTGTTGACTGGCAAAATATTTATAGAAAGTGTTTAATAAATAATTATTATTGAATAAATTATTGTAGAAAGCTTTACCAAATTAAATGATTTTTTTACACCCGTTACGTCACCGTATATTTCTCAGGGTGGTTTTAAAAGAAGTTACATACTACATTTTAAGCCCTTAGCCAAATTAGCGTATCCCAGCTCGCAAGTTAAAGATAATAAAAAGCTTCTTACACCAGGTGTGACTAAAAAATATTCACAATCATACAGTAAAATGTCCTTTTTGTTCATTATAAAAAGTTGCAAAGTATATCATTTTTATTTACTTTTTAACAAGTTAGAAAAGCTACCTTTTTTCTAACCAATGAAAGAAAAGAGCTCTTTTCTAACCTGTTTTGGCTTTTTAGATTTAACCCTTCGTTTGGCGCGCGGTCTACGATCGTAGACCATGCTTTTTTTTAGGTGGGTAACTTTTTACACGGAGTGTTTACGCTTGCGCCCCTTCGAGTAGCTGTGCATTATGCATCAATCTATTAGATCAGTAATAATTCACACTTTGAATGGTTATAATATTGTTTTTATTTATATTGAAACCTGCCTGGTCTACAATTGTAGACCGCGCGACTAACCACGTTACCTTTTTTATTTTGTGTAAGTTTTTATGGTTTCTTTTTGTGAATATTGTTTTTCAAAGTTAGTTTATTAGTTTAAAGATAAATTAAAGATACAATATGTCTTTACCACCAAAAAAAAAATAGCGGTTTATAGGAAGACACTGGCACGAGTCTTTTTGGGCATGAAAGAGCTCATACGTAATGTTTTTGATAAATAAGGTAATTTTCTGTTGTATAAAACTAAAAATTACTTTGACACTAAATGTGCCTAAGAAAATAAATCGAAAAAAAATGCTCAAAATATCATAACTACGATTGCAAAGAGCACATGTACAAGGCGCATGAGTTACTAAAATATTGCATGATTTCGAGTCAAATTTTATAATATTTTTTTCTTTTAATTTAGGTGTTTTTTTATTTTTTTATAATCGTACATGTTAAAAAAAACAAATGTTTTAGTTTCAGAAAGTTTTTTAAGTTATTTTTATTTTTTTTTTACAAATTACCGTACAGATGTAAAATATATGTTAGAATTGTATATCATTTTTCTTTTACTCTTAACATTTACTAAAACAATAATAATTTGAAAAAAATATGTAAATAAGTTTTAAATACAACCAAATAAATAACATAAGATATTTGGTTTTTAAAAATATAATTTTTTTTTTTTTTTGAAACAAAAAATAAAATGGTCTACAAGTGTAGACCGCGCGCCTAAACACGTTACAAAAAGAGGCGCGCCTAACGAAGGGTTAACCTCATAGACGGCGCGCTATGATCGTCATTGAAAGAAATAACCTAACATTGGTTATTTGTAATAATTTCTGTAATATTTTGTGTTTTGATGGTGACTGTGAATAAAAATTTTTCTAACCTCATAAGAAAATTACATTTCCAACTGTTTCATTTTCTTATTAGGTTAGAAATATACTATTATCCCTCGGTCTTACGGACATTGGGTTTTTTCGCACTACGATTTTTATAATTGAAACAAATAAATTGCTTAAATAAATCACTTAGTAGTAGTAAATTTTTTGGGTTTTATAAATTAATTAAATTTCTAAATTCTAAAATAAATATATTTATCTAAGAAAAATATTTTTCTCCGTGTATATTTATGTTATTTAAATGGTACCTAGTAAGAAATCTTTTAATGCTACTAAGAAATCATTGTTCTCCTCGGAATAAACTTTCTTGGACGTGTCTTCAAACATTACTTCTGTTGCTGTGTGTAACTTTTCCTTTGAAAATGACATTTAGCACACTCTTTTTTTCGAAAGGCAGTGTTAGATAGAATAAGCCCCGCCCATTTCGAACCAAAATCCCTAGATTTAAAATTATCGATTTTACCGTGCTAGAATAAAAGGCGTATAGTCATTAAATATTTCTTAAAACTTTAAATGAGACAATTTCTGATTCAATTAAAAGTTTTAATGTTTGTTTGGTGTTTTTTTTTTAATGGGGTTCGTTGGATTAAGTTAACGTTGGTTTGGTTTGGTTTTTTGCTGGTTTGGTGTTTTTTTTTTTTTTAATGGGGTGTGTTGGTTCACGTTAACGTTGGTTTTGCGCCCGTTTGTAAAAAAAAATTGTTGGACCTGTTGTTGTGTGGACCTTATGTTCACCGGCCCCACTATTTTTTTTATTACATACTTCTGATTATTGGAATTATCAATTTAAGTTGTATTTTGGCCCAGCGGAAGGTAGGTAAGTCCCGCCCTGTATATTGGAAAACAGAATTTTAAAACAGATAAAATTAAAGCGTATACGATCTTTTACCCTATTTAGGCTATCTTGGATCTGTTTTCCCCCAAAAAAACAAGCAGGGTGCCACATAACCTACAAAATTCGATGTAACGTTACGTACACAGGTAGTCTTAGGAAAATATACACTGCCGCACATTAAATTCCGGACACCTAAAATATTGACATTTTTTAAATTCAAATATTTCGAAAACTAATTAATGGATTTGACTGATTCTTTTTTTGTTTAGAAGCTTAAACATTCTCTACTTTTGATTGTTTAAGAATTATTTATTTATTTTTTTTTTTCGTATTAAGAACAACAGATACTTTACAACTATGTTTTTTACCCCATCTTCTAGGACTTGCATGGTACTCCACTGCAACTGTTTATCAAATTATTAAAGTCTCTTTTATTGACGCAGTTTTAATGAATATTTTCTTTTTTATTTTTTTACATTTTTACTTCTGGTTTAGGATTTTTATGAAATTGTCATTTTTTCAGTTAACTTAAAAAGTACTACATGAATTTGATTGATGCTGTGCTTTAAATTTAAACCTTAACCGAGTTAGGTTTTTCTTTTAATCAAGTTTATTAAAAACATAAATTGGGTTTGAAAAACTTGAGTAGAAGAAAAAATAGGGTCACTCCGTCCGGCGGCAGTTCTGCGAAATCACCGTTAAGCCTCCCGGCAATAAAAAGTTTCCCCGGGATGAAGAAACTGTAGAATAAGAAGTAAAAGACATGATCGTAGAAGAAGAAGTAAAAGACATGAGCTTCAAATAAAAAACTGCTGATTTAGTATTTTTTGAGTTGACTGAAAAAATGACAACTTTCAGGAAAATCCTGATATATTCTAAACCAAAAGTAAAAAAGTAAAAAATTAAAAAAGAAAATATTCATTAAAACTGTGGCAATAAGAAAGACTTGAAGAATTTGATAAATAGTTACAGTGGGGTACCATGCAAGTCGTAGAAGATGGGGTAAGAAACATAAAAAGTACATTATTTGTTGCTGTTAATACGAAAAAAAAAAATTTAACCATTTTTAAAACAAACAAAAGTAGAGAATGTTTAAGCTTTAAAACTAAAAAAAAAAATAGTCAAATACATTAATTAGTTATCGAAATATTTGAATTTAAAAAATGTCAATTTTTTAGGTGTCCGGAATTTAATGCGCGACAGCGTATATTTTGTTGGCAACACTAACAATAAACCATTTTAATTGCTCTGTATATTATGTTTTTATATAAGTATGACATGTCATAATTGCAAAATATATGTCTAAGCTTTATTTAGTTATGAGTACATTATCTTTCGAAAGCAAAAGTTTAAAGATTAACTCTGTTCATTGACGCATATTATATCCGTAAATTACATAAAATAAGAACAAGTGAATGCTTTTTACTTGTTGCTTAGTAAAATATATCTAGCAGCATATGTTTAATTATATAGTCTTAATAAATATGATAATTTATTAAATAAAAGCGATATTAAATAATTTTTTTACATAACATGATATAATTATTATCATATAAATTAAATAAATGTCTCGCTTCGAAACGACATCTTCACTCTACTTTCATATAACTCAAGTTTTTTCTCATAATTTAATTATTTAGAGCTATGGCATCTTTTTAAGACAAAATTAAAAAAAATATATCAATGCATTTTTGAGAAAAACGATTTTCATTTCTTTTAACAAAAAAAAATATGATATATTTAAAAATTATTTTATTCAGATTTTACTTCAAAAAGCGAGAAAAAAGTTTTTATATACGTTTGAGCTAAATTGCTTTTTAAGGGAGCTAGCGTACTTTTAAAGGGAATTTTTAGAATATTTATTACTTCATATCTTAGTAACCGTTTACCTTATTAACATGAAATTATAGAACCAATAAATGTAAGAATTTAAGGTTTTATTAAAATTAAAGAGGGTCGATAATGGGTGACTCATAATTTATATGTAAGACTGTAAGTCCGCCCCTGGTTATATATTTAATTTTTTATGTCATATGATAATGTTTATTGGTTGCATACTACAGTAAAAATTTCAAGTCAATAAGTTAAACCGTTCCTGAGTTATGAATTAAATAATATTCTAAAAATGTCCCTTAAACGTCTTCTAGCTCCCCTAAGAAGCCACTTAACACAAACGTTCATAGAAATTTTTTTTGTCTCACTTTTTGAGGTAAAATCCGAAAATCCAAAAAAAAATTAAACATTTCATATTTTTTTTTGTTAAAACAAATGAAAATCGTTTTTCTCAAAAAAGCATCGATAGATTTTTTTAAATTTGGTCTTAAAAAGATGCCAAAGCTCTAAATAATTAAAATATGAAAAAAAACTTGGGTTATATGAAAGTTGAGCTAAAAATTGTTTCCAGACCGGGGTGCTACAAAATTTCATTTAATGATATTTTATCCTTAGCTGTCTATCCACAATAATAATAATAATAAATATAGTAATATAGTAATATATCCTATTAAATATTAAATAAAAGTTATTATATTAAATATTATTTACTAAATAAATAAACCTGCATTAAAAAAAAATCGGTGACCACTATAAATCATGAATTAAGCACAGTAAACACAAAGTAAGCCAAGTCTAACGTCAATACATGGGTAGTTATCTGACAGATGAGCTATAGGTTAAAATTAAAGTCCTAATATTTTACTGCTATTTCCATAGTAAAAGTCCAAACGTCAATACATGGGTAGTTATCTGACAGATGAGCTATAGGATAAAACTAAAGTCCTAATATTTTACTGCTATTTTCATAGTAGAAGTCCAAACGTCAATACATGGGTAGTTATCTGACATATGAGCTATAGGTTAAAACTAAGGTCCTAATATTTTACTGCTATTTCCATAGTAAAAGTCCAAACGTCAATACATGGGTAGTTATCTGAGAGATGAGCTACAGGTTAAAACTAAAGTCCTAATATTTTACTGCTATTTCCATAGTAAAAGTCCAAACGTCAATACATGGGTAGTTATCTGACAGATGAGCTATAGGATAAAACTAAAGTCCTAATATTTTACTGCTATTTCCATAGTAGAAGTCCAAACGTCAATACATGGGTAGGTATCTGACATATGAGCTATAGGTTAAAACTAAGGTCCTAATATTTTACTGCTATTTCCATAGTAAAAGTCTAAACGTCAATACATGGGTAGTTATCTGAGAGATGAGCTATAGGATAAAATTAAAGTCCTAATATTTTACTGCTATTTCCATAGTAAAGAGTCTGATGTGACAAATCTTACAGAATCTGATATATACCAGACTTTAAATTCGGACCACATAAAAAATTTCCATTTTTTAAATTAAAAAACTACTTAATGTATTTGACTGATTCTTTTTTGTTTGTTTTAAAGCTTTAGCATTCTCTACTTTTGCTTTTATTTAGAATGATTAAAAAAAGTTTTTTTTTGTATTAACAGAAACAAATAATGTACAACTATGTTTTTTGCCCCATCTTTTAGGACTTACATGGTACGCCACTGCAACTGTTTATCAAATTATTAAGGTCTCTCTTATTGTTCCAGTTTTAATGAATATTTTCTTTTAAATTTTTTTAATTTTTACTTCTGCTTTAGGAGATATCAGGATTTTCCTGAAAGTTGTCATTTTTTCAGTTAACTCAAAAAGTACTACATGAATTTGATTGATGCTGTGCTTTAAATTTGAAGCTTAACCGAGTTACGTTTTTCTTGCAATCAAGTTTATCAAAAACATAAAATGGGTTTGATAAACTTGAGTCGAAGAAAAAATAGGTTCACTCCATCCGGCGGCATTCTGCGAAATCACCGTTAACCCTCCGTCAGACGGCAATAGAAAGTTGTCGGATGAAAAAAATTAAGAAGAAGAAGAAGTAAAAGACATGAGATTCAAATAAATAACAACAACTCTGCTGATTTAGTACTTTTAAAGTTAAGTGAAAAGATTACAACTTTCAGAAAAATCCTGATATCTCCTAAACCAGTAGTAAAAATATAAAAAAATAAAAAAAGAAAATATTCATTAAAACTGCGGTAATAAGACAGACTTTAAAATTTTGATAAACAGTTGCAGTGGCGTACCACGCAAGTCCTAGAAGATGGGGCAAAAAAACATAATTGTACTTTCTTTAATTTATTTATTTATTTATTTATTTGTTTATTTGTTTATACTCATTTCTGGACCTTTAAGAAGGTAGTTTATACATACTTAGAGTGTTATAATTACAACAATTTAGATTATATTTAATTTAATTTGCAACAGAGAACCGAAGCCGATGTTTTCTTTACCTCCAACGAACATTTTATTTAACTGACATTTCAATAAAATAGATTGTGCTAAATAAATTTTTGTACAACAGACATTTTTTCCAATAAATAAAGGTTTTCTTTATTTATTTTTTCTTTAATCATTCTTAATACAAACAAAAGTAGAGAATATTTAAACTTTAAAACAAAAATAAAGTCAGTCAAATCCATTAAGTAGTTTTCAAAATATTTAAATATTTAAAAATTGTCAATTTTTTAGGTGTCCCGATTTAAAGTCTGCCAGTGTATTAACTAAAACATTAACAGTGTGATATAAAAACCATGCATGACCATATGGCCATTGGCCATGGCTGTGGCCCTTAGTGTTTCTTTTAAAATAATAATAAACATTTTAGTTAACTGAAAATTACAATATAAAGAATATTAAATATAAATATTATAAAAAATAAACAGCTGCGTAGCGTGGGGGAGCCTAGAGGTCTAGCGGCCTCCGAAATTTTCTTGACCTCCAGTTATTTCGTACCTCTGCGGAAGTCTTTACAGATAATGTAAATTAGGCTCCTCACTTTTTCACTCACTGCAAATAGTTATTAATTTTATATATATTTTAGGGTAAATGTACTATAATGTTCATTTGGACATAAAAAATTTGCTTAGAATTATACTCCTAGAGATCTTTATAGATAACAGCTTTTTTTTTTCGTACTTATTTTATTATGATACCTTAATCATACCTTAAAATTTTGTTACCTATTTCTTAACCACCCTGTATATCATAATAATTTTTTGCAATCTTTTATTACCAATAATAAACAACTAATAATAAATTATTAGCGAAACCACAGATAATTTTAAAACGTGTTTTGAAAAATAAAAAGTAAATAATATTCCTTTTCTTTATTTTCATTGATTTCTTATTTGAAATAAGTTATTTCTGTTAAAGTTACAAGAATTTTTTTTATTTCTTTAATAACTTTACAGAAGACTGGATATTGGTTAATAATATTTCTAATACTAGTGTCATTTTTTCCTGTTACAGTTTAAGTTAAAAATGTCTTTTTGGTATAGGGAACGTTCAAGTATTAAGTAATGCAAATTTTGATTATTTTGGACTCGATTTATGAAAAAATAGAAAAAAAAATAATTATTACCCACTAAATTGAAAAACTGAAAATTTTTAACCTTACTTTCATTTTGAGTCCAAATTTCACCGAATAAACTAAATTAGTTGCCCCAAATACAAAGGTTACAAGTCTTAATTTTTAGTTGATACAAGCGGGAAATTAGTTAACACGTACAGAAATCTGGTTGATATATCGAGAAACCTGGTTATACCAACTATTTATCTTGATTCCCTAGGAGCCCATCCATAGTTTTATAGTTCTTCCGTATACTACCCATTTTGGTATAGCTGACGTAACCAGAAATATTGTTGCTACAACCAGAAATGTGGTTGGTGCAATCAAAAATCTGGTTGGTTAAATTAAAAATCTGGTTGGTACAACCAGAAATCTGATTTGTATAGCTAGAAATCTGTTTAGGCCTACTATTACACTAGTTTTGATCCAGCCTAATTTTATTTGTAGCATGCTACAAGAGTTACAGCGTGGCCTTTGAAAGGGACGGGTGTAGCCTTCTTGGCACATTCCAGTGCAGCGAATTCGCCATCTTTTATGATGTGCCTTGTGTATTTTCGTTTTGCCATCTTCTATGATGTGCCTAGAGTATTTTTATATTAATGTTTTATGTACAAGTTAAACTGATATTTATATTAGCGTGGGAATTACTACAGTAGTAATTTATCAGTGATAGTGCGCAGGATACATATCCGATTAGTACTTGTGCACTGAAAACCTCATTATTATATAGAGAAACCCTGGTTAATTATTCGGAAGAAAAAGACCAAATAAATAGAGAGAGAGAGAGAGAGCATGCTACAAACATGCTACATGCGGTAAAGGTGCACTTCTGTATTGTATTATAATATAGTTCTCCACATGAAAGAAAGTATCCGACCCAAGGGGGAGGAATCATTCGCGCTCTCTTCTTTCCGTCAAGAGAGTTATAAAGCTTGCGTGCCTAAAACGGGCCTCCCACTTGCACACAGATTCCAAACATATTTCTCGTAGCCACAGGTCCGAGCGTCAAACTATATAATACAGAGGTGCACTTCTGTAATATTAATAGAAAACTGGTTGGAATAACCAGGTTTCCGGTTGTAACAAACATTAGAAATAGTTGGCCCTTGGCTCTTTTTTCAGTGTATGTTTAAGAATGCTGGCCTAGATTAAAATCCGTAAAATGTTGAAACTAAGAAGAATGAAGAATAGAATTTCTTGCAAAATGAAGAAACCAATGTTTTTAAATTGTTTAAGATATATATCTTTAATTGGTATCAGGAAGAAATTTTATTATTTTCCTGGCAGAAATAAAAGTAATAGCAATTAATACAAAATAGTACCTGCACAGTAAAAATTTTCGATATAAGCAATAGATACCATGAACCGAAATGTAATTTTCATATATAATTTCACAAGAGGCTGAGAATTATGAGGGAAAAATTAGCTGTTTTCATAAAAATTTGCTGTCTGGAAATAATTACGACCGGGGCATGCCCCTGGAGTAATTATTTCCTTTGACAGCAAAGAATGAGTAATTCGGAAGATTGTTTTTTAACGATTTATAATATGTCAAACCAACTTTTATATTTTTTCATCGCAAAATTGTATAAATTGTTTTATTACTTATCTTAATATTTTTACAGGCACATTCTTTGATTTATTTAATTTTATTCTCAATTGCAAAACTAAAACCTTTTTTGTCCATTTTTAAATTGCAAATAGGTTAGTTAGTCTGTGGTCTGTCACTTACTGCAGTACTGACTAGCGCGGTCTGTGGCTAGATCTCAAAGGGTTCCTGAGATTAAATAAAACCGAAATCTTTAGCCACTTTCAAAGGGGCGTAGCTCCCTTACGACGCATTTTTAGACATATGTTTGTAGGAACTTTTTGTCATATTTTCTGATGTAGAATCACCCCTTAAAATTTCGGACCCTATTTGAAATACACCGTGTATAATTCAATATAGTATACATAGTATACTTTCAAGATATAATTCAATATAGTATGGTATACTCTCCAGTCGCATTTTATGGCGGTCAAAGAAAAGGATCAGGTGTCGCAGCATATACAGCAGCACAGGTTTGGTACAATGGATATTCCCAGAATATCCGTTTTGGGATTTCCGACATCCCCAGGATATAAGATTTCGTCTATAGATATCCTTAGGACATCCTCAGGATATACTTTGTTACTAAACGGGAAGCCGAGCGACTTCCGAACCGTATATCCCAAGGTATGTCCTGAGGATATACCTACTGTACGTCTGTCCTAAAGGTAGCTACTAATTATGTACAGCTGTCTCCGACAAAAGTAGCTATCAAATAGTATTGCTTTTATTATGTTTTTGTAAAATATTGCTATTAGAAGCTTCCACCCAGGGCAAGTTATTTAAATTTAAGCTAATAGTTTTACAAAAAATAATAAAATCAATACTATTTGATAGCCACTTTTGCCGGGGACATTTGTACATAATTAGTAACTTACTTATCTACGAAATATATTTCCTTTTTCCCTCACGGAGGGGTAATACCCACGAAATTGTCCAACATAGGAAAACAATATAAATATTTAATAATGTGGAAAAACGTTACACACATAAACAGACCACAAACACCGAAAATAACATCCGCCATTAAAGTCACGAAAAACGCGGTAAATTTAAAATAATAAAGGAAAAGCCATCGTAGGATATCCCAGGAACATCCGAAAGGACATCCACGGGACATCCCTTCAGGACGTCCCTGGGATGTAAGAAGGACATACCGTATATCCTTGGGATATACGGACCGTATATCCTCAGAGCATACCCTTCGGTATATCCTTGAGATACGACTAATGTCTCGGGACATGAGACATTGAAAGGACAATGAGAGGATATCTGGGGGATATTGTGTGCTATATGGGTAAAGATCCTAAAATGACGCAGTCAAGATGCGAATTTCCAGTCGCATGTAGCCAAAGGAAAGGATCAAATTACGCAGTAAGCCTAAAAATGCCGGATTCCTTGTTAAAAAGTCCAAACTATTACAGGTCCTGGGGTATAACAACGAAAATTCTCTTTAGAGTAGAAAATAGTATCAGCGGGGTAAGGCAAAACATGACTAAAGGGTCTAATTGCCAGGCATGAATTTTCCAATTGTATGGCTGCAAAACTTATTCACTAGGGATCGCATTTGGAAAAAAATTTAAATGTGATGATGTAGGAGAATTTTTAAAATGAAATAGTCAGACAGAGTTAAAAACGAGAGCGTATTGAAAAGAACTGGAAAAAAGTGTATCTTCTGTAAAGGGCTAGTTAGGATTTTACCTTTTGCCTCAGAAACCTTATTTATGAAACGTTACTGCACACGGCGTAAAAAATACACCTCTCTTAAAAAGTCTAACACATTTTTTAAAATTTTGTCTTATTTTTTGTTAAACGTTGTCTTTATACCTTTAATTATTTAATTATAAATGCAATAGAACATAATATTTAAATAAGTTATTTATATTATATAATTTGTACTATAATGTTTTTTTTTTAATTTTGACTTTATAGAAAAATTTATTTAAATAACACGGTAAAAGAAAGAAAAAAAATTGTTAGATAAAATAAAAAACTTAATGACAAATAAACAACATAAGCATAAAATACTGAAAAAATATAATATTGTTTTTTGCAATGAATAAACCTTATTCTTTTTTTTGTTACGTACTTACAGACACGGCTTAGTTTTTTCGCTGCAAAATTTTAAATGCAACTGAGTACCCGAAAGGTACTGAGACACGGAAAGCCGTAGTTAGTTGGAGTTGGGAGAAATCACAAATTGTATACCAGGCGTAAAATCTATGCCGTGTCTGCGGAGAGGGTTAAAATAAAAAAATTGCAATAATGTTTAGGACATATCTCCTAAAAAAAAATATTTAAAAGTAATAATATGAACATAGAGTCTTATTATGCAGTATTCTGCAGAAATAAAATTTTTCCTTAGATCAGTAACTATAATTAAGTAGTTTTAAACTGTGAGCGAATCTTGGAAGTATTCAATATTAAAAAAAGGTAACACTAAACATAACATGTTTCATCTGAAATCATAACAACAATCTTTGCAACATCCGCTCTGTTTCCTTTATAATTATTATTGTCTGGAATTGTTACCAAAAGATAAAATTTAATTATTTTAGAAAGATCATCCATGAATAATAACAATAACAGACGCCCAAGTACTGAACCTCTTTCAAATTTATATTTCGTGTTCTTGCTGTGATATATCCTAAACTTCAAAGTTAAATTTCTTTTAAAATAAAGATAGATAAACTAATATAATAAAGGGTGACCCATAAGTCACTTTACCATTTAAAATTTAAATAACTTTTTTGTTTGTCAATTTTTTTAATTTATTTCTTTTACAATATATAGTACAGGAAATGAAATTTTTTTTGAACTACTTATGGAAAATCATGTCTTTTAAATGACGTCCATTTTCCGCTTGGTAAGCACGGGCTCTTTTTACGACATTTTCCATGACGGCTTTGAACATGTATGGATCCAGCTAGGGTCATGCACCAACGTGAATTGCAACCCCCTCAAGGTCACGGTTTGGCGCTGTGTAATCTTCCAAATGGTAATCGGGCTTTACTTTTGCTAGAGAAATGGCAATACAGTTACAATGAACAGCGACAAATATCGCCCAATGCTGAAAAATTTTGTTAGCCCTGCCATAGACATGGTGGCAGCAAGATGGGGCAACTGCCTATGCGGCCAGAGCCACAATGAAGTTTTTCAGGCATATTTTTAAAGAGCGGATAATTTCGCGAAATTTGGATTTTCATTTTCCTTCACGATTGCCCGATTTAACAGCACCGGACTTTTTTCTTTAGAGCTACCTGAAAGATCGGGTGTATGTCAACAAGCCCAGGCCTATTTAACAGCTTAAGCTAGACATGTTAGGAGCCGTCATGGAAAATGTCGTGAAAAGAGCCCGTGTTTGCATTTTTCATGCATAGTTCAAAAAAATACATTTTCTGTACTATATATTGTAAAGGAAATAAAAATTGACAGACAAAAAAGTTATTCAATTTTTAAATGTTAAAGTGACTTATGAGCCACCCTCTATTTTAGAAAGATCATTGACAAATAATAACAATAACAAAGGCCCAAGTACTGAACCTTGTGGAGAATTTTTTTTTATTTATCTATTATATTCCTTCTGAGATATAGCCTAATCGCAAGAAGTAAAAACTCTTTTAAAATAAAGATAGATAAACTAATATATGTATATTTCTATTGCAATTGTTCTTTATTATAACATCTGAGACTAAGATCTATTGTAATTAAAAATAAAGAATAATTTTTCCCAATTGTTTATTGCATAACTGTGTATAATATACATATTCTTAGACCTGACCTTTACTTTTGAAATAGTCAATATAAACTTTACTAATAGTATTCTAAATAATTATTATTTAAACAATTGTTTCTTTCATGTGCAAATAAAAAACATTGTTAGGTGTCAAATTTAATGTATATTATATATTAAACATTTTAATACTTTACAGGTTGAAGTTAATGAAGCTCTAATTGGAGCAAGGTCTAATTAATAAATAAATAAAAATGCTTTAATTAAATCAAGATTTAAATTGTTACTGTAAATTTCAAAGAACTAATATCAATATTTACGATATAAATTTTATACGGATAGATTTTTCTTTTACTAAAAAACTATGTAGTTTGGGAAACAAAATCTACTAGGCAACATAGTTGTGCCTACCAGATCCTTAAAATCTAAGTTTTGTTTCTGGTAACCACAAATAGTTGTGTTGTTGGTACTGCCACTTTTTAGTGCCAAAATTTCTAGAATAGGAGAAGTATGAGTAGTTGTCTAAGTCTAGAAACAGATGGCGCATTAGAATACTTTAATCTAACGACTTTTAAAGTGAATAAAGTCTAACATTTTCTCAGCATACAGGGTTGATTCTTGGTACTGTAAAGGGCCAGTACTGCCCTTTTAAGAAAAGTTGTCCTATCTGCAAATTAGATTTTTTGGGATATGGCCAGTTTTATTGTTTTTGTTTGCACTTTTTAAAAACATGTTTAAATAAATACGGGGTTGGGTTCTGCTTTATTTTAAATAAAAAACACGTGATATCCTTTGAAAAAAAAAATATTTTTTTTGTCAGAAATATAAATTATCATACTAAATGCATTTGTTCTATCTGAGAAACTTATGAGAAAATTATCTAAAAAGTCCAATCAAATTACTATAAAGTTAGTCCTAGTCCTGACTTATTCGTATAGTAAAGACTAGTTAGGACAATTTTATTTAGAAAATATTGAAAATTTTCCACATAATACAAATACCTTAGGCCAATGTTGTGGTGTATCAAAAACATTTTACTGTAAGAAAATTGTTTTCGTGAATTTCATCCATTCAAGAAATTTTCAAGCAAAATGCTTTTGATATGGAAAAAAAATTGTCAATAATTCAACTTGCACTAAGGATATTACTCTTGAAAATGTAATTGTAATAATTTACCACTAACAAACTATAAAATTAAACAGATTTAACAAATATTCGCCTGATTAAAAATATAATGTATTCAAACTTAAATATTTTTAATTAAACCATAGTTAATGGCGATTATGAGTGTGATAATCGTACGGTTGCAATAATCATGAAATTCCATAATCTGCAAATATGTTTAACCGTTATCGTTTCATAACTATTACTTTCCCCAAGGAAAGTCTTGCATTAGTAAAAAAAAATCGAAATTTTTTTTTGCTTTTTTTTATGTTTCTGAAAATTTTGTATCCAAAACATATGATTTCCGTCAAAAATAAATTCTGTCTGTTGGTCTGTCGGTCTGTGTGTCCTGGAAATTTGTGACCACGATAACTTAAGAAACTTTTTTTGAAAAAAAAAATCATTTATCTTTTCGTAAAATAAAAAATAAATTGAAAAAAAATGTTTCTGAAAAAAAAGATTTTACCACTTTTTACCACCCTAATCCGATTTTTACCAAAAACAATCCCAGACTAGAACTTTAAATAGTCAACCTATGGTCCATATTTGAAGTCTTTAGCCCGAAGCGTTCTTGAGTTATCATGGTCACGAATTTCCCGGACACACAGACAGACCGACAAACCGACCGAAAGAGAGACGGAAATTGGATATAAAAACCCAAGACTTTCTTTGGGGTAAGTAATATTGTATAACACACGGGTGAAAAGTTTAATTTTGATTTCGTAGGTTTATTATCCTCGGGCCCTTGCAAGGCCTTGGCTTCAAAAACCAATCAATCAAAAAATGTAACTTTTCGCCATTATCTTATAAAATTTATTTATTTAATAACTATTCTAATAAATCTCTTACCAAATAAACGACCTTTTCTTGATAGCATAAAAGTTTAAGTAAGGTACAAAGATGCTAAGAAGTGGCAAACTTAAATTGTCAGATACGACATTTTTTCTTGAGACGGTAGTATTGTAGTTGTATTGCGCGAATATTGTTTTCAGAAAGGGTCAGGATGTTTGGCAAATTTGCCATCTTTGGAGTCTATTAGTATTTCTTTGAATAATTTTATGTAATAGAAGAATTTTTCGTTAGGATCACACGGTAAGACAGGAAAAAAATTTCTGGCATCGGTCCAACTTTGGGTGGTAGAATTAATAATAATAATAATAATAATAATAATAATAATAATAATAAAGGTCTTTATTAAAATAAGTACAAAAGTTACAAGATTATTTTAACTATTGGGCGAGGTTTAGTTCGGCCGATAGATTTCTTGCTGAGCTTCTCAGGCACAACAAAAAGAGCTACCAGCCGCCTATTCTTCCACCTAACCCAGGGAGAGAATAATGACATATAAAACAATATTAAATATAAAAAAAATATATATGAACATTTATAAAATATAACTAAATAGAAATAAATACATAAAAAATAAATTGGGTTCAGAATAAGTTTATCAAAAAATAAGGATAAAAACGTATATCAGGTAGATAGAGACTGCAATTGTTTTTGAAATGTTAGCTTAAATAATTGTTTTTTAAAAGCAAGTAAAGATTTAGTATGTTTTAAATTAGCAGATAAGTCATTAAAGAACGTGGCAATGTTATATGAGAATGACCGTTTATATAGTTCAGAACTGTGTTTAAAGACAGTAAGGGTGCTCTGAAAACGTATATTTATATTGTCAACATCAGATCTATAACGGATTTTTTGGTAAAGATATGGTGGTGATTGGTTAGATATTATCTTAAAAAACAGGCACACAGAATGTAGATACCTACGGTTTTCCATATTTAGCCAATTTGCTTGGACAAATGTGTGACTTATATGATCATATTTTCTAATACCATATATTAACCTCAAACAGGAGTTTTTTAGTTTCTGTATACGAACCGTATCCGTTCTGGTGAGACAGGGACCATAAACAACATCGCAGTAATTCATCTGAGACAGGACAAGAGATTCACACAACATAGTTTTAGTGCTTTTATTCAAATGGTATCTATTTTGCTAAACAATTCTTAAATTTGAGTAAGCTTTTTGTAAACATCTAGAGACATGTTGAGTGAATCTAAAGTCCGTATCCACGGTCAATCCAAGGTTCTTAGCATTATCTGTATAGGTTATTACTGAGTTATTTAGTTCAACAGCAAGGTCCATATTTAAAAATCGTTGTCTATCATTTTTTCGACCAAATAAAACAACGGTCGACTTACTAGCATTTAAATTCAAGCAATGTTTAACAGAGAGTTCAAATATTTAATCAGATTTTTCGGGTCACGTCAGGATTTTTCTTATATGCACTTAAAATGTTAAATTATAATATGTTATAAGGTGTTTTCCCTAAATATCTGGCATTGGCTCGAGCTTTTGTGGCAATAACCAACAACAAGTTAACATAAGATATAAAAACAAAAGACAAGAACGCGTATTCTGGCAGAATATTGCTGGTCTCTTGACACAAATGTAAGCCAGAACAGGAGGCAAATAAAAGAAGCTAAAAAATAAGATTTATCAATACAAAGGTTCTTGATTGTTATACAATATATATATTTGTATATTTAATAATAACAATAAATAAATAAAAGGGTTCGCAAAAACAATTTTTTTATTAGTACTACTTCCTTCTAATACTCGACGACTTCGCGTAAGTCAAACATATTTTTGCTTAGCAATTAACTAGATATCTTAGAAAATACTTATTTCACCCCATTTAATACAAAAATAGTTTAAATTAGCTAATTTACTGACCTGCCACATTTTCATACCAAGTTTAGGCTTTCACCGTTTTCGATTTATTATGCAAATATGTTAAATAACTATGACATGCTTTAAAACATGTTTTAATTTTTTTATATTTTGGGATTTTCCTTATTAAATTACCCGAAAAACGATAAAAATAACTTTAGGACAACAGAAAAAAAATTCTAAACTAGAGTGAATTGACAACCTTAAGTGAATATACAAAAAAATCCTGACGTGACCCGAAAAATCTGATAAAAGATTCAAATTCTACGACCCAAAATTGACTTAAAAAAAATGGTCCGATGCTAGAAAATTTTTTTCTGTCGTACCTTGTTATTTGCGATCTCTAAACGCAGATCTTATGACAAAAAATTTTACCTACTTACAAAGTAAAAGGAACTTGTAGTCTTATTTTATTATTTTACATATTATGAATATTTATAAAAAACATATATAACCATTGTTGCATTTTTTGAAATACGGCTAATTACAAGTACAGAGTGTTGTTCTCACACGTTATTGCACTTTCACTGTATATATTTATTTATAAGTATATCTTAGAAATATATACTTATAGAAAGTAGGAACCTATCAAAATATATTTTTTAACGATCTAATAGAAAAGTTGACATTTTTACAAAAGTTTTCAGACTTCTAAACAACCTATTTCTTAGTATTTTACTTTTCTGCTCGTTACCATGACAGCAAGCAGAAAAGTGATTTTTTTCGCGAGCACAGTGTAGGCAACCGACATGTCAATCGTAAAATAGCTGTCAGTTATATTCGACGTTGGTCAGTCATTTTTTCAATATGAAATTATTATTTATTTTGAATCAAACCTCAATTTCGTGTGCTTTTATATTTGTTGTTACGAAGGAATTATGGAGAGTTTCTGAGATTAGGATTTTACTTTTGCACCAACAGATTTGCAGAAAATTTTACTCAACTGCTGCGACCTTGCAAGGTACTGTCTGAATTTTTTTATTAATTTATTTTAGATCGGAGAAAAAATGTTTGTATTACGAGCGCAAAATGTGATTTCTGCTTTCGCGTGATTGCTGATCTCGGCTAGACACCTCGATCAGAAAATTCCACGATCAAGCTGAAATCAGTCATTTTGCGCTCTTAATACAAAAATAACTATTTTATCACAAATACTAAAAAGTATCGAAATATTTTTTTATTCGATTAATTCTAAAAGCGACACTTTTTGTTCATGATTTACGGGCGAAAAGTCAAACTTTGTGGCCTCAGGGCCAAAAAGTTTTTTTCGCCCGCTAACTATCTATTTTTAAGCTTTTTACAAGAAGATGCTTTACCTTTACTGTGATATTTATAAAGAAATATGACCTTTTGGTCACTTTTGGTCTTGAACTAACCGTTCTTTTTGACCAGATACAGAATACAAACAGCCTCAAACAATTTAAATCAAGAGTTAAAGTTTTTTTTCAATTAAATTGTTTTTATTCAATTCCAGAATATTTGAGCAAAAAATTTTAATTCTGTGAATTTTAAATCTGTGATAAATTATTTATAAATTATTTATTTACATGTGTGTATTTTATGTGTGTATATGTATATGTATATATATGTATATATATATATATATGTGTATATGTATGTATATATGTGTGTGTATATATATTTTTGACGTGTCCGATACTTTTTTGTCTATGGAAATAAAGATTATTATTATTATTATTATTATTATAATCATTTCACACAAAATAAAAAAAAAATCCATAACATAACCTCAAAATATGTGTCAACTAATTAATCTGTATTCACCCACTAAAATAAATTAAAAACACAAAATTGTAAAATCACTTTCAATATTTATAATATTCATAGAACGGTTTCACAAGTATTATTTTTACAAGAGACACATTTGAAACCACAAGCAAAAGAAAAGATTCTATTGTTTTTGTAGCGATTTGATTGGACAGCAATTTGTCATGGATAACTAGATAAGTAATAAGACAGTAAAAAGAAATATATTTTGCACTTTAAAATTAAGTATATTTTAATAATTTATTATAATTAGTAACAATCGAATAAAAAATATTGTATAATACACGGCCAAAAGTTAAATTTCGATTTTGTAGGTTTATTACCCTCGGGCCGGCCCTATCGGCCGGCCCTCGGCTTCTAAAAACCTACTCAATCTAAAAATTTAACTTTTCGCCCTTGTATTATAAATAACTATTGTCATACTTTTTACTTTTCCCTATCAAACCAGATAGGAATTTTTGTATTGAAAAAAGATCTGGACAGGAGACACCTCAGGGAACAATTTATATTTCTTGTTTTGAAGTTGGTTTAAATGGGTACATTAGTTCAATAAAGTGAAGAGAAGATGACTTTTAATTTAAATTTTGAGGTTATATCTGTTGACAGTTACAATTTTAAATGTCAAAAAATATAACTTTAAAATTCTAAATAATTGAACAGGCACACAAAAAAAAAGGTATGTTTCGCCAGGCAAGATAAACATTTCTATACGTTTTTGGGGTTGCTGAATCCGAATCTGGGGTTGGTTTAACTCGATTAGGTCGCATTTCGTTTCTAACCTCAAAAAAGTGATGAAAGTTATATATTATATAAATTTATCACTTTTTTGAGGTTAGCAAGAAAATGGGACCTGCCCGAGTCAAACCAATCCCAGATTCGGATTCAGCGACCCCAAAAACGTCTCATCTGGGGTAACAGACCTTTTTGTCCATACACAAAAAGCTTACAAATGACATATTTACACAATGAAATAATATTAAACGACATAAATTGGTAAGTGTCAATTCCCGCTTTTTTGTGCATACAACACGAAAATAAAATCTTGTTCACCAGACAAGACAAACATTTCTATACGTTTTTGGGGTCCTTGAATCCGAATCTGTGCTTGGTTCAATTTCGTTCTTAACCTCAAAAAAGCGATGAAATAAATGTGTTTTATCACTTTTTTGAGGTTAGCAATGAAATGCGACCTGACCGAGTCAAACCAGATTCGGATTCAGCGACCCCAAAAACATATAGAAATATTTGTTTCGTTTTTGGAAACGGACCTTTTTTTGTGTGCCTGTGTTATTAAACGTCAAACAAATAATTTATTTAATACACAGATAAAGATTTTTTCACTTCTTATTATCTTTGCACCTTACATCAAAAGTCGTATATGAGGTACATTTTTAAGAGAGACATGTCGACATTTTGTTTTACCTACATTTTTAAGAAATTTTGTTCAACCTACATTTTTGAGAGATTTTCTTAGACATTTTGTTTTTATTTTTTTTTTCTTTACTAAAATGCAATTGAAAACATATTCTTTTTCTTCTTTTTTATTAAAAATCTACTTTTTATAGGCATAATTATAAATATGTCAATTTAATTTTGACGTACTATTTTTAAATTTTGAGAGTTATATTAGAATAGTTTTTAAATAAATAATTTTTTTAATACAATGGCGAAAAGTTATATTTTTTCACTGAGTGGTTTTTAGAAGCCAAGGCCTTGCAAGGGCTTCCGATCCGAGGGAAATAAACCTACGAAATCAAAATTAAACTTTTCGCCCGTGTGTTATACAATTTTACTTTTCCCAAGGAAAGTCTTGGGTTAGTAACAAAAATTCAAAAAAATTTTATTGCTATTTTGCGTTTCTGGACGTTTTATATGCAAAAAATACAATTTCCGTAAAAAAAATCTGTCGGTCTGTCTGTGTGTCCGGGAAATTTGTGACCACGATAACTCAAGAAAGCTTCTGGCTAAAGACTTCAAATTTGAACCATAGGTTGATTATCCAAAGTTATAGGCTGGGATTGGTTTTGGTAAAAATCGAATTGGGGTAAGGGAGTAAAAACATTTTTTTTTCAAAAACATTTTTTTTCCAATTTATTCTTTGTTTCAAGAAAAAAGAAACTATTTTTGAAAAAAATATATATATTTTTTTTGTTTTTGATTTTAATGAACCTAGGCCTATAGGGGAAAATATTATTTTGTTGGCAGCAGTATTTTTTATTCGATTGTTACTAATTATAATAAATTATTAAAATATATTTAATTTTAAATTTCAGGAAATATTTCTTTTTACTGTATTATTACCTATATAGTTATCCGTGACTGCTATCCAATTAAATCACTAAAAAACAACTGAATCCTTTCTTCTGTCTTCGGTTTTGAATTAGTGTTTTGATTAATTTGTATTAAAATATGTTTGTTACGAAAATAATAATACTTCCGAACCGTTCTATAATTATATTTAAATTCTATAAATATTGAAATTGATTTTACAATTGAAATTTTGTGTTAGTAATTTATTTTAGTGGATTAATTAAATTAGATTAAATAATTAACATGTACATGTGTATATGTGTTTTTTTTTGTATTTGATTATAAATGTTAGTAGGTAGGGACTGTAAAAATTATATTTATTTTAAATAAAAAAATCAATAAACTAATGGTAAAAGTATTGACTTGACAATCTAACGATATTTCACCACAATTTATGAAACTTATCTTTATTTATGTAAATGTCTTTAAACAATTTATATTTTTACTTTAAAATGTCAATTATTTGTATTGATGGTATTTTAAAGCATAGGAGAGTAATATTGTGAAATTTGCATTTTAAATATGTCAGCCTGGTATTACCTCAGTACGTAATGATGCACCCAATACACAAAGAGCAATTATTACTAAAAACAAGTACGTACGAACTAATAACTCTTCTCTCTAGAACTGACAAAAACGTCGGCAACATAAACATTCGTCTGTCTTACTCGCACATCTTTGTTCTAACAGAGACAACAATACCAGTTACTGGTAATTGTTATTGTTCAAGCCTGAATGTACCTACTATTTGTTTACAAACAAACCGAGATGTTGGCGATACTTTATTTTAACGGTATGCGTATTCTAGAAAGAAGAGTTATTAGTTCGTTGGTATATCCGTAAGCATGTTAAGGGAACGTTCAAGTATTACGTAACGCAAATTTTGATATTCAACTTCAAAATGCAGTAGGTGTAAACAAACGCACGTGGCAACAACGGATTTAGTAACAGGGTAGGACTCAAAAGAAAATATTTCTATATAACGGTCCATTGCATTGCATTGCGCTTCTTCGCAAGTGCTCACGTATGGACCTGTTTAATTTTCTACATCCCTACTCCCGCAACATTCAAGTGTTCTAAGTTAGAACTTCTAACCAATGAAACCGCGCGCCAGCTTCCGTGTGCGCGATTCTTTTATTTACCTCTACTGCATATTGAAGTTGAATATACCATAGACCGATAGATTAAAACTTGAATAACGTTAGAGTACTTGGTTTGAGTAATATAATATTATCTTTTATAGAGTTTTAACGTATATATTTATACTGAGTATTTAAAAAAATAGAAAAAATAATAAAAAATAGTACTTACACAGATAAAAATCACACAATAAGTTATGTATAATTTCACAGAACTTATTGCTTTATTTTTAAAATTTTCGTAATATTATGTATCTTCACATGACTTATTATGTAATTTTTAAGTTTCACATAATATATTATGTATTGTCATATAATATATTGTGTAATTTTTGGCAAGCTTTATTCACAGAACATAACGTAGATAAGAATATTGCCAACGTTAAGTTATGTGATTTTTACAGAATATGTTCTGTAAAATTTTATTTTACATACATTTTTACAGAGTATGTTCCGTAAAATTTAATTTCACATAAATTTTTACGAAATATATTCTGCAGAATTTTATTTCACATAAATTTTTACAGAATATGTTCTGTAAAATTTTATTTCACATAAATTTTTACAGAATATGTTCTGTAAAATTTTATTTCACATAAATTTTTAGAGAATATGTTCTGTAAAATTTAATTTCATATAAATTTTTACGGAATATGTTCTGCAGAATTTTATTTCACATAAATTTATACACAATGTGTTCTGTAAAATTGTATTTCACATAACTTATTATAAAATTATACAGAATATGTTCTGGAAACCTCACATAACTTAACGTTGGCAATATTTTTACGAATATTTTTATCACTGTATACCATTTTCCTGAAAACAAGTACAACTGAACTTGAAATAAATTACTGAAATTTTTAAAATAAGTTAAATATGTTTATATCGAGTATTTCAGACAAAAAATCTAATATGAAGTATGAAATGAAGTATTTATGATATTTGTGTTAGAAACTTGATACAAGTATACTACCCCGCTAAGACAAGTTGTCCTATCTGCGAAAATTCACTTTTTGAGATAAGCACACCATTTTGCTTTACACTAGCCCCATGTGCCTACTAAAAAGAAATGTCCTATCTAAAACCCAAATCCTAAAAATGAGATGTTTGTCCTATGTGAAAAATTTTCAATGTTTTCTAAATAAAATTGTCCTAACTAGTCTTTACTAGAAGAATAAGTCAGGACTAGGACTAACTTTACAGATCTTAGTAATAATAATATAATAATTTGACTGGACTTTTTAGATCAAAAATTTATTTTTCTGGCAAAAAAATATATTTTTTTTTCAAAGGATATCACGTACCTATTTCTGAATTAAAATAAAGCAGCACCCAACGCCATATTTATTTGAAAATGTTTTCAAAAAGTGCAAACAACAAAAATAAAACTGGCCATATCTCAAAACTCAAAACATCTAATTTGCAGGTAGGACAACTTATCTTAGCAGGGCACTATAATAATACTCAGTATAAATATATACTTGCCATCTTTCATTTAAGTTTCAACACTCAATAAAAAAAAATTATTATTTAAACCAAGCACTTTTAATTGGTTCAAGTTTTAACCTCTTGTTCTAAGTGATGCGATAGAGGCGAGGTTTTATCTAGTGGAACATATTCTAAACATTGAATACACAGGCCCATAAAAAAATGAAAGTGTTCTGCGTCATGGATAGGACCATAATATTTCTATGTATTTTCAACCGCTGACCCTAAATCTGAACTTAGTTTAGACCTACACGTCTGGATTTTTCTCTACAGCCGCACTATGCTACCAAATGGGAAAAACGTGACCAAAATTATTTGTGTATTTCAACTAAATGATTAGTAAGACATAAAAAATATGTGTTTTTTCATTTTTTTATTATTTTCCATTGAAGAATTCAGACAAAAAAAAAGGGAAAAAAGTAACCAAAATTATTTTATTGTATATTTCAACTTTAACATAAAAATATGTTTTTAAAATTTTTTAAATATTTTTCATTGAAGAATTTATTATTTTTTTTATTAAAATATTAACAAATTTAAAAAACATATTTTTTATGTCTTACTGAACATTTAAAGTCGAAATACACAATAAAATAATTATTTTTTTACTTTTTTTTTTACTGTAAATTCTTCAATTGAAAATATTAAAAACAAAATAAAACACATATTTTTTATGTCTTACCAATCAAAGTTGAAATACACAATAAAATAATGTTGGTCACTTTTTCCCGTTTGGTGGCAGAGTGCGCCTGTAGAGAAAACCCCAGACGTGTAGGGGTTAAACTGAGCTCAGATTCGGTTTCAGCGGGCAAAAATACATAGCAATATCCTATCCATGGCGCATAACCACTTTTATTTTATTGTGGGCCTGTGATATTATTCTAGTTGAAGATATAAAAAGATGCGCATTCTGGGGATCAAGTTGTTAAACAAGTTAACTCCCCATATCATGGCTCAGGTGTGTGCTATCCTTTACTAATGAGTCCTTCTATAATAGCCCTTTTTTGACAGCCACCCGCCGGTGTACAAGGACCAAATAATAAAACAGAAATAGGGATGCGCCCAGAATCTGTGAGTGACAAGAGATAATTTAAATCGGATTTTTTCTTAGTTGCAAAGGATTGGGTTACTCATAGACAGTACTCTTACTTAAATTTCATGCAATTTAATCGTAAATTAATGTCCGGAAAATTTGTAACTACAATAACTTGGGAATGCTTTGAGCTAAAGACTTCAAATTTGTCCTATAGGTTGCTTATCTAAATATAATATTGGACTGTAGGTTGCTGGCATTATTTTTGGTAAACGTTGAGGTGCTCTAAGGGGGTTAGAAGGTATAAAACAATTTTTTACAAAAATTTCATTTTTTTTTTATTTTTTTTTAACTTTCAAATGAACCCTTGAGGGTTTTTCTTTTTTTTATTTTTTTTTTTTTTCATTTTTAGTTTTAATAAACCTAGGCCTATACTGCCCTACTATGCTAAAAAGCAGTAAACCCATTTGTCGCATAGCAGCGTTTTCAAAATATTACATCAGAGTTCATGTCAAAATGTCCCTAGGCGACAAATGGAGTTTAGGGAAAAGTAGTTAAAAAATTTTCAAAATTTTGGTTATTCGTTGCTTAAAGTAAATCTGATAATAAAAAAATTCTAACTCCACCTCCCAAGAGGCGGGGGTAGTTTTCTTGAAAATTAACATATTGAGTTTTTTGAGGTCGCTAAAACTAAATCTTAAAATAAAATTTTTCTAAAACCATCACTGAGGGGCGAGGATTAGTTTTTGTGAAAATTGGTATATTTGGCTTTTTTTTGCTGAAAGTAAATCTGATAATAAAAAAATCCATTTCACGCGCGGAGGTGAAAAATGGGAAAGCTCTTTTACTGGGTAGTGTATTTTGCTGGCCGCAGTTTTTTTTTTAGTAGAAATTCTTAATAATTTACCTTTCCGTTAATAAGTGCTTGAACTGTCAAAACATTAGCACTCCGGTGGCACTCCAGCACCTCCCCTGGAAGCCAGTGTCCAATCCCAGGGTCGAACCAGATCAAGTCACCCATGTTCCAATCCATCATGGGCTGAACTATATCACTCATTTTCGCTGCACTTATTTTTTCACTTTACTAACATTTAATTTTAATAATTTAATCACACATTTTTTTATTCACACAAACCACATCGTGTTGAAATCTGAAACAATAAAATAAATAAAATATTTGAAAAATAATTTATAATATTTCTCATAGGTATACTGATAGAAATTTTTCCAAATTTAATAATTTAATACATGTAGTAAAAGTCCAGAAGTCACCCCCCCCCCCTCAAGGGAACGTTCAAGTATTACGTAAAGCTCCTAGGGGGGGTGTTACGCCCATGTTAAAGGTATAGGAAAATAGTGTTACAGGGGGGGGGGGGGGTGGGGGTCCAAAATGATCAAATGTTACGTTACGTAATACTTGAACGTTCCCTAACTTTTGAACAAGTGGAGGTACCAACTTTAATTTTGGAACACGTAAACAAGATAACTTAAACTATAGTTTAAGTTGTCTTGTCTTGATAGCTATCTTTTTGAATATATTTGATATTTGTAACTATATAAATACGGAAAAGGTGACCATAAGGCGATTTTTTTTAAAGAAAAGAGGGTCGTGTGATTTAAAAAAAAATATCTATCTGACCATATACTTTTAAATTTTTTAAACATTTTTTTAAAGAAGTTGACTTTTATTTATTTTTTTATTCTAAAAATTGCGATATTTTGAGATTTTTTTTTGTACATTTTTATTCATATCATTTCAAATTAGTTAAAAAGTATAATTTACGTTTTTGCATCATGAAATTAACCATTTATTGAAAATCGTTAGATTTTTTTAAGAAATATTAACGAAAATTCCCGTTTTCACCCCATTCCCTTTCAAAAATTTCCCAACCAAATGTTAAAAAATTTTCCAAAAATTTTTGATGTCTAAAAAAAAACTCTACCTCTGATACACTTTGATGCCTGACTAAAAAAAAAAAAAACAGGTCCTCACCTCTCCCAATTTCCCATCTCTACCCCTAAAACATGTTGATGACTAAAAAGAAGAAAAGAAGCTTCCCTACTTCTCTAAGAAAAAAGCTGTACCCTGCCAAATTTTTTTGAAATTTTTGATGACTAAAATAAAGCCTTATCTGTACAAATTTCGCAACTCTACCAGTCAATTTTTCCAACTGTACTGCAAATTTCCAAACTCTGCCACTCAATTTTAGTAGATTTTGCTCGAACATGGTTTGGAAGGGTAGGGCCCTTTTAGAACCAAGCCACAGATTTAATGTTTAGTATAGTACAATAATGTGATTGGCACATATATTATATATAACAATATATTGTTTTAAATAAGTATATATTTTTATCTGTGTAGAAATGTTAAAGTATGAAATGTTTAACCCAGGAAAAGAGAATTAACAATAAATTCCGGAAAATATTGATATCTTATTTCCTGTAAGTAATTTTTAAAAATTAAACCATGTGTTAAGTTTCACTCAACTTAAGAAAATAATAACTTAAGAAAATAATAACACTTATATAACACAACAGCGTGTATTAACAATGCGATGATTGGACAATTAACTATACAAGAAGAATTCGAATTATTAATAATATGCCGCACCCGTATAAGTATTAAATAAATATTATTACAAATATGTTATGAAATATTATTAAGTAATTTTAATAATACGAGGGTATTTTTTATGCAATAATTATTCCTAATCTAAATTAAAGTAATCTATCTAGTCCAAATGACATTGCACAGCAGTCATGAAATCAATCTAAATGTTAACGAATGATGAAAGCAAACAATCAGTGGAGGGTAGGGGCCTTTACAGCTCATTGAAGGAGTCAATACCGCGCATGGACTTTACAGCGAAAACCATTACCGCGCATAATTATCTAAATTTTTTTTTGAAGAAAAAAGATTAAATAAAAAAAATAAATATTTTGCAGGAAACAATCAAACTGATGTAGCTGCAGGGTCAGGGTTGTGGCCATTACTAGTTTCCTTTAAAACATTTCCTTCCCAAGTATGCAAACGCCCCTTGCACGAATCGCGTCGTAACTTACTCACAATTTTTTTTAATTTTTAGCAGTCTTTTCTTTCCTGTATATGAAATGTTTATATACAGCGAGGTCTTTGCTCCTAGCACTTTTCATTATTTCGATCGACATGACGATTCATACTAAACTGATTATTAATCAGCGATTTATACAAATCAGTCGATATAAATTTAAAAAGACACACATAAAAAAAACCCAAACACAGATATGTGGGTACATTAAGTAAACGTTCCACTTTATAAAAATCCAAACCAAATTCAAAACTAACCAAACCAAACTGCCATCAATCCCACGGAAATACCCTTACATAAAATAAAAATATTGTATAACGATATTCGTTGTAATAGTCATAACCAAACCAAACTGCCATCAATCCCAAGGAAATACCCTTACATAAAATAAAAATATTGTATAACGATATTCGCTGGAAAAGCCATACGCGGTAAAGACCGTTCGCGATGAACTGAGCGGTAATGGTCTTCGGGGTAAAGGACATGCGAGGTAATGGCTTGTCGCGGTAATGACGATCGCGGTAATGGACTGCGCGGTAATGGTCTTCGCGGTTGTTTTTTCGTTTGGAGCTCATCCGGCGCTCATTAGTGGACATTTGTAGAAGGGGGTGTAGTTTATTATAGTAATCAATAGCATACCGTTTTTGGAGGTTACTGTTAAAAATTCTTAAAAATGGCCCCTTTCTTTGCAATTTTATGTATAACTCGGAAAGTAGAACAATTGCTCTATCGATTTTTATTTTCGAAAAAATGAAAATTCAGAAATTTGTTTTTTTAGTTTTAGTTGATGAAAGTTTCAGCATTTTGTGTAAAAGCTACTAATGCAATGTTATCCTGGAGGAAAAGTTCTAGCTGTAGAAGAAAATATCTTTTAAATTAATGTTCACGAACTTCTTTAAAAGAACATAGGTACTGTAATGGATCATTGAGGGATACCCTTATATGGGTATACTGCAAAAATTCACTTTTTGAGATAAGCACACAGTTGTATTGCTCTACACTAGTCCCATGTGCCTACTAAAAAGAAATGTCCTATCTAAAACCCAAATCCTAAAAATTAGCTTAAGATGTTTGTCCTATGTGGAAAATTTTCAATGTTTTCTAAATAAAATTATCCTAACCAGTCTTTGTTAGACGAATAAGTCAGGACTAGTATCAATTTACATATCTTGGTAATTTGATTGGACTTTTTAGATCATTTTGTTTTAACTTTCTCAGATAAAACAAATGCATTTATATGACAATTTATTTTTCTGACAAAAAATATTTTTTTTTTTCAAAGGATATCACAGTTTTTTTATTTAAAATAAAGAAGAACTCGACGCAATATTTATTTAAACATGTATTCAAAAAGTGCAAACAAAAACAATAAAACTGGCCATATCTCAAAACATCTAATTTGCAGATAGGACAACTTGTCTTAGCAGTGCAGTATACAGCGGCATCCATCTCTGCTTAGAATAGCATGACGATTCTTTTTACCAGTAATGCTTTGCAAAATTCTAAACAGAAGTAGATTTACTGGTGCAGGGGTATCCCTCAATGATCCATTTCAGGACCTATGTTCTTTCATATAATTATAAATGATATTTTCATTTACAACTAGAACATTTCCTTCAGTATAATAACAAATTTTTATGTTATAGAAAGGAAATTAAGACCATTTAAATAATTTATTTATATTCCGGTGTTCATTATTAATTATAATTATAGTTTAATTCTAAGTTATTTATTCGTTGATCTAAATAATTAGATAGATTATTTTTTTGCGATATTATTTCTAATAGTTTAACTATACATAAAAACCTTTACTTTGCCACGAATATTTCTTTCATTATATTAAATTACCTATATTTTATTACAAAAGGTTAGTTTATGCAAAAATTAACGAAGCTAAAGAAAAATATAATTAATTTTATGACTACACTGCGCATGCTTAAGTATAACTACGACACCCAGTTATACTTAAGTTTGCGCAGTTTAGTCTTTAAATTATTGTAATTCTAGTTCATGCTAATTCATGCCTCATTATCACTAACTAAACTATGTAAGCGGTTCTGTCTTTTTATTGGCCAAAAAGAATGGTGGCTTCTCATCTGGCTAATAAATAGGACAGAATGGCTTAGTTTATTTAGTGATAATTAGGTCTGATTTAGCCTTTAGTTCATTAATTATTAAGCATGCGCAGTATAGACCTAAAATTACTTATTTCTCGTTAACTTTGTTAATTTTTGCATAAACTAACCCTACATTATTATAAATTAGTTTAATAATGAGTATAACTAATGGTTTATGCCTCGGTTTAACTAAAGTAACTATTACTAAATGAAATTTGGCCGGTGAAATGTCACATTTATTTGTCATTAATTTATCTTATCTCTGAAATTTTTCCCCTTTCACTTCATTGTTAATTAGTTATTTCATTAAATTATAATTACCGTAAACTAGCCTTAACATATAACTTTTTGAGAAAGTTGCAAAAATAATATTTTATAATATTATTTCTTTTTTCTAGACAAGCTTTACAGAATTTATTTAACTACGCAAGTCATCTGTGGTTCAGATAAAGCAATGAGTCCCACAAGGGTCTATTCCCGGTCCACTGCTCTTTCTTATTTTTATAAATGATATTTACTACTTTAAAAACAATAAAGATGAGAATTTATTCAGATTCGAAAATTTATCTGATCTGTAAAAAATAAATCTTATAGTTTCACCTCGAGTTTAAAACTAAAAGGTACCAGTAGATATATCACACAAGTTCTTACTTATTTTATTATTTTTTTTTTCTCGTAAATTAATTTTCGCTTAAATTTCCAGAAAAATCAAGTTTTATGAGAGGAAGAACCTCTTGCTCTTAAAAAAAATATAGGACGTGAAACTTTTCGAAATAAATTTAAAAATAAAAATAGTCTGATTAATTCCAATTTTTTTTGAATATATTGCTTTAGTTATTGGAAATATTTATACCAATTTTTCATAATCCATTTATATAGTTTGACGCACGGATTGTGGCTACGGGAAATATGTTTGGAATGTGTGTGCAAGTGGGAGGCCCGTTGTAGGCTCGCACGCCTTATAACGCTCTTTACTACGCGAATGATTCCTCCCCCGTTCGTAGGAGATTTTCTTACATGCGGATAACTATAAACAAAGAAGTTTTTTTTCAGAATACATTACCTTAATTTATGAAATATACCATTTTGAAAAATACCCAATCATAAATAAAAAAGTTATAGGGGGGCGCCACTTTTTAAAAATATTAAAAACAGAAGAAAATGTCAAAATTTCCAGAAAACTTTAATTGATAAAAATGCTAAAAAAATTAATTCAATCATAAAAAAAACTTGTAGGGGGCGCCAAGCGTACGAGCTTCAAGAAATCATACCTTGGGAAATATATCGAAAGAAAACGCAGTATACAATTTACTGTGAAGAGTTTACTATAGAATGCTAAGCATTTCATATCTTCACAGCTTGTTAATAATTCTAATTAAATCTTAACAAGGTATATGTTCATTGATCAATTGATATAAATGATTCGATCGATTAATTTTTGCATTAATACTTAATTTTAATAAGTATTATACCGGGTGTCCCAACTCTATTTACCCTGCGATTTTCTCTAAAACTAAAGGAGATAATCAAGTTCTGTGAAAACCATCTTAAATTAGACAACTTAAACTATCTTTTAGCATACATTTGATACTCTCAGCTCTTAAAATGTGGGCAGGGGGGCATGTGGTGGAATTTTCATAAATAAAAAGGGGGATCGTGTGATACATCATTTTAAAGCATATTAAATTCTCTATTGGACTGTATATTTTTTATTTTTTTTAAACAATTTTTTAAAGGTTTTGTTTTTTTTTTATTTTTTATACTAAAAAATGCGATTGTTTAAGTTTTTTTTTATTTTATTTTATTTACGTCAATTAAAATTAGTTTAAAAGTATAATTTTACGTTTTTTCATCATGAAATTAGTAATTAAATTTTTTTTTTGATTTTTTGGAGAAATTTTGACAAAAATACCCATTTTCAATCCTATTTTAAACAACAAAAAAATACATAGTTAAATGGAGAATTTTATAAGTTTTAAAGTAATGTATCACGCCATCCACCTTTGCATTTAAAAAAATATCCCTCTATGCCCCCTGCCCACATTTCAAGAGCTGAAAGATCAAATATATGCTAAAAGATAGTTCTTATTTAAGATGGTTTTTTCAGAACTTGATTATGTCTTTTAGTTTAAGAGAAAATTGCTGGGTAAATAGAGTTGGGACACCAGGTATTTAAACAAGCCGTGAAGATATGTAATGCTTCTCATTCCACAGAATTATATTTTGGGAATTATAATTGCTTTGATCTTGTGCGCGTACTTAATTTTGCTTTCCCATTTTGAAAATTTGGGAAAGCCTTGTATTCATGCAAAAACATTTAATTTTTTTGGGTATTTTGCGTTTCATGATATTTTATATTAAAAAAAAAATCGGTCGGTCGGTCGATCTGTCCGGGAAATCTTGTGTGCACGATAACTTAAGAACACTTTAAGCTAGAGACTTTAAATTTGACATACAGGTATGTTACCAAAAGTTCTCGCTCGACATTGGTTTTGGTGAACATTGGGGTGGGGCAAGAGACGCAAATGGGGAAAAAATTAGAAAATTACTTTATAGGGGGTTTTGAGGTTGCTGAATCGAATCCGATAAAAAGAATTTACTAACTCCACCACATGAGGGGCTTAGGGTAATTTTCGTCAAAATTGGTATGTTAGGGTTTTTCAGGTTGCTAAAAGTGAATCAGATAATACAAAATCCATTTCACTCGAGGGTTGGTAAAATGGGAAAGCTTTTTACTTTCTCATAAAAGAAAGAATTGTGATTTTTTTTTGCTTAAATCAAAAGTCCAAATGTCAATAAAAATCAAAATAAGCAAAAAGAAATTATATCTGTCTGTCTGTCGGTCGGACTGTCTGTCTTTATCTACGATAACTTAAGAACGTTTTTTAAGCTAGCAACTTGAAATTTGGTATGCAGATATATTTTTATATTATCTTGGACAAGTTCGTATTTGAGCAAAATCGGTTGGGGGAAGGAGGGTAAAAGGGAGGTTATAATTTTGTTTTCGTCGTATTTTTTTTATTATTTACAATAGAAAAAATATATGAACCACAAAAATTTAAATGAAACTACATAAAAAATTTAATTATTATTTTTTCCAGAGCACCACCTCCCCCCATAATGTAAACAATTGTTTCTATACATAACTTTCTTATTATTCACAATGAAAGAACAATTTAAAAACCACATAAAATGCAAAATAGAATTACACAAAAAATGTAGTTATCATTTTGATCTAAAATTTGTGTGTCTGGAACGTTTATGGCGATTTTGGAAAATTGGAAATTGCCGTATTATACGCATCAGCGCTGTGACGAGTATAACAAGAATCTATTATGAAATATTATTTATCTTGTTTATTACAAAATGTCCTTATTACTAATCGTTATTCGCAAAGAATTTTATAAGGAATTTATCTTTTAAAGTAAAAATTGTTATTTTACAAGGTAATCTTTTTTTACCGCGAAGTCTTAACCTAATTGAAAATGTCATAAATATCAACGTTTAAAAAAAATACCTGCATTAAAAATGTTAATTAAAGTTTTTATTTTTTAATATTTTATTTCAGTCCATTTTAAAATAGCTGTTCACAGCTATCATAAACATATTGCTTCTGATATAATTTTTTTTTACTGTTACTTTGCCACTTAAATTTTAATAGTTTTTTTTTGTTTTTGGAAAATCGCGGTTCTGAAAGTCCAAACCCCCCAAAAAAATAAAAATATTTTATAGGGGGTTGTAAAAAAAAAAGTTTAAATTTTTTCCAATTTTTAATTACAATTATACACGGTGTATTTGAAATAGGGTCGGAAATTTTAACAGATGGTTTTACATCATAAAAAATGACAAAAAGTTCCTATAAACATATGTCTAAAAATGCGTCATAAGGGAGCTACGCCCCTTTGAAAGTGGCTAAAAAAATCGGTTTTTATTTAATAACTCAGGAACCCTTTGAGATATATTAACGAGATTTTGCACGTGAATTAATCCTAATAAGGCCCATCTTTGAATGTAATTTTCACGTACCTATTTAAACCAGGGGTGTGCGAAACGGGGGGGGGGGGGGGGGGCTTATCAGTTTTTTGTCCCAAACTTTTTTCTGTGTAACTTTTTTGCAATTTTATTTTTGAAATATGATTCCCCAGGTCAAAATACATAAAAAAGGTACTCTTGTTGTAATACTGTAGGATTAATCGTTTTCGAGAAAAGTTCATTTGAAGGTGAAATTCCACGGTTCGAGGACGAAAAATTAAATACTAAAATGTTGAAAACCAAAATTTTAATGATGCAGGGCGAATGTACATTAAAAACTAAGAAAAAAACCTCATATACAGGTACTTCCAAAAATGAATCCTAATGGAGCTATGGTCTCCTAAATATGCACCATATTTAAAGGGCTATGGTAGCTTTAAAAGCGCTTTTTCGACCTACATGTATGGAAACTTTTTTTCTTAGCTTTTGATGTAGAATAACATTGCATCATTAAAATTTTGGTTTTCGACATTTTAGTATTTAATTTTTCGTCCTCGAACAGTGAAATTTCACCTTCAAATTAACTTTTCTCGAAAACGGTTAATCCTACACTATTACAACAAGAGTACCTTTTTTATGTATTTTGACCTGAGGAATCATATTTTATAAATAAAATTGCAAAAAAGTTACACAGAAAAAAGTTTGGGACAAAAAACTGATAAGGACCCCCCTTTTCGCACACCCCTGGTTTAAATAAGTACGTGAAAATTACATACAAAGATGGGCCTTATTAGGATTAATTCACGTGCAAAACCTCGTTAATATATCTCAAAGGGTTCCTGAGTTATTAAATAAAAACCGATTTTTTTAGCCAATTTCAAAGGGGCGTAGCTCCCTTATGACGCATTTTTAGACATATGTTTATAGGAACTTTTTGTCAAATTTTATCATGTAGAATCACCTGTTAAAATTTCCGACCCTATTTCAAATACACCCTGTATATAATTATATATAATTACAATGTTTTTAAATTTAGTTATGGAATTTTTAACGACATGAAAGACTAAAATTAAAATGCCCCACTGTAGATAAAATAAATACCTTATCTACAGGTGTTGATTGTAAATTTGCGTATTTGGAATGTGAAAATTATTAATAAAGTCTAATAACGCAACTGTAAGAACGTCCTTGAATTGATAAAAAAATATCTAGAACTGTCATTTTTACAATACATACATTTTAATTGCAAGTTAATTACCTTGTTGTACTCTTCACATGAAAAGTATTATACAAGGATGTACAATGTTATCAAATTTTAAAATTCGTTAAAAAATATTCTGGATCAAACATTTTTATCTGGAAATATTTTTAACAGTAATATCACAAGAGGTAATTAAATTTTCGATTTTATTATGGTCCCATAAAATGATTTTGCTCAGTATTAAAAGCTCGAGACCGAAGGTGGTTTTTGGATTGATGAGGTTTATTTTATGGCTCAATTATTCGTCAAATTATTGGCAGGGGGCTCTAAATGTTTGGGACTTGATTGTTTAGAGATGATCAGCTTCCTTTTTTGAGTCATCAAAATTTTAGCAGTGATCAAAGTCCAATAACAACAGTCGATTTATTTCAAAAATAGCGGGAGAACCTAGAAATGGCCAACACTATTTTTAACCAGGTTGTCAAGTTTATCCCTGTATATGATTTAAATAGATATAAAAATAAAATAATCGGTAAAGAACTTAAAGAATTGTATAGAAAATTTAAAGTTTAACAATAAATCTCAAATAAAAATTAAAAAAACCTAAATAACACTATAAAATAAAAAGGTTCGTCATAGATACAATACAACATTGCAATGCATTGAAACGTTAACAAGATACTACTTTACCCTTAGTTTGTAGGTCCCATTTGGGGAACTGCAATCGACTAGTGTTCGTTTTGTCCACTTTTATTATCACGGTTTTTGATCGCAGCGTGGTCTTTGTAAGGGACGGATGTGACCTCTTTGGCGGATTTACACCAGCATTGGCTTGCTATCGTAGATATGCACAGGACTTTATTTTATTTTATGTTGTTTCGTGATAATATTACTTTAATAGTAACGTTTTAAGTGAATCGTGAATATTTATGTTTTTTTTTTATTTTGCGATGTTAAATTTTAACGTGTAACTGTTGAACATGTAAAGTCAATTTTTTTATAAATTTTAAAGATAATTTTTTTATAAGTTAGCGTCTCCGCAAACATCACTATACAGTGAGAGGGTTTTGCGTAGGCCGAAAATTATACTAGGTCGAGCTACCCAAAGGGAAAAGCCATACTGGAATTGGATTGGATTGGATCACGGTTTTTATACATTGCGGGCGTAGGAACTAGACAGACTGTTTTTATTGTATTTTGAAAGTGATGAACTTTTGTTAGTCGTCAAATTTTTGGCAGGGGGTGCCTTAGCGCTCAGGACTTGATTGTTTGGAGTTGTTTTTTTTCGGTGGTCAATTTTTTGCCAGGAGCGCCAACCATAGGGGGACCCTAAATCAGGGTTTCAACGTCTCAACATTTTTTTTTGCGCAGGCCTTGACTAAAGTTTATTTTAAATTTGCCGCTAAATACTCCACAAAGTTCGATTTACACTGAAGCATGTGGCTTGTTTTGAATGTCAACATAACCAAAATTTATAATTTTTGTTTCGTACTTCGTTTTTGTGATGTTTTGATGTAAAAAAGAGAATTGATAAAGCTGTTGCTAAAAACACTTTTGTATTCCTGTAGAAACAAAATTTGCTTATGAAATCGCTTTTATTCCAATAATTTAGAGGAATAAACCATTGTTTTGTTCTCGTTAATAGCACGTTAACGATTTACGGTTGTGTAAATTGGGCCTAGTAATTTCGCTTACGACGCATTTGTATCTTACCTTGCTATGGTAATTTAGAGATTGTCTACAAGCGGGAAGGTTTAAAATAACTATACCTTAAAAAATTTAACTTTAGTAATATAGTGTGCACTGTGAAAAGTATACTATAGAATGGAAAGCATTAGATATGTAATGCTCACCTCACCTCACCTCTTGTTATATAACTGCTATAGATAATATTAATTAACTATGACTAGTATGTGAAATTATAGTTGTTTGTTTTCAGTTTGATAAATGAAAAATGCATTTTCATTTTCCATTTACATAACTGTACATAAGAATGGAAATATTAATATTTATTAAATAATATATCGTGGGATGACAAATACCAAGTAAATGAAAGGTTATTTAAATTTTTGCAAATAATTCTAAACTTTTTAAAAGATTCTAAAGGCTGGTATGTGGTAATTATAATCATAATCAAATTAGCTAACATAACGTTAAATTGAGCTATCGACCTGAAATTTAGTACCTAAATATAATTTTTAGAGAATTTTAAATAAAGAAGGGGGCATCCCACAAAATCTTTTTTTAAGGACTACCCTTATATACCTATAGGTTTGGCCTAAGTACAAACCAAGATATATGGAGGCTTTAGGAACTAGTTCCTCCAGTCATCTTGGCCTAGACTATAAATTATGTAGTACAAATAACATAGGCCTACAAAAAAATGCAATGTGGCTAAAATTCACAAAAAAAAATCTAAAATAGGATTTTTTAATCCAAATAGCCTCTTTAATTCTCTACAAAAAAGTTAAGACGGTTCCTTTTCGTAACTTAAGTAATTTCTAATATATAGACCCTAAAAGCAAAAAGTTTTGGGTCATTCAGATTATTTTTACAAAAAAAAGAAAGGGCACTAAGTATTTTTGACACCACTCAAAATACAGTCAGAGCGGCCCACAGAACACACTTTTACGATCTAGTGTAGACTTTTAAGAATTTCCTCAACATTTTTAAAATTTCGATTTTTACAAAAACTTGGGGACAAGTGTGGTAATTGATTAACATCAAATAGCCTAAACACATAAAAATAAAGGAAGCGAATATGTTTTTAAAACCCTTCTATTCACTTCACTCATATATAAAGATATATAGATATAAATCTGTCCCCAAATCTGCCAAAGGCTTTTTCACCCACTTAATATATACTTAAAGAGCTGAAATTGGGTGCTTAACTCGGTTGACAATACAATTTTATATAAAATTTTCCCACCGACCTCCGCCCATAAAATAAAAAAAAAATAATTTTTTACCCACATGAGAAAATTTAAAACTAAAATTAACTTGCATGTAATATAGGACATGTAATCAGGTCTATTCACGTGCGTAAACAATATTGCTATTTTGGCAATATTGGGAAAAATCGCATGCGATTTTAGCCCATATTGCATTTGACAATACTGGCCAAAATGGCATACGATTTTTGCCAATATTGCCAAAATAGCAATATTGTTTACGCACGTGAATATACCTGAATAGATCATTTAAAAGATCTTTTTATGCTGATTATGAATATGTTAAATTTTTAAAAATCAGTGCAAATGTTCTGGAAATATTTGAGTTTATATAATTGTAATTATCTTCACATATTTAATTTTTTGATGAAAACAACTATTGGTAAAATCTATTGGGTTATGTATGGCCTAGACCCACTTGAATGCATTTCACCGATATCCACTGGTTACTTTGACCATCCCTTGAAACTTAAATTGGATTTAGGGCTATCAAAAAATAATAATAATAATAATAATAATAATAATAATAATAATAATAATAAATATAAATCTTATATATTTTTTAAGACCCTTTCCAATTAAATAACCTTGAGATTTTTTAAGTCAGGTCATCTTAAAACAATGAAAGAAACGGTCACTAATGATGATCATTAAAAATTTTATACCTACGCTAAATATAAAATCCTTAAAAGTAATTTTAAAATGGTTGTAAAAATCTAACAAAATAATTATTGTCCTTTCTTTAAAACTATAGTTTTTATTTTGCAAAACTTTATATTATTATTAAAAAAAAAAAGAAAATTGGCATGATCTGTATAATCCACGTAAATAGAAAGAATATTTCCAATAATATTTATTTATTATTTGTGGGGCTTGGGCAGTAACCAAAAAAAAAATAGTTGTTCCATATTTAACTATTCATCTGGACTTTTGGGGTAACTAGATCGTTTTTATAGTGTCTGTTTGGACTAATTAGAGATTCTCTTAATTATAATATAATATCTTAAATAATTATATTCCATGAATCAAAAAAACAAAAGTTTTGGGTTAATTTTGGCACTTTTTATTCGTCACTTCTCAGTACACTTTACGTTTCATCATATATTATGACTTTCTCAAAAGCTAAAATAGAACGGGATAATTTATTACTTAAGTTATATAGAAAGTAAAAAAAAAATGTTTAAAAAATTAGTGAACCTAACCTCAAAAGCTTACCAGCTAATTTGTGAACATTCTATATTTTCCGAACATACCATGGAATTCATTAGACAATTAAATTAAATTAGACAATTAATTAATTGAATTTAATTGTCTAATGAGTTTCATGGTATGTTCGGAAAATATAGAATGTTCACAAATTAGCTGGTAAGATTTTGAGGTTAGGTTCACTAATTTTTTAAACATTTTTTTTGTTGTTTTTTTTCTATATAACTTAAATAATAAATTATCCCGTTGTATTTTAGCCTATGAGAAAGTCATAGTATATGATGAAACGTAAAGTGTACTGAGAAGTGACGAATAAAAAGTGCCAAAATTAACCCAAAACTTTTGTGTTTATGATTCATGAAATTTGTATTGGCAACATAGTTTAGTAATATTAAATTAAATTATAATTTAAAGGATCGGCCATATTAGATTTTAAATTTGAAAATCTATAAGGCTTTTCGGAATGCTTTGATTATACATTGGTTATAAGATTTTTTATTATTATTATAATAACACTGGTCGACAAAATAACATATCTTTCCAATTTGTTTCTATATAATTTTCGATATACTTTTTGATGCTGAACACTAATTTGACCTCCATTTCCTGACTTTGGTTCGGTATTCGGAGATAAATGCTACTGATTTTTTGAAAAAAAAGTTAAATATCGTGGTTTTCAGCCCTAAATTTTTTTCCAAGGACATTATACATCTATAAGATGCAGTTTTTTACGCAGATTTTAAAAATAGTTTGTTTTTTAAATATCTTTAACGCTTCTCGAGAAAAGTTAAAAAAAACTTAAAAAAATTAAACATTTTTTAAATGACTATATCTTAGTTATTACTAAAGCTTTTAATTTGTATTATAGCTCAACTTGTTCGTTTTTTAATACTCATTAATTCTGTGAAATCGGATTTGAGATTGAAATTTTCTGCCCGAGACATAAGTGAAACAACACACCCTTGGTTTTAAAGTTTAAAAAACACGTTTTTTTGTGTTTTTTTTTTAACAAGGCAATATGATATGTTATAACATAGTTATATTGTATGTTAAAGAACACAAAAAAGCGTGTTTCTCGAACTTTAAAAACAAGGGTGAGTTTTTCATATATCTCAGGACAGAAAATTTCAATCTCAAATCTGATTTCACAGAATTAATATTATTATAGTATTATAGTATTAAACAACGAAAAAATTGAGCTACAAAACAAATTAAAAGCTTTAGTTATAAGTTATTACTAAAGCTTTTAATTTGTTATTACTAATAACTAAGAAATAGGTATTTAAAAAATGTTTAACTTTTTTAACTTTTCTCGAAAACTGTTAAAGATCTAAAAAAAAAAAAATATTTTTGAATTCTGCGTAAAAAACTGCATCTTATAGATGCATAATGTTCCTGGAAAAAAAATAGGCCTAAAAACAACGATATTTAAATTTTTTTTCAAAAAGGCAGTAGCATTTGTCTCCGAATCCCGAAACAAAGTGGAAGTCAAATTCGTGTTCAGCATCAAAAAGTACATAGAAAATGAAATATCAGACAAAATGGAAAGATATGTTTTTTTTTGTCGACCAGTGTAATTATATTAAATTAAATTATAATTAAAAGGATCGGCCATATTAGATTTTAAAATTGAGGCTTTTCGGAATGCTTTGATTATACTTTGCTTATAAGATTTTTCATTATTATAATAATTATTATTAGAACCAAAGCGTTTCAAAAGAGCTTTAGTGATGTAAAGATTCTTTTGAAGTGCTTTGGTTATACTATTCGACATGATTAATCAATAACCAATCTGTAACCAAAGCATCCCTAAAAAGCTTTATATTTCTCCTCTTTAATAAATACACTGAAAAAACGATCTGTTTGGGGCAACCGAATCAATAGTTAAATACGGAACAATTATTTTTTTGGTTGCTGAAACCAGAAATCGGGTAAGGGCAACAACACGACTGTGGTTATCAGAAATATAACTTATATTTTAAGGATCTGGTATATAGAATAGTGTGTCTATGGTTGTTCCGTATTCAACTTTTAATCTTGTCGCCACAACCAGATCTCTTTTCAGTGCATTAATAAGCTTTTATTTGCAACTGTATATGTAATACATACATTACATGTATTAATAAAGTTTAGGAAGTATATGATTTCTTGTCCCACTGTTTTCACGCCTGGACCTGACCTGTAATGACAAATAGAGACCAGTAACCTAATTATTACTGGTCTGCATTATAAATCATTATTTTTCGCTAGATGGCGCCACCGATTAAAATATCAAAATGGCTGAACTTCTGCAACAAAAGTTGTCATGATAAAGACCAAAGTACTTTGATAAACACGAATATAATCTAATATATTTCGTTTAAATAACCTAAATGAACAGTTTTAGTCACTGTTTTTTACTTTTGAGACTGAAAAGGACAATAAATGTTATAAACGGTGCCTTGTGAGCTATCAACAAATGCTTTTTGTGGTTGTTTTTTTGGTTTGCGCTTATGTGAAACTTCAGTTTTATATGATTGTGCTTCTCTTATGAAATGTAGGAAAAATGATTTGTAGTAAATATAAAAAGAACTAAAAAACAAAGTAATATACTATTATTTTCTTCATTTGAATTCAAACATCTAGGTTTCAAAAAAAGTTGTACTTTATCTTCAAATAAAAACAGATGTGAATAAAATAGAATACAGGTCTCAATGAAAATGGTACTTTTCCTCGAACTATAAATAGGCACTTAGTGCCCCAGTTTTAAGGTCTCGGAAAAGTACTATTTTCCGAGTCGACCTGTAATCTACTATTACTTGTATAGAAACTTAACTTTAGATCTTACTATTCTTATGGATTAATCCATAACAAACAATGCCTTTACTCAAAAGGCGTATAATGATCAAGTCAACTTGGTTAACTTTCAAGGTTGTTGTCTTTTATACTGCAATTCATAAAAGTATTCAAGGTGTAAAATATCACAAGAATTCCTGTTGTTTTTAGTCATATGAACGACACAATCTGATATTGCCAATAAATTATTGGTAAATAATTCTACAGTAAGATGGTGGAGCTATACACTTTATAGTCTAAGAGCTGCTGATCATTTTTATTTCATATTCTCCCAGCTGTATGTTATATGTTTGTATATGTTTTTAAGTACATTCAAATCAAGTTATTTGCAAATCGCCAGGTCCTGGAAACAAAATGAGAATATTTGTCCTAATAATTCTTATATGCTTACACTAAAAAAAAAGCATCTGGTTGGGGAAACCAGATCAATAGTAAAATAAGGACCAACTATATTTTTGGTTCCTGAATCAGGACATGTTCTGAGGGCAACAATAAACTTGTTGAAAGTAAACTTATATTTTAGGAATCTGGTAAGCAGATCTTTTTTTTAGTGTAATATTATATATTGTTGTATATTTATAACCGACTTCCAAAAAGGAGGAGGTTATCAATTCGACGTGTGACTTTGTTTTTTTTTTATGTTTGTTCCCGCATAACTTTGGAACGAATGAACGGAATTTGATGAAACATTTTGCAACTTAAAGGGGGCATTCCTGAGGTGGTCCCGTTTTAATTTTACCCTTGGATAATGCCGGGTAAGCTGGATAATTAAGATAAATCTAATCATTTTAACTCAAATTCACTTAAAACCGGCTTAATTTGATTCCACTACCAACCAAATTTTTAGAGAAATATCGGATAACTCGGATCCGGATAACTTGATTAAGGGATCACTCAAATATCACGGCATACTAAAAATCTTTTAAATGCAGCTAAACTTGATTCTCTGGACTTGTATAATTAAAATACCAAGAGAAAATGATAAATTTTGTGATTTTACCATAAGGCCTTATTTGATTATTACTTAACGTTTAAAGTTTAACAAGATTTTATTTACTATAAAAAATAAACTAAGGTTGGTTGGACTCTTGGGCGCTGAAATAAAAATATAACTTTTATTTTTTAGAAATTGAACTTTAAGATAATGCACTAACAGTGAGTTGTGACTTCAGCAGCTTGCCGAGATGGAAGGACAGCTATAATTATAGTATAGGTTGGATGACGTTACAAATCTACATGTTTTGTGTCTCTAAAAAGTAAAAAATAAAAACTTTTCGAAAAAAATATTAACCGACTTCTATGTCTTTAAAAAGTAAAAAATAAAAAATACTTAAGTCAGTGCCAATTTCACAACAAACAATAATAAAATAACGAAAAAATAACTGTAAGTAATTAATTTAGGGAATAGTGAAATTGACACCGATTTAAGTATTTTTTATTTTTTACTTTTTAGAGACATAGAAGTCGGTTCATTTTTTATTATTGCCAGAACAAGCAATTTATATACTTTTGTATCATTATTATTATTTTTTATAGTTTCTAATAACTTTATTAGATCATATACAATAAAAACAATCTTGTAAGAGGTGGATAGTTAGATAGGTATCTGATTTTGATTATAAGAAGATCAAAGATACGTACTTTCAATAAAATATGTGACTCTTTCTTCCTTGAAGCTGTCAACTATGATAAATATGAAATACCAGCGAGATGATTTAACTGGGTTAATCGCGAGAGCCTTGAGCTACACCCAAAAAAAAATCACAACTATAAACTTAATTAAATTGATTTATTTTTTAATTCAATTACGGTTGGTATTTAGGTTTTGTTGGTGACATTTAATGCAACAATCAATAATAATTATAAGTATTATTATCAGTTGATCTCGTTTTCTTCACTGTATACTATATAGTATATGTTTTTGTGTAATAAGATATTTAATATTATTTTTTTTTATTTTGCGACTCTTATAAGCTCATATTCACACGCATTTTGCGTGTTCTTGTAGGCCTATAAGAGGTCTGTACTTTTTGTTCTTTTGGGTTGGCAACAGACCTGGCCTATCGCTTGACGTTTTCCGTGCAAATGTCAATGTCGCTTTAAAGTTGAATTTTCAACAAAATTTTGTGTTTACGTTATTTTTACCATGTTAAAATTGTGGCTTGCTTAATTTCAGTAAAAAAGAGAAGAGATGACTATAAAATATATCAAAATATCATTTGCACTTAGAATTTTAAACGTGGTGTAAACTGTAATGCCAATCCAAAACAAAAATCCCTAAATCAGTCATCAATTTAAATGTAAGTTTTTTTTTAATTTTAGAGCAAAATAGAAAAAATCGTATAAAGCACTCATTTCATAACACGTTTTTAGCACACTAGTACTTCAGAAAACTCTCCGCAAGCGGCTCATTTTCTAAACTTGTACTCGTGCGCTAAAAACGTATATGAAACTAGTACTTTAATATATTATTTTCCAACAAGAACCGTTAAATGTTAGTCTAGAAATGCCATAATAAAAGACGAAACTCTGACATAATTAACTGGTATTTTTATTTTTTACCAAGATTTAGTCAATTTACATTGTTAGAATTAATCACTAATACAGGCCCACAAAAAAAAATAATTAAAGCCAATTACTCTTAACTATAGTCTAAGGATTTTTGTGTGCTGCAAAAAAACAGTGAAAAAGCTCGTTAACACCTAAGTTTTTCAAAAAAACATCAAAAAATAATATTGGATTAGCTAGCTAGCTGAGATCCTCAAAGTTTTCTACCACCTAAAAGATTAAAGGAGGATATCGTTTTAGGGGGGTATTTTGGGCCACATCAAAAGTGTTTGTTTTTAGGTATAAAATGATAAGAAATAAAGAATTAATTGATTTAAACTGTTTATTTAGTAGTAATTGTTAAAACAAAAGTTAATAAAATTAATTAAAAATGTACATCTTGGCAATATTGCCTTTTATTACGAGACAAAGTGAACTAGTCAAGTTTTTTTGAGATGACTTAAGTCAAGCCGTTTTGTCATGACTTAAATAAAAACTAATTTTCAAGTATTTTTTTTTTTTAAATGGCACCAATAAAGTGTTTTGGATGCGATGGGTACATTAATAAAAAGAGTACCGCAAAGCCAGCTCAGAATGTACAATACCGGACATTTCTTATAAATCGTCATATAGAAAGAGAAGTACCTTGGGTAGAACCAGGTCCTAACTCTCGAATCTGTATAATGTGTTACAGAAGACTAAAATATATAGGGTGTCCCATTTAAAAAAAAACAAGTTAGGGTTATTTCCGGTTAAACCGGAAGTGGTAGTATTTAGAAAATTACACCAGCAAGTAGATTATGTTCTTAGATAAAACTTTGCTTAAAGAAGCATGGCTCTATTTCATCACACAAAAAAGATAAAGGTACTGTACCATTTAAAAGAATAACCCTGTATACTAATTGGTAATACTAGGTTTTAATTTGCTTTACCCAATTTGAGAGAAAACTTTTTCTCTAAAGAAACTAGAGCATCTAATCGCGCCTATACACTACATAATTTTTCTTAAGGAATTTTCATATTCATGAATTTTGTTTCCAATTTCTTCATGAAAAAAACGTTGAATTTAAATCAGTTTTAACTTTTAAACCCATATTAAAACTAAATAAACACCAACCTCAAAGTCTACGGACGCAGAATATTTTATTTATTTATTTATTTAAAGTTGTTCAGGACCTACCCTGTTGAAAATGCCGGGTCTACGCGGGTATAAATGGTGCACAAACCGGACTTGAACGGATGAACTTCACCCGCTAAAGTCCGGTTTGTGAACCATTTATACCTGCCCAGACCCGTCATTTTCAATAGGGTACACAGATATTTTATACTATTTATGATAAAAATACTACACTGATAACTTTACAAATAATTTTTAATGCAACAAATCTATTCCAAACCATCCCATTATAATTGTTCTTTCATAAAAAGACTAGATCAATACTGCAGTGTTATATACAATCATTCCATACACTTTCTTTATAATCTGTAATCTATTTTGATCCAATTTACCCGGTCGGAGAGTTTCTTCCTTATTAAATAACTGTTATATCTTGTATACTGTACATATGTAGTATAATACATAATAAATTCTTTAAATCAGTTTCTATTTCTATAAAACTATTTTATTTGGGGCCACTTGCACCAACGATGGTTTAACTTTAAACTTGGATTAAATTGACGGTCAACCAATCAGAAGGCAGCATTTTTAACTTAAACTCGGTTTAGTCAAGATAATCCCAGAACAAAAGTTGGTGCAAGTGGCCCTTAACAATTTACTGACACAAGTTATTTGTGATGTCAAAAATGACGAGGAGAACTAAATTATTTATATACTACTTAATAATGTGCCCTGTTGTCAAATTGATTTTTTCTTTTTGAAAAAGTCATTAAATGTCACCAAAATTCACCTATTCGGGAGCTATTTTGAAGGTGTTCCGGAATGGTTTGGGAGCTAAAAATTTGGCAAATTAAGTCTTTTTTAAAGACCCGTGTCTGTGCAAAATCTTATAAACGATGGCCGATGGCCCAAAACCCGATATCCTGCTTTTGGGAATTGTACCCTCAGATACTTTTGATTAGAATGTCAAGATATAAGATACACTAAATCAGCCAAAAATGACTGATAAATCCATGCCGGCTCGTGGCTCATGAATCATGGGACAAAAAAAACCTAAGCACAAGAACGAAACAGAATTTCAGTTTCTACAAAACTGCTAAGTCTATACAAGCTGATTCAGAATTGGTGAATCAAACGAAAATGGTAGATTCCCCATGCGAAAATAAGACAAAAAGTTCCTATAAAGGTTGGTCCGGAAATGAACCCTAAAGGAGCTACGACCCTCCAAGGGTACATTTGGTAATATTCCATAGATTACTATTCTCCTATTACTTATAAATTTTATTGTGTTATTATGTACTACATTTTATATATATATATATATATACCGTAATTCCCACAACAATAGTCCAGATTCACATAACTATGGTCCAGCTTCACACCTATATTCCATATTTAAAAGCGTATTTAAAAAAACTGAAAACGTGTTGCTGTATATCCCATATACACCAACTTTCATAAGAAATTGTAAACATTTAAAAATAATTATCCCCTGCCCCCTGGGGGCCTTGGACTATAGTTGTGTGGCCGGACTATAGTTGTGTGAAATTACGGTATATATATATATATATATATATATATATATTTTTTTTTTTTTCTTTTTAGTTACAAAGTAACTATATTATATAGTTTATGTAGTTTTTAACTACTCTGTTTAGTTAATTAGTATCTAATTACAAATTTAATGTACTGTGTATATTAGACAAGTCATATTTAATAAATATATTTCATATTTCATTTTATTTCATTTTTCGACTTCCGACTTTTTTAAATTTTATTTTGCTGTATATATAGTACTTATATCATAGACAAAATAACAAACTAGAATGATTTTTGACCGTCTGCGCATACTTCTGCGTCCCGACTAAATGCGTCCTCCATTTTGATTCTAAATGTCCAACATAAATTAAAAATATATATATTTAATGTTGGTAACACTGTGTAACATTCATTTCTTTGTTAGAGATGTGACTTTTCATCTCACTGCGCTGGTACCAAAGATATCAAAAATAGTAATAAATAACTTTTTCTTCTTCCCGTTAGTTAAAGATAACATATTTTAAAAGAAGTCTCTAGCTTTTAAGAATGAATTTTAACCACTGTACGTTTTTGTCTGTAATAAAAATTGTTAGTCTTTAACACAGAGTGCCCTAAAGTATAGTTTTATGCTATATATTTTTTTTATTTAAGTTTGTATTAATTAAAAATTGGCCACTCTTTTCAGCGTATCAGCTATTTAAAAAAAAATCTGCTATGGCTGTGGAAAAATGACAATTTTTTCTGGCTTCATCAGACCCTAACGAAAATAACTGGACATGATTTAGAGGTTACTTTTGTGGGAAAAATTCGGCGTATTTTACAGACCCTCCCTTCCTATATGAAACCTATACCTATACAGCTCGATCAAGTTACTCTAATCAAAACTGGAAAAGTTTCAGTTTTTAACTTTTAATTTTTATTGCACATAGTTTGCGTACTTCCATATTTAATTCGTTCAGTATAATATTATTATTGTGCAAACATCTATTTACAAAAACACATCATTTAAATTATTCTGGGATAAGATGGCCACACGTTGAAATTACTAGAAATAAAGTTTTTATCATTTAGTGATGCGGAATGAAGTTAAACTAAAATGGTGAAAGTAAGGGAACCCGGATATTTACTGAAAAAAAATATCTTTTTACGCATTTTGCTGAATTTTTAGAATGTTGTAGGCATTAGATAACTGTACAAAACTGATAGGGTGCAAAAACCGTTTGAAATAAATATAAAATACCAAATACCAAAGGTTTCTATTACTCTGAAAATCGAAAAGAGTGCCAGAGTATACTATCACATTCTTGCATGATGGGTAAAGATTTTTAATCGATTTTTGTTTACTTTTCTCGACGTTTTAAACCATTTTAATTCAAAATCTGCAAAAACATATTCGTATGTCTGTATGGTCTCTGCTAATGTGCGGAGTCCTTTGTTGTCACCATATTTCCAACAACCTCAAAACATAATTTGGAGTCCATTTGCACTAAACTGACAATCGTTAAATGCACATTTTACATTTTATTTGCCTAATTAAAAATTATTGTAAAGTTTATGGGTAAAGTTATTTGTTGGATGTCTATTTATATGAAAATTAATGCATATGTGCATACATTGGGTATTACTTCATAACATAACTGTTATGCATTTTTGATTGGGATTCCATAAGAAATAGTTGAGATACTACGTAGATAACTTGCTATATATTATAGATTATAAATTATAATTTATAACTTACAAGTATATACAAAGCGGACCAAAAGTCACCCCCTCTTAAGTTTTAAACGAGTTGAGATATCGACTTCAAATTTAGAACTCTTAAATAGGTCAAACTATCTTTTAGCATATATCTGATACTTTCAGCTCTTAAAATGTGGTCATGGGGCATGAGGGGACATTTGTTTAAATGGAAAGCGGGGTCGTGTGATACATCATAAGGCTTATAAGCTATAACCATATATAGTTAATCTAGCTTATCTTCATGCTTAGTTTTATAATAAAGCACCTACTAGGGACATTTATGAGAGATCCTTTATATAGGACATCATGCATAGAATACCAAAAAGTTCGAAAATTATTCTTTTTTACGAAAAAAAAAAAAAGTTAACATTTCTACAAAAACAAATGAAGTTTTCAGACTTCAAAATAACCTATTTCTAAGTATTTTACTTTTCTGTTCGTTACCATGACAGCAAGCAGAAAAGTGATTTTTTTTTTCGCCCGCACAGTGTAGGCAACCGGCATGTCAATCGTAAAAGAGCTGTCAGTAATATGTGACGAGATGTTGGTCTGACATTTTTTTAATATGAAATTATTATTTATTTTGAATCAAATCTCAATTTCGTGTGCTAAATATTTGTGTGCTATATATTTGTTGTTACGAAGGAATTATGAAGAGTTACTGTGATTAGGATTTTACTTTTACACCAACTGATTTGCAGAAAATTGCTGCTACCTTGTAAGGTAACTTAATGTCTGAAATTAATTTATTTATTTATTTATTTATCGTAGAAAAAATTTTGTTTGTATTACGGGAGCAAAATGTGGTTTATGCTTTCTCGTGATTGCTGATCTCGGCTCAAGGAGAAATTAGTCATTTTGCGCTCTAAATACAAAAATAACTAAATTTTAATTTTATATAAAATTAACAAAAATAAAAAAATTATTTTACTTTAAAAACTAAAAAAGGAAGTAAGATTCATTTATTTAATTTCAAGAATATTTTATAATTAAAAAAAAAACACTTATTTGGATGTACTCCAATGTCAGATTACCTCTCTGTTACAAAATAATTTAAAGCTTTCCCTAGAGGTCCGGGGACACGTCCCCGGACGGTCCTATGCCTTTCAAGGGGGGCATAGTCATTCAAATACCTAAACGGAATACAAATTTTAAATAAATTAAATCCAAAGGCTCAAATTTTTACTAAATTATGGACCCAGAGGGGGGTCATAAAACCCATGCCCCCTGCCCAATATGGGGCCTGTATAGGTCCCTCTATAAAATGTATTTAATGTTAATAATGGCAATTATTATAACAATTTGTCATAAAAATATTGGCCTAAATCAATTCTATGCATGACATCTTATATAAAGGATCTCACCAAAAAATCGAAACTATAAAAAATCCAGAAAGTTAATCAATAAACACTTGCGTAAAGCTTTAAATATATCTAAATTAATTAAAAAAAGTTAAAATATATTTTTAAAATTGTTTTGTCAGTCACGTAGGCAAGATATTGTATCTACAAAAAAAATGGTTTTCTGTTTTATTCATTTTTGAGATACTTGTTTTGATTAACGGACCCCATAAACGAATAGAACCAAAAATCCGTTTTTTAACGGATACGATATCTTGTCTTAGACCGGCAGTATAGGTATGTAAACTTGTTATTTTTCCCTTGAAATACGTAAACATTTATGTAAGAAACAATTTTATCGGCTAAGCAGCAAATTGCACTTTAAGATTCTTATTTTTATTTATGATATCCCTCCTAGATATGTATTCTATTGTAAAAAAATGTTGCATGTCTAACATTTATCTATACGTCAAATAATCAGGATTAGGTTCTTGAAAAGGATACCTGGTTATAAACATGATTAAGTTTATCTTGAATTCATAACTCTTTATTGTTATCGCTTTTTATTAGCGAACGAAATAAACTAAAGAAAATAGGGTGGGAAACCCAAGGTCCGTTGGTATCAATATTTAGTGCGACAAAATAAGCAATTAATTTTTAAATAGTTTATTATATAGAGCTTCGAAATCACATTAAGGGCATATCCATAGCCTCGCATAAGAACATAATACATAACAATGCGATACTGCCATTGGCTTGATGTGCCGCCACGTATCTTGTAAGCCAATCACGGTATCTCATTCTTATGTTTTATGTTCTTGTGCAAGCTTCTGGATGGGCCTTAAGACTTGGATAAAATACTAAGAATAACATAGAATCTGCTTTTTTGTACATATAAAGGTATTGGATAAACAAGCCGTGAAGATATGTAATGCTATGCATTTCATTATAATATATAATATTATTCACAGTAAATGGTATATTGAATTTTCCCAAAAACAAAAAGATTCTTTTCAAAAAAGAAAAAAATTATAAACTTTAAAACATTTTTTAAGATTTTTTTTTATTTCCTTTTTGTGAAAAAACAATATATTTTTCAAAAAAATAACAATTTTTTCGGCTTTTTTCGATTTTTTTAAAAGTTTAACCCATAACTTTTTGTTTTGGTGGGGATTACTTTTAAAACCAATAGGAATTTTCCCCTCATAGAACTTAATTTTTCCTGAAAATTTTATATCGGTCGGATTATTTGTTCTTGAGTTATTGTGTTTACAAAAATCGTGACCTCAGTCGGACGGACAGACGAGTCTAGAAGGACGGATATTTAAAAAAAAACCTCCTTATTTTTTTATGAAATAATCTAGGCCAAATTAGCATTTCGCGATTTTTAAATGTCATTTTCTTATGAGGTAGACAGTATTTTATTCACAATCACGTAAAACATAAAATAGTACCAATTACATTTAAACAAATGTTTCATAATGACAATCATGGCTCGCTATCTATGAGGTAAAATCTAAAGCCAAAACCGGTTGGAAAAGAGGTCTTTTCTGACCTTGGTTAGAAAAGATAACTTTTCTAACTTTTTGCACGCCTGAGACTGAAACGCGGATTTGACGCTCTAACTACTGGAAAGAAACAAGTCGTTTTTCTCTAGGAAGAAAATGCACATGTGATATTGTATACACACCGAGTACGCGAACCTAGTTTTAAGAGCACTCGATGTATCTATTTATCAGGTATGCCGCTGCAGCGCGCTGCACCGCGGTGTTTCTTCAATATATTATTTCTGTATTTTCTTATTTTTTTTACATGACGCTTTATTTTAAATATCAGACATGTTATGTTAAAAAGACAACTCATCTGTTTGATAAGTATTTTAAATTTTCAACAGTCGATGCGAAAGCCACCATGCCAATATATGCTCACTGATTATCGCAAAAAGCGTGAAATAGTATCCACATGACATTTTGGTAGGGATTTTCTCATTGATTGTGAAAATTCTGTAGTAGAGCAGTGCAATTTCTTTATAGATTTTAATAGTTTTCCGTCTATAAGGCACTAAACTTTATTTTCAATTAAAAACGTTCGTTATGAAACTAGTACTTTAATATTTATTAATTAGCACTCACCAATGACTTTTCAATAGACTTAACTAAACTAAGAATGTTATCACAGAAAATAAAGAGCACTCGTAGGTTTCCATACACGCACAACAAATATTTTTCAAAAACTGTCGAAATTCTCGTACTGACCCTATAATTTTTCACTTTCCCCCCATCTGTAAAGCTATAATTATACTCTTCACAGCACTGCTAGCTGGAAGAGTATTATAAAATGGTTTTTAAATTTTCAAAATCGTCAAAAATTACCATAATCTTAGGATTATTATATGAGTAGGTACTTTTTTTTAAGTAGGAGAACTCCTTTTTACAAAAAATCTCTTCAAATATAATATATAATATATAATTAATATAATTTATAATCAAGTTACAGAAGGAGCAAATTTTCAAAAAAGTTATTTAAATATGAGAAGGTGTCCGATACACTGCATGTTTTCATAATACAATTATACAAGGTTATTCAGAAATAAGTTGTTACTTTTTAAATGGCTATAACTTCTTTAATATTAAATTTAGGTGTTTTGGTGAAGGATATTTCTTTGCTTAGTTTTAAATGAAGAATCGCCCTGCAGCAATAAAATTTTATTGGTACTTTTTTTGTTCCCCATTCAATATGTCCATCTTCGAAGGGCCGCAGCTATCTTAGGGCTCATTTCCGGACCAACCTATATAGGAACTTTTTTCATTTGAAGTATTTATCGCAAATTTTGAAAAATCTATTCTACAGCAGTTATATAAAAAATAAAGTGCGCACACGAGCTCAAATAAAATATATTTTGGGAAATACAGGGTGTTAATTAAGTACGTGGCCGAACTTTAGGGTGTTATTTCTTAATTTTTAGACAAAAAGTTTATATATTTAAACATAGGTCCAGTGGCTTACAAAACCATATGGTCACGCCCTGGATAACGCTCAAGGTTTAATTAAAAAAACAAATATAGCAAGCCACTGTTTTTTTAATCTGATAAGATTTTATGATTTAGCAATTAAAATTAAACAAAAGTCACCTCCTAAGCTTCTTCGCTCAGATTCGCCCTTTTCGATAAAAACGAAAAAATATAAAATTATGCATAACATTATTTATCACTTTTTTATCGAAAAGGGTTAATCTGAGCAAAGAAACTCAAGATATAAGTTTTAATTGCTGAACTTTAAAATCAGATTGAAAAAAACAGTGGCATTCTTTATTTTGTTAATTAAACATCGGGCGTTAGTCCTGTGTAAGCCACGGCTTAAATGAGAAAAACTGTTTTTTGCTCCTCTTTATACTTAATACTAATTTTTATCTTCTAGTTATTTAGAAAAAAAATAAAAAAATATTGAAAACAAAGCCGTTTAGGAACTTAAAATATTTTTTTTGTCTTAGTATTAAGTGAAAGTTTGACCATATACTTAATGAACACCCTGTATATATCTGTGGCTTGGTTCTCAAAGGGCGGATGTCACTTTGTCAATAGCAGCGTTTTCAAAATATTACATCAGACTTGACGTGAAAAAGTTACTATTGAGAAAGTGACATCCGCCCTTTGAGAACCAAACCACAGATATGACATATGACATATCAATCTACATTGTAGATTGTGAAAAATGTGAAGGGTATGTTAAGAAATGCGAAGCATTGCATATATTCATATCTTGCTTAACCTGTAACATAAAATAAATCCTAGAAGAATAAACTAAACTAGCAGGTAGATAATCTATGAATTCTCTAGGTTTTAACAGGTTCACTTTTTGACATAACTTATGACCTGGTCCTTATTATCTCATTGTTGTGCCTACCTGAATAGAAATAGGTCCTCACACATGGAAGTTATTTTCTTGTTGATTTACAGTTCGTGTGATTTCAAAATTGCTTATTTTTATTTGCTGTAGAAGAAAACTAATGAAAATCTTTTTTTTTGTGCTTTAACTTTTTTGGACCGATCCAAGATAGCCGCTGGAGCACAAGTGGTAGAGGTGGGTTTTTTTTGAATGGGTTAAACATTTTGGTCATACAAAGAAGGTTTAGGGCATCTACAGACTCGCATAACAAGCATAGTATATAAAAATGCGACGCCGTTATTGCCTTGATGTGCCGTCATGTATCTTGTAAGCCAATCACGGTATCGTAAAACAAGCATAGTGCAACTCAACATCTCTGACTCCTTATGATTTATTTCCCCATTTCCGTTAATTCCACTGGCTTGTGGATTAATTACATTACAATAACGTCCTACCACATCAATTATATATTCGATTATGTCGCTTAATATTAAATCTTAAAGATAAAGTAAAAAATCCCCATTCATTGATTTTTTGTTGTTGTTTTTAAAAATTATAACCAATACATATATCTCCCCAAAGAATATTTTTAAAGATTTTTCACTGCGGGATACTGGAGATTTCCATATAACTTGAAAAAGTATCTAAATTTACCTTTATAAAAAGTTGTAATAGGTAAAATTTATATTATTAAAAGGAATAACCCACACTGTAAAAACTGCATGTAAAAATACATGAATTTACATAGTACGGAATAGTAAATTTACTATTCTGGACTATGCATAATTCATGAATTTATGAAAAATAATGTAAAATAATGTAAAGTAATGTAAAGTAATGTAAAATAATGAAAAATAATGTAAAAGAATGTAAAAGAATGTAAAAGAATGTAAAAGAATATAAAATAATGTAAAATAATGTAAAATAATGTAAAAGAATGTAAAATAATATAAAAAAATATATTTACATTGATTTACATATTTTTACATGATTTTACAATGTCGGGGTATATTATTTTTAGACGCGCGTGCGCTTTGGATCATAACCAAGAAGGCGTCAAATCATGAGGGACCGTTTAATATTGTTATTGTTAGAGAGATAGCGACGCATGCTGCTAGGTTAAAGTGTTAAAAGTGTAAAAAAAGGTAAATATTATTTATGTACGATATTTAAATGCTTTATTTGTGGCCTAAAATTTACGTTCATTATAAATTACGATCTTTATCAACCAATAGATCTTTAAAGAAAGATGTATGCAGTTTATACTCGTATTAAGGGTACAAATCGTTTGGTTTATTAAATCAAATGAACTTTACGCTACGATATTTCAAAAAAGCTTTGACACAGAGACTTGTAATTTGGAACAAACATTTTCTAAGTAGTAAATATTTTTTTTCAAGTCCAAACCATTCTGCACTATGTAATTTTTACCGTTCCGGTCTATGTAAAATATTACCATTCTGGACTATGTAATTTTTAGCGTTCCGGTCTATGCAAAATATTACCATTATAGACTATGTAATTTTTACCATTCCGGTCTATGGCAACATATTACCATTTACGGACTATGTAATTTAATGTAATTTATTTTTACCGTGCATATAAAACGATAATTTTAGCTTTTTTGGGCACACATAGGTGTGAGTGGATAAAGCTAAAGCTTTATTGGGGAAAGTAGTGCCCCTACTTTATACATTAAGTTATCTGAGATAACTTATCTCCTGGATAGTAGGCTGAATATACTGAGTATATTCTATCTACGCCTGAATCTTCACAGTCCAGATACTTATATGCATTTTTATTTCAGTCTATGAAAAGGAGTTTAATATTTGTATTGGTATCTAATACATGTCCAAAATAAGAAAGAGGAAATACAAATTAGTTTAGATATAACAGTAAAATCAAACCACGATGAATTAAAAATCAAACAGCAAACTGGCATCAAAAACACTTATATATAATTGAATTTATTATAATTATTTGTCTAAGTTGCCAACCATCTTATAGTATTGTTTATTAATATTTTAGTATTTGTACTCATTTGTACTCATTCTTAAATTAACTTATTGGTCAATTACAACACGGAAGATATGTGTCAGTTTTGAAATATTTTTCGTTTTGCAATACATACGAAACCTAAATAATTGGAACCAAAAATGTATCTGAAAAGGGGAAGAGGGTAACATTTAAATAAATACAGTTACCTATCCTAATTTTTTTGTTTTAATCTAATAGTCCCAAAATGTTTAAACAATATGCTTAGAACTGAACCTGTTTTAAGTTGAAAAATATATAGAATCATCGTTGACAAACCAAGGTGATCACTTTGCATGGTGTGAACCGTTGTGGTGTAAAAGCTGTTAGAGGAAATTACAATAGTTCACAAGAATCTGGAAAATTCCATTAACTTTTGCGTCAAGAAGTTAATTTTCTTTTATAAATGTTCAGAAAACATGGAGACGTGTTATGCCCTCATCCTGACAAACAAGGCCCTTTCTGACCTAAGTAAGTATTTAATAGCTAAAAACTAATATACCAATATTACATTACATAAAATATAGACAATGATCAGTGATCAACGATCAATGATCATGTTATTAATGCATTAAGAAAATAAAATGTGCATGGATGTCGAAAGGAAGTAAACCGGGGCCACTTTTAACTGAATATCTTAGATCATGCTTAATACTACCTGCAGCTTTAAATAGTATAAATGTTTTTTTAATGGCAACAATGTTAATAGGCAAAAATGCGGTACAGAAAACACAAAAAAAAAATACTACAAATGAGATACCTAGATATAAGTGAGTTATTTAAGTCATTAGCAAAGAATGTCAGAACAAAGATGATAACAGTGGATAAGTCTGGGGACTTTTCATATTCTGACACTCACTCCCCAAAAATTGGGAAGGCCAAGAAGAAATTAAATGTATAAAGCCAAAGAAGCAATGAGAAGAAAAATCTTCAAGGCAAAGACTGGGTGAATATGAATACCTGGAAGATGGAAAATTTATAAATTTTCCTTGAATCGAAAAGACATAATGTGGTTTTATGTGCTGCAACTAAAAATATATATATATATATTTTTATTTGTTTATCCTTATGCCTTTATGATATACCTTTTTGCTAATTTATTTCAATGTCTTCAGTTATGTTCTAATAAAATTTTATTTAAGGAACTTGTTATACGTTCTAAAAAATTGATCTCATACAAATCGTCATTCATGTAAACAAAACTATCAAATAAACCCACACAAAGTTTTAAATTATTGATTTAAATAATTTATTTAATGTTGCGAATTAACATATGGTTTATATTTTAAATGATTTTTGCACGACACGGCAACATTGCAAGTTATCCGCAGGTCATTAAACGTGTTGTTATTTGACCCAAAGCTAATTTGCACGTGACTCGCCTTAACTATATTGCCTAAAATACAAATAATCAGACTTATTAAGACTTCTTTCTGGGTCATATTTGGTCAAAAGTAATCGTGTCCACAATATTTTCTCTTTAAATTGTATAGTATTTGGTTTGTTTAAAAGTTTCATTCAATATTTTCATGGAATTCTATAAATACCTATCTATAGATAGTATACTATCGATTCAATTTTCTAATAGGTTGTAAAAATATGTGGGTTAAGCATTATATATCGCTTTTTATGTTGGTACTATTGAATTCATTCAATAGTATTTCAGTAGATTAGATATATAGCTATATACGGTGCGTCTAATTTAACTCTAACTTAATTCAAGCTGTAATATTTTTTTTAGATCATTTTAAGGTACCATTTTTAGCGGCTAGTACAAATAGGTCTCAAAACTTAGAGATGTTCTAGGAATTCTTTTTTAGCACTTAAAAATGAAACGAAAAGCATAATGAGGAACAAGTACAAAAGAGGAAAAATACAAAAGCTTTAAATATCATTGGGGCTGGAAACATTGAATTACCTTGGAAAAAATATTAATAAATTTAAGATTTCGATAACTCGATTTAAAGAAAATGGGCAAATGCCCCTTTTCTGATCTGTATCTGCGATTTAGATAACATTTTATGCCAAGGTAAACCAACAACCAATATAACTAAAAACCAAAAAGCTATCATCTAAAAGCTCTATTAACAGCAAGTTATTAGAAAATAGTAAAAGTAAATTATGTGAAGCGTTTTAAATATAAAACAGAAAGCATAATAAGGCACAAGTACAAAAGAGGAAAAATACAAAAGCTTTAAATATCATTGGGGCTGAAAATATTGAATTACCTTGGAAGAATTATTGCTTAAGGTTTTAAATGTGTACCGGTCATGGAGCAAAGTTTGTTTGTTTGTTTGTTTGTTTATCCTCGTACTGTTCTACTTAATTAAGCATCCCCTAAGTCCAGGACTTGTGTGGGCTAGTAGTAGAGGAAACCACAGGTTTATACTGACTTTCGAACCAGTATTTATAGGGAGTGTCCGCTTCACCTATGCCTGCGCCAAATTTCAATTATTAATTAGCTGAAAAAGGCAAATTGGCGCCAGTGAGAATCGAACTCACGCTAGGTGTAGTAGACTTGTCATACACAGACGCGGTAAACCAATCCTCCCAAAGTGTATCTGTTGTTTTTTGACCAACAGCCAATGGAAATGAGAAGTTATGAGAAGGGGTCAAATGAGAGCGTACCTAAAGATACTTAGCAGAGAAAGCTGGGGACGTCCAGTGGGAGTTAGAAAACTGGTTAAAATAATTATTTTTGACCAGTATTTCATTCTAGGCACTACAATCAAGGTATTAAGGCGTAAAAATTGTATATAAATTAAAGAATTCCCCAGTGTAATACTAAAAACCCTGTATACAGAGTGATCAGTAACTGCCATGCCAAAAATATGAAAAAAAGTTTCTATAAAGGTGGTCCGGAAATGAGCCCTAAGGGAGCTACGGCCCTTCGAAGATGACATATTCAATGGGGACAAAAAAAAACATTAATAAAATTTTAATGTTGAAGGGTGATTCTTCATTTAAAACTGAGCAAAAAAGTATTCTTCACCAAAACAACTAAATATAATATTAAAGGAGTAACATTTTTGGTGGCACAAAATGTTAATTCCACTTAGTTTCATTTTTTTGAAAACGGTTGCTCCTACAGCGTTACACTATTTAACATTTTTTATGTATTTTTACTCAAGAAATCTATATTTTTTACAAAAAAATCCAAAAAAAGTACACATAAAAAAGTTTGGGGCAAAAATGTATTAAGCCTAATACCTTTTTCCGCCTAGGGACGCCTCTGGATAAATTTAAAAAAAATAAAATAAACTTATTACCTTTATTAATACTAGTATACATGCAGTTCGTCGCTCTAGCTTAAAGGGTACCAGAGTTATTAATTAAAAACCTTATTTTTATTTTATTACAATGTTAAAGGGCCGTAGCTCCCTTAGGGCTAATTTAAGGACCAACCTTTATAGGAACATTTTTTATATTTTTGGATGCAGAATCACCTCTTAAATTTTGGCATTGATCAGCTATTGATCACCCTGTATATCGCAGAGTTTCTTGTTACTAAAGCTTTAAAGATTAATGACCAATAACTATGCAAGCTGAATTGAAAATGAGTGTACTTCCATGTTAGAAAACAACACTCCTTGTTTATATCAATTTTCAGTTACGGAGTAAATAAGAAGACATGACACTTTATATACAATAATGTTAAATTAATTAAAGAATCTTCTCAATAGGTATATGAAACTAAAATGTTTTATACACTGTTAGCCCTATGCCAAAAAATTTAAAATTGATTACGAGGCAGGTTTCGCATCTTATCTGATTGGAGATAGGTATGGCGTTGCATTACAAAGTGTAGTAAAAATCGTTAAGGGCTACATTTCTCCATTAAACTGTGTCTAACAGATTAAATATAAAAGTAAGCATAAAATTAAAAAAATTCTAGGAAATTAAAATCAAATGGTAATTATTATTAAAATCCCTCAATATGTTAAACCAAATGCAATTTTTACATCTAATGTACCCACCTTAACCTAACCTTATATCTTAAATATTTAAATTCTGCATAGGTATACCTACCTACTTAAATCAATCAACCATAGCTATACGTATAATAGGTTCACTGAATTATTTACATCCTATATGGAGTGGTTAGAATCATAGGATTAGATGTACTTATTTTATACAAACCCCTAAACAAAACTTTAGATCAAAAATAATAAAAAAAATACTGTCTATTCCATACTAGTCACAGAATATACTATTCACAAAGTGTATCTGTAAATTAATTTATAAAAAACATGGTTTCTTATTATTATACATCGGTAGAGTTAGGTTTGGCATACGTGAATTACAACTCACGTAATAATTATTATTTCTTCTTCTTCTTCTTCTTCTTCTTCTTCTTCTTCTTCTTCTTCTTCTTCTTCTTCTTCTCCTTCTTCTTCTTCTTCTTCTTCTTCTTCTTCTTCTTCTTCTTCTTCTTCCTAATTATCGGCTCCTTGAGCCATATCCGCCAAGAAAAACATAATGTGTGGAACCTAGTGATACTGACCTCACGATATATAAAACAAATCTTGTGCATTTAATAATAATAGTAATGATTTAAATAAATAATAGCTGTTGTTATCTTAACCTAAATATTCTTTAACCGCAAATAAGTATATTTGCAAAATAAATTTTAGTTATTAATGAAACAATCAAATTTATGATTATTGGCATAGGATATTTTTATAAACTTCGAAGTATAATAGTCAGATCTCGGAAGAAATAGGACAAATGATAAAATCGCACTCAGAAAATTTCGTTGTAATTTTAATACTGAATATTATTTATTAATACATATTTTTTATTTATATCGCCACCATTGGTATATAATACTTCACTTGTGATATTAAATACTGTAATGTGTGTATTGTATAGAAAACGTTGTCATACTAACATAGAAACCGTGCTGGTACATTTGGATCCCCACGTAACATGTGTTTATTAATACTGTAACATTTGGTAAATTACATCACAGTTATAGTTTGGTATACTCTAAGTTGTAGTTGTTGTGTTACTGATCTAGTTTAAAGTATGTTACAGCATTTAGTAAAATAACAATCGGTAAATAATACCAAAATTTTGATGAGTAATAATACAGAGAAAAGTAAAAAAAGGATCGATTATTTTATCAGTGTATAATTGTGTATGGCTGCAATCTTTATAATATTATTAATCAAAATTTTTGTATTATTTACCGATTGTTATTTTTTTTTGAGTACTGTAACATACTTTAAACTAGATCATTAATACAACTTAACAACAACTCAAAGTATACCATACTATAAGTGTGATATGGTTTACCAAATGTTCCTTTTACTATAACATGCTAGTATTAATAAACACATGTTGCGTAGGGCTTCAAATGTACCAGCACGCTCTCTATGTTAGTATGACAACATTTTGTATACAATACACACATTGCAGTATTTAATATCACAAGTAAAGTATTAAATACCAATGGTGGCGATATAAATAACAAATATGTATTTACAAATTAAATTTAATATTAAAATTACAATAACATTTTGTGAGTGCAGATAAAATTCAGGTTCGGACGAGCATCAATATAAAAATAGAGTAGAAATTGTTTTATCTTTATTAAAATTTTGTAGTTGTAACCATGGTGCTACTCACTATGAATTCTACCAGATCACTATTGAAACTTTTTGTGCCTCCCCTACCAGCGTGTGTAATTTTGTTTCCGCATGTGTAATACTACTTTTTCTTAACCAGGATAATTCTTTTTTTGCAAAAATAACAAAATAAAATTGTACCATCAAATTCTATTTCGGGAAAACCCTCTATCCATGTTTGAACGACATGTTTGCATTCCGCAGAAACGGCTGGTACTGGCATTTTTTTTTTATTTTAGTATTGTGTAATATACTCTTAATTTAACTTGTATTTTCTTCAAAAGAAAATATAAAAAAAGTGTGTTAAAAATCACAGAAATAGGCTGTTTTCTTTGTCAATATATTCGCATACAATTACACTATGTAATAGTAAATCTGTATAAGGAATTTATTAAATATAGACGAAAAATTTTAAAAACAAGGACCAAAAATATGAAGGATTAGTGTGAAAAATAGTCTGTTGAACACCGCGAGCCAAATAATTAAAATTAAAGTTACGTAACTCGTATTGTAACTGTGTGTCTTTTAAAATTTAATTTAATTTAAAAAAATTGTAATTACGTAATATTTAAAAAGCCCCTTATATTTAATATTACATTTTAAAAATAAAAGGCAAAATCGTTATTCACATAATTAGATAAATTTTTATAACATTTTAAATGTATAAAAACTGTTTTATATTTACAATTTACAGCATACTTGTTGCAATAATAATTTAATTAAACAGAATGTACAAAAATTCCAATTATTTTAAGTCCAGTACTGGTATATACGACTAATGACTTATTTATTCCTAGATCTTATAATTATCAGATCTATTATAATAGTATAAAAGTATCTCTTTATAGGGATCTACTATTTGAATAATTTTAAGTCATTTTTTTGGGGCTCTTTTAGTGAAAAATAAGTGAAATTTTCTCTCAAGTCGTGTCCCATGCTAAATTTAATATCATGTAATAATAATTTGAAATTATATTACTTCTTATTCATAAAGCTGAGTTATAATTATTATTATTACAATCTGTCTGACGAATTAATTTTTGATAGCATCATATTGCATTTTTTAAAGGAAATGAACATTTCTGCAAGGCTTATATTTTGTTACACAATAAACATAAAATTGGTTATAAAATGATTTATTTAATCAAAATTAAAACTAATTATTATTTCTATTTATTTCTGCAGTAATTAGAGAACTAGAGCTTGTCAAATTAAGATTAATATTAGTTTTGGAATTATTTGAGAACCAAATCCAAACATTGGCATTAGAGCTTAATGGAACTAAGACCAAAACAAAAAACTAATAAGATTTTTGGCATGGCATATAGCTGAAAAAAATTATAAGTGATGGATAAAAAAATGCTTGTTTGGCAGTCAGTCAGGTTTTAACTAAGCCAGAAAAAAAAAATACCGGATCACAAAATCTTGTTGGCCAGTGTTGATTCTTTAGTGAAAACACAAAATCTTGACCAAACCCAAAGCCAAAATTTCCCTTTTCTTTTGTGTTTAGTCTTTATCTTCTTGTAGAGAATAGGTAAAAAAAATAAGCTTTTTTTTTTTCGCCATTAGATCTTAAAGAATCACAAAGAAGAAAACATCACAAAAAGTTTTCTTTTTGTACTTTTGGAGTTTTTCCTGATAAAGATAATAGGAAATCACCTTGAGGAGGCTACAGGGAAACCCTTCTTTTGAGAGCTTTATCTGAGGCTGCTCATTTAAATAAAATAAAATTGAAATTTAGTTCCTTTAAGTTGGAGTGGGGTGGACTTGTGTTTCTGCGCTTTTAGGGTTGAATAATTGTAGAGTTGAAATAAATAGTGCGCTGAACGCCTATTACACAGTTTTGAGATAAAATGTAATATTTTTATAACATCATTTATTACATTTCAACGACAACTATATATTTGAAAGGAATAATTGGTTCCATAACTATATATATATACACAAAAATGTAACCTAAATTTGATCATACCGAGTCATAAAGAAACGAAAGGGCTGTAGATTTCTAGAAAGTGCTAAGTGTCATCGCATATTAAATACCAAATCAAGCTATGTACCTAGTGTGCATTTAAAAACGTGTTCTAAAGAATATATATAATATATTATATATTATTGGCGATGGCACAGAGCACACTAAACAATATTTACTCAAATTCCTATTTTTTTGCACATTATTTAATTCAACTCTACAATTATAAAGCGGTGTACCAGCTTTACATGCTTCTTTTTATTTTATAGAAATCAATAATTGCTATCACATAAAACTTGGCTCTACAGGTGTTTACACCTGTAGAACATTTTTTCAATCTTTATTTTTTGTCAGGAAAAAAAAAAACGATCATAAACGATCATCTTCCATTGTGTGAACACCTATTTCCATTTTAGATTTTAAGCTTTCACGGCCATTAAGATATAAAGAACTTTCACTTTCGGGTTTAGACCGTGTTAATGGATTTTCACTTTCCGACGTTTCGTCTCTTACTACTAGAGACATCTTCAGGGATTAATCTGAAACTAAGTTTCGAATCAACTTGTGTCACTATTTATGACGAGTTGTGGTTATTCACCCGTGACGAGGTTTTTCCTATCAAAGACTTCCATATTGCAGGTAAGTGGTAACCAGTGTCCCGATTGATATTGTTAGGATGCTTGATGATTTCTATCGATTCCCGTATCTTCCTTGGAATTTTTCTGTTTTCTGTTAATATTTGTTTTGTTTCAGACAAATTGATTTTATGACCTGTTTCATGTACATGTTCGGCTACTGCCGATAAGGAAATTTGTTTCTTTCTTATATTGCGCTCATGCTCTTGAAGTCTTGTAGAAATTTTTCTCTTAGTTTCACCTATGTAAACCGTACCACAGGAGCAGGGTATTTTATATACGCCTTCTGAACTCAGGGGTATTTTGTCTTTTGTTGAAGTCAAACATTGACCTAATTTTTGGTTGGACCGAAATATAGGCTTAATATTTGACTTCTTCAAAAGTTTACCTATTTTATCCGTGATACCGCTTACATAGGGAAGTATAACTTGTGTCTGTCTGTCATTGTCACTATTGTCCTGTTGTTTGGGTCTGGGATTTCTGTATTTGTATATGGTCTTATTAATGTCTTTTTTGGTATAACCGTTCATGGTCAAGGCTTTGGTTAGTTTAAGGAGTCATAAAATCAATTTGTCTGAAACAAAACAAATATTAACAGAAAACAGAAAAATGCCAAGGAAGATACGGGAATCGATAGAAATCATCAAGCATCCTAACAATATCAATCGGGACACTGGTTACCACTTACCTGCAATATGGAAGTCTTTGATAGGAAAAACCTCGTCACGGGTGAATAACCACAACTCGTCATAAATAGTGACACAAGTTGATTCGAAACTTAGTTTCAGATTAATCCCTGAAGATGTCTCTAGTAGTAAGAGACGAAACGTCGGAAAGTGAAAATCCATTAACACGGTCTAAACCCGAAAGTGAAAGTTCTTTATACCTATTTCCATCTTGGAAGAATATAAATGACTATAGTCATTTACAGCAACAACTTACAAGATGAGAATATAAGTCTCCTGTATTGGGTCTTGAAACCGATCATAGAATATAGTAAATTTATAAAAGTAGATTCAGATATATCTGTCGTTTGGTTTCAAATGCCACCAACGCATGAAGTTAATTCATTATTCCTAATCTTGGAGGAAGTCTTAGAAACAGGTAATTTTTATTTAAAATCGTTCAAAAGCAGAAGCGTTAAAAATTTTTACTAAGATTCAATAATATTGATGTGTATTATAACACCATAATGTAAAAATTAAAAAAATGTATAATAAATCTAAGGATTTACTTAATATTTGTAATATTTATGTAAATCCTTACACAATAACATACAGTTTCTGCATTATTCAAATATTAGTAAGTTAAATTTTTTAACAGATTATCATGGGAGTAACATAGGTTGGGTATTTAAAATTTCATGTTTATTTATTTATTTATTTATTTATTTAGTACAAACAGATATACATCCAAGTAGTACAATAAAAAGAAATATTAAGAATATAAAACGTATCGTTAGAATATAATCTAAATAAAATAGGAATCTTAATTAATTAGTTGTTTGTTCTAAAAAGTCTTTTAAAAGAAAATAGGCTCGTGCAAAAAATGTCAATATAACAAGAATTTATATTTCTGGCCAATCTAGGTACACTACTAAAGTGACCGTAATTAGTTCTAGTAAACGGAACATGCAATAAAGATGTACAACGCGTGCTTACTCCAGGAACACGTAAGGAAAAAAGTTTTAAAATATGCGGACAATCAATTAGGTAATTAAATAACTTAAACATAAATATTTTGTCAATATTTGTTCGGCGAGATTCAAGTGACTCCATTCCCAACAAAGTTAATTTATGATTATAGTTAATTTCATTAGGTATTTTAAGTTTATACAGCAAGAATTTGATAAACTTTTTTTGAACTTTTTCAATAAAGTTTTTATAACATTGTTGAGAGGGGGACCAAATAATTACTGCATATTCAAGAATACTCCGTGACAAAGAATTAAAAAGTAATAACATGGCAGGTACATCTGTAAAGTCTTGGCATTGCCTAATTACAAAACCACACATTCTAAGGGCTCTATTAACTATATTATTATTATATGTTTGGACAATACTGAGTTATCGTAAGGAATTTAACAGAAAATCAAAAAAGTTTACAGATTTTTATTATGAATTTGATATCATAAGGCCCATATTAAATTAAAAACGAACATTTAATTTGTCCACGTTTGGGCTTTTTAATAAAAAATTTTAAATTTTGAAAATATTGAACGTTATCATCAAAAATTTAACGGAAAATTAGAGAAATCTATTCATTTTTATTATGAATTCGGCATCATATGCATATGATCCGAATTAAGTTTAAAAATGTCTTTTGATTTAACAACGTTTTAGATTTTTTATTTACTTCATCAGGCATGTATATGAAGTACGTGCGTTATTAGATTGTTCATAGCGCCAGCGCTAGAATAATTTCCAATTTTCAAAAAATTTCAAAAATCGTCCTAGACAAAAAAATTCTTGGATATAAATTTGTTTCATCAAAAAATAAGCAACTTTTTTGTTTTAAATGTCTGTCCGTTTGTCCGTCCGTCCGTCCGTCCGTCTGTCTGTCTGTCTGATGTCACGATTTTTGTACAAACGATAACTCAAGAACGAATAATCCGATCGTATTGAAATTTTCAGGAAAAATCAAGCTCTATTAGGGGAAGATCCCTATTGTTTTTGGAAGTAATTCCCTCCAAAAACAAAAAAGTTATGGGAGGTTAAACTTTTAAAAAAATCTAAAAATGCTGAAAGAACATTCCGATTAACGTTATTTTTTCAGGAAAAATTACTTTTATTATAAGGATCAATTCTACAAAAATAAATAAATAAATAAATAAAATTAAAAAGTTTTTTTTTGACATATTTTTTTTTTTTGAAAAAAATTTTTTTTTTCGTTTTCGTTTGGACTTTATTGAATTGAATTTAATAAAAAAAAATTAAAAATTGTAAAAAAGTTTTTTTGAAAAGTTTTTTTTTCAAAAAAGCTCTTTAAAAAAAAATGTATTTTTTTGTTATTTTTTTTTGAAAAGAAAATATATTTTTTTAGGTATTCGGGAAGTGCAATATACTATTTACTGTGAATAATATATAATGGAATGCGTAGCATTCTTGTTTGCACCTAAACTTGTTATCAAAAATGGACTTAGCGGAATATCAAATCAGACGACTCATCTGTATAGCATAGAAATAACAATTTCTTATATCAGTTTAGTATGCAATACATTAAACTGTAACCTTGTATTGATATGAAATGTAGTATAACCAGTGTTACTTACACAAAAAAAGAAATACCATGAATTAGTAATCTTCAATATTTGTAAATAATAATAAAGTAGTAGCAAACTTTTAACAGAAAAAAATGAACAGACTTCGGGGTCTTTAAAAAGTAAAAAATAAAAATAAGTCGGTGCCAATTTCACCATTCCCTAAATTAAATACTAAAAAATATTTTTGATGTTAAATTGCTTGCTGTGAAATTGGTACCGACTTATTTTTAATTTTTTACATTTTAGAGACACAGAAGTCGGTTCATTTTTCCGGTTAAAAGTTTTTATTTTTTTACTTTTTAGAGACAAGGAACTTGTAGATTTGTAAGGTCATCTAAGCTAAATTATAGTTGTCCTTCTATCTCGGCAAGCTGCTGACGTCACATCGCACTAAGATAAATTTGTAAAAAATTAATTTGGTAATATTTTTATTCTAGCGCCCAAGAGTCCACCAACCTTATTTTAAACGAAATACTAAATAAAATCTTTAAGCGTTAGGTAATAATCAATAAATGCCTTATGATATAATCATAAATTTTATCATTTTCTCTTGGTATTTTAATATTACAGGTCCACAGAATCAAGTCTAAAGGTATTTAAAAGATTTTTAGCCAGCTCTAATATTTGATTGACTCCGTAATCAAGTTATTCGGCTTATCCGAGTTATCCGATATTTCTCTAATTTGGTTGATATTAGAATCAAATTAAGCCATTTGTAAGTGAAATTGCGTTAAAATTATTAGAATTATCTTAATTATCCGGCATTATCCGAGCGTCAAATTAAAACGGGACCCCCTCCTTTAAATTGCAAAAACCTTCATCCAATTCCATTCAACCGTTCAAAAGTAATTCGGGAATAAAAATAAAAAACACAGACCTTTTTTGGAATTCGGTTAAAAATGTAAACGGGCCAAAATAAACATTTTTTATTTCCTTTTTTAACCGAAAAATCTTAAAATTAAAAAATAAAAAAAATGCATTTTTAAATCTCTGCATCGTTGACTTTTTAGTAGACAATTTATATTAAGCTAGTTTTTTTTGTGTATAACCTAAAAGTTATATTATTCTTCCTATTTTTGTTAAATTATTTTTACTTAAATAGCAAATATTATTTGCCTTGAACTACGCCCACTATTTATTTAATGGTATGTCTGAATATTGGCCTTGCAGAAACAAGTTGCGCACATTTATTTTTTTAGGCGCCTTTATTATATTCAGGAAATAGCATAAAAATATGTTTTAACAACAACAGTCGCGGTATTTATTGTCAGTTTCCTTATATTTAATTCATTGTATTCATTTTTATATAATATATGAAAGATGTACTTGGAAATACAGTCTGTTCAACAAGAGCGTGTCTTTGATTATTCAAAAAATTCAAAAGGTATCTCCGTCATATTTTACAGCGTAATTCTCCTATCTCTGTACTATATCTGTAGTACTGATTTGTTACCGTATTTGTTACCGCGATGACCTAAATGCCAATGCATCAAAAGTGATTAAAAAGTCTAAATGCTTGGTCTTACTGGGAAATGCGGCGAGTGTTATGAAACGAGTACTTTATATAATTTTTTCTATTTTGCTCTAAAATTTTAAAAAACTTACATTTAAATTTATGACTGATTTAGGGATGTTTGTTTTGGGTTGGCATTACAGTTTACACCATGTTTAAAATTCTAGGAACAAATGATATTTTGATATATTTTATAGTCATCTCTTTTTTACTGCAATTAACCAAGCCACAATTTTAACATGGTAAAAATAATCTAAACACAAAATTTTGTAGAAAATTCAAGTTTAAAGCAACATTGACATTTGCACGGAAAACGTCAAGAGATAGGACAGGTCTGTTGCCAACCCAAAAGAATAAAAAGTACAGACCTCTTATGAATAAAAACACGCAAAATGCGTGTGATTATGAGCTTATAAGAGTCGCAAAAATAGAAAAATTAATTTTTCTATTTTGCTACTCTTATAAGCTCATAATCACACGCATTTTGCGTGTTATTTTGGGTTGGCAACAGACAAAAGTCTATCTCTTGACGTTTGCCGTCCAATTCTGAACGTCGTTTTAAAGTTTAATTTTCTACAAAATTTTGTGTTTAGATTATGGTTTACCGTGTTAAAATTGTGGCTTGGTTACTTGCAGTGGAAAAGAGAAGAAATGACTATAAAATATATCAAAATAATATTCTTAGAATTTTAAACATGGCGAAAACTGTAATGCCAATTCGAAACAAAAATCCCTAAATCAGTCCTCAATTTAAATGTAAGTTTTTTAAAATTTTAAAGCAAAATAGAAAAAATTGTATAAAGCACTCGTTTCATAACACGTTTTTAGCGTACTAGTACTTTAGAAAACTCACCGGAAGCGGCTCGTTTTCTAAACTTGTACTCGTGCGCTAAAAACGTATGTTATGAAACTAGTACTTTAATATACTATCATTTTGGTGTATCTGTGTTTCCTAAATATATATTATTTACATCATCAGCTCAATAAATAAACAATAATTTAAATCTACGAAATTTGGATCCACCAAAATAAATACATTTTTAAAAAAGAGAGGGTTAAATTTTATTAACTTTAAAATAAATTTTTATTTAATTTTGGCATTTAAAAATGTTGTTATGCAAAAAAATGCATGTGTGAAGCTCTAGCTTAAAAACAAAAAAGAGTAGAAAACTTTTGTTTAGGGCAAATTGAAGGTTATTTCGTCTGTATTGACTGGTAAAAATTTCACTGTGATATCTCTGTTAATAACGCCACAATTTGGGTGATTTTTCTACCGTAGGACACCCTGTATATAATCAATTAAAAAATTAAAAAATAAGTCTATAGGACACTATAGATCTATCCTTTATCTTTAATTTAAGTAATATATAGTTTAAAATAACTTTAACCAAGTTTTATTATCGTAACTATAACAAACTAGGAAGGACAGAAATTTTTAATTTTAAACAAAATTATAAAAATATTATTCCATCAATCTATTATCTAATCATCTTACAGAGTGATATTGGTAGACTGACAGTTTCGGGCTGCTGGCCCTCTTCAGTCCAAGTTGTCTACATCTAGAAATAGAACATCAATCTAATGGCTATATTCCTTTTGCGAGTAAAGTAAAAAGTCTAAAAACGTTTTCTTAATCAGCGTGCAGAGTTGACTTTTGAAGAGGGCCAGCAGCCCGAAACTGTCAGTCTACCAATATCACTCTGTACGATGATTAGAAAATAGATTGATGGAATAATAAATTAATATAACAAACTAGTATGGCTTGAAGAGTGTTGTTTAAATGACGTCATAGTTAGTTGGCAAAGTAGGACACTATTATACCAAAATCTTTTTCGAGGTTAAAAAGTTGATTTAGTTGTTTATTTTGCGATATTTGAAATTGAGAACCAAAAATGAGGTCTACAAGAATAAAATTAGGCTTGTCCTATCTTTGCAAGAACATTTTTGCATAAGGCTTATAAATTACTTACTTTTATTTAACTCATTTATTATAGTTACCTACATTATCCACGAATGATATGTGACGATTATTTAAAATTATTTTAGTTTAATCAGTTTTTGCACAAAAAAGTGCCTGGCAAAACAATCTTACAAATATTTTTAACGTCTGGCTTACACAAAAAAAAATTATACCTAACCTATTTTTTCCTCTTCTTGTTCGAAAAAATATGATTTTGAGTGAACAGAAATATAATAGAAAAGGATGGAAATACTTACTACGTGAGCAAACCACCTAGGGTACGTGGTTACTACGAATAGTTAGTGTGACATCATTGTTTGTTATAGTTAATTAATAAAATTTGTATTGTATGCTATTCTTCATACTAGTATGTTATAGTTACGATAATAAAATTTTGTTTTTAAAAAACATAAATTAGACTACAACTGCAATTTACAAAAATATAGTGTCATCTCATTTCATTTAAATGTAGAAATAAACAGAATATTCCTATTAGATCTTTTTTGTCAATTTCGACAGGATTCTTACAGAGAAGTTATAATACTTCATAGCTTTAATTAACAAAATTCTAGATTTTAATGGAAACACTGAACAGTGTTTTCAACAATATTGTTGTATGACGTCACATGTATCTTCATTCTTCTTCTCTCTCCTCGTCCTCCTCCCACTTCTTCCCCCGCCCCCATTCATAACAGTTGCAACTCCAGCATCAGTGAGCAAAGACTCACTCCCCCAATTATCCATTCAAATTAATTCTGTTTTAAACAAATGAGCCATAGGCACTGCGCCTGTCTCTTAAAGATCTAAACAAGCTACTGATGATGATGTAACTTCATTAGGGTGCTTTTTTTTCGACTATTTTTTTTTTCTGTCCCATCACGAAATTTTGTTGGAAGTAATAATAATAATAATATTTATTGCATTTAAGTTTCACAATATAAATAATAAACAATTTGCAACAAATATGCTAATATGCACTAAAATTTACAAAGTAAATTTGAATGTGCGTATATAAAAAAAAAAAAAAAAAACATAGAAGTACCCTAAAACAAATTCTCTCAAAATTTTAGCCCTTAATATTAATATTAAGTAGTGGACCAAGGCATTTAAAGATTTCCCATTGAAAATACACGTAAACTTTGATTTTATGGCATCGCTTTGACCATAGACAGGTATTTCTCAAAAGTGCTCATTGCGGCATAATCATAACTTGTACTGGTGAGGTAGTTTGGGCCACCAAACCCAATGTTTTCATAAAATTTACGTTTTTCTGTCCTTATCTCGTAATTGACAAGAGCTACAAAAAATATTCAAATGACAAACTTGTAGGAAATTTAATTTCTTACAAAAATGGTCCTTGGCACTAAATCACTAACATAAATGGGGGATTTAGCTCAGCGGTCAATGGCATCGATATAGCCTGACACTGATCTAATGATCGTGAGTTCAAACCTCACTGGCGCCGATTGCCTTTTTCAGTTAATTAATAATTGAAATTTGGCGAAGGCGTACTCCCTAGATATATTGGTTCGAAAGTCAATTAAAGCCGGTGGTTCCCTCTACTACTAGCCCACACAAGTCCTGGACTTAGGGGATGCTTAATTAAGTAGAATAGTACGAGGTTAAAAACAAACAAACAAACAAACAAATATTTCTTGAGATATTAAATTCTAAAGTTTTTGTTATTTCAAATTATTATCGAGGATCACGTCAAATTATAAAAAATTGTTATTTCATTATACATCACTACGTTTTTACCTAATTACTTTTTTTTAATTAAAAATGATAAAAAATCTAAAATAAGTCAGTAATAATTGAAAAAAAAATGTTACATTCATAGATAGATTGATAGGTTAGAAATTTTTGTAATTTATAAAATATTTTCTTAAGTTAAAATATGTCCAAACCTATCAATCTATCTATGAATGTAACATTTTTTTTTTCAATTATTACTGACATATTTTAGATTTTTTATATTTTTTTACCCTCCCATTAAAAAAAAAGTAATTAGTTAAAAACGTAGTGATGTATAATGAAATAACGATTTTTTATAATTTGACGTGATACGTAGATAATAATTTGAAATAACAAAAACTTTAGAATTTAATATCTCAAGAAATATTGATGTTAGCGATTTAGTATCAAGGACCATTTTTATTGGAAATTAAATTTCCTACAAGTTTGTCATTTGAATATTTTTTGTAGCTCTTGTCAATTACGAGATAAGGACAGAAAAATGTAAATTTTATGAAAAAAATTTGAGAAATACCTATGGTCGAAGCGATGCCATAAAATGCAGCTAAGCTATAGAAATTTAAAGAAAAAAAATCAAAGTTTACGTGTATTTTCAATAGGAAATCTTTACATGCCTTGGTCCACTACTTAATACTAATATTAAGGGCTAAAATTTTGAGGGATTTTTTATTTAGGGTACTTTCAACAAAATTTCGTGATGGGACCGAAAAAAAAATAGTCGAAAAAAAAAAGCACCCTAAACTTCATATTAGTAAAACTCTTTACTCTCATCTCATACTTAGTAAAATTATGATGAAAGTGTGACGTAATTCCATTATATGCCCAAACCCTTGAAATAACATATGATTACAATGATGAAATTTAAGGTTTCACTTCTGACCCACTATTATACTATAATGGAGATACCTACTCCAGTTTATTCAATTTAAGTAATCTGAATTAATTTAAAATTTAAAAGGAAAATCATTAAAAATTAAAATAAAATATACCACAGTTGTTTTTTTTTTTCAATTTAATACCATAATTTTCTCTTTCAATTTATTTCCTTATTGGTTATTTAATACACGTATTAAATGTATTTTTTACTTTATCCTTTAATATATTTTTATTGTTTATTTTACACTGTAAAAACAGTTCAAGCAGTTTTCCCGCATTTATTGTAGGAGATTTATTTCCAGCAATTATTATAGTAAATTTAAAGGCTGGGTTTGGGGATGTACAGTTAAAATTTATCTATCGGATAAAGTCTCAGTTTAGAGCGAATTCTGAATTTTAATTGGCGTTGCCATGGTAATTACGTCCCATTCAAATTTAGCTGCACTTTGATAAACCCAACCTAACTGTATTTTTAAAAAGCGATTGTAAAAATACCTTAATTTCTAATTATAGTGACTGTAAACTGTAATAAATATTACAGTCAAACTACTATAATCGTTGCTGAGTCTACCAGCATTTTACAGAACGCCTGTAAATTGTGCTAAATCCTGTATTTTTCAAGGGATATTAAAACTTAACCTGTGTAAAATTTACAAATAACATGAAAAATTAAGCATTATTACAGTTTTTTGTAAATGTGCTTATACGAGATAGTATAATTCAGTATTTCCTCACAAGGATAACTGCTTTAAACTTACTATCACCTTTTACAGTGTATATAAAAAGCACTTGAATTTGCAATTTCTACTGTTTTTTTAGCAAATCAAAAAATTTAAAAATGAAAAAAGAGAAAATTCTATAAGAAATTAAATACCATTGACTTGATTTTTCAGGTGGAACAAAAATTTAATTTAGGTATTTTTCTGAAACCAAAAATTTTGGAAACAGTATAAAAATAGTTTTGGTTACTGTTAAACTTTTATGCACAAGTCATGAAAAAAAGTCCAACTGTTTATTAAACTTTACATTGTGAGTTTGAGTTTTTTGTCGCCATTGAACACAAACCCGGTGTCAAAATTTTAAACCTCAAAATGGCGGACCTAATTTGGTTATAATTTATTTTTAAAAATTGGACCTATTTTTACAAAAAAACTGCTTCATTAGGGAGCTAAGCCCCTTTGAAATTATCAAAAATGTTCGTTTTTTTTTTTTTAAGAAAAAAAGTTTCTATACATGTAGGAGAAAAATCGCTTTTAAAGATGAAAATAACAATAGAAGATGAGTCTTATTAAATAATGAGTTATCAAATAAAAACCGAATTTTTTAGCTCCCTTAGGACGCATTTTTAGATATACGTTTATAGGTCCAAACCTTTTGTCATATTTTATGGTGTAGAATGGCCCTTCCCAATTTATGCCAGAAGAGCTTAAACACCCTGTATATATAATTTTATAAAATGGTCTTTTTTTTATATGACTAGAAGTGTACAAGATATAGCCAAATATTTCGTAGTTGAAAAAAAAATAAGTCACCCTATTTTGCAATGTTTAGAAATAAAAACTTTTCGCAAAAAAAATTAACGGACTTCTGTCTCTAAAAAGTAAAAAATAAAAAATAAGTCGGTGTCAATTTTACCACTCCCTAAATTAAATACTAACAATTATTTTTGTTGTTAAATTGATTGCTGCGAAATTGGCACCGACTTATTTTTTATTTTTACTTTTTAGAGACAGAAGTCGGTACATTTTTTTTTAGAAAAGTTTTTATTTTTTACTTTTTAGAGACACAAAATTCGTAGATTTGTAATGTTATCTAAGCTAAATTATAGTTGTCCTTCCATTTCGGCAGGCTGCTAGCGTCATTTTGGACCCCCACCCCCCCCCCCTGTAACACTATTTTCATATGCCATTAACATGGGCGTAACACTCCAAAATGACCCCCACCCCACTCTAGGAGCGTTACGTAATACTTGAACTTTCCCTTATCCGGCTTATCCGAGTTATCCGATCATTTTCTAAAAATTTGGTTGGTATTAGAACCAAATTAAGCCGGTTTTAAGTGAAATTGAGTTAAAACGATTAGATTTATCTTGATTATCCGGCTTACCCGGCAATATCCGAGCGTCAAGTTAAAACGGGACCACTTTAGGAATGTCCTCTTTAAGTAGCAAAAGGTTTCATCAAATTCCGTTTATCCGTTCCAAAGTTATGCGGGAACAAACATAAAAAAAAATAAACAAAGTCACAAGTCGAATTGATGACCTCCTCCTTTTTTGGAAGTCGGTTAAAAATGTAAAAACCGCATATCACAAAAAATCTTCCTGATTATGATTTTTATTTTGTATGATATTTGAAGGACAAATATTTAAGTATTGTTGAATAAACACGTCATGATATCATGCATCTTGAAATGTCATTAACAACAAGTAATGTTTATATTAAAAACAAATTGTAAAGGTTAGTTTATCCAATCATTAACAATAAAATAATTAAAGAATTTAACCAATGAAATGAAATGTGTCAAATAGTTTATTACATTTATCCAATACATACAGATAATAAGACAATTACCAGCTTTATTTTAAATAGATAAACTCAATAATAACCCCCGCGTGGCTTTTACTTGAGTGGATAATTATTTATTTTACCCACTCAACTGTCACTTGTCAAATTATTTTCTTGTAAATGTCATTAAAATTTTTAATAAAAATATTAATTCCTAAGCTATTTATTGGATAAAACCTTGTATAGCACTCATGGGTAAACCGATATTGCCCTCTCGAAAATTAACCTGCTTGGCTGACGCCTCGCAGGTTAATTTTCTCATGGGCAATATCTTACTTTACCCACTAGTACCATAAATAACTATTATTACTTGCAAAAATATTACATAAGCATGGATAGCCCTAATAGTATATTAAAGTACTAGTTTCGTAACAAACGTTTTTAGCGCACAAGTACAAGTTTAGAAAACGAGCCGCTTGCGGCGAGTTTTCTAAAGAACTAGTGCTCTAAAAACGTGTTATGAAACGAGTGCTTTATGCAATTTTTTCTATTTTGCTCTAAAATTTAAAAAAACTTACATTTAAATTGATGACTGATTTAGGGATTTTTGTTTTGGGTTGGCATTACAGTTTACACTATGTTTAAAATTTTAAGAACAAATGATATTTTGATATATTTTACACTCATCTCTTCTTTTTTCACTGCAATTAACCAGTCCACAATTTTAACACAGTAAAATATAACTCAAACACAAAATTTTGTAAAAAATCGACATTGACATTTGCACGCAAAACGTCAAGAGATAGGCTTTTGTATGTTGCCAACCCAACAGAAAAAAGTAGAGACGTCTTATAGAACACGCAAAATGCGTGTGATTATGAGCTTATAAGAGTCGCAAAATAGAAATATAAGCTTTTCGCTTGTGCTAATTTTGAAAAAAAAATCAGATATTTTACTTATTGGTTAAATTTTTACTGAGTTTAGTGTTAATGACTAAGTAAACCAACCATTAATTAAACTTTAAAGACAGGGTGATTTATTTGACCTGAAATTTTTAAATATCTCGAATACTGTGCATTTTGGAAAAAAAAAATTAGGATGAAAGTTGTTTATTTTAATCGGGGTAACAAAATGGCGTATTTGTTTTTACGGATATTTACTTTTTAAAAGTAATTTCAAGGTCAACTTTGTTTAAAAAAAAAAAAAAATAAAAATCTTTTGTAAAAAAATTTTTTTGATCGGACTTTTAGTTGCAGAGATAACACATCTACACAAAATTAAAAAAGTGTGATCTCCGATGGACTCGACTAGTCAACTCCAATGTATTTTGCACCACCGAATCCGAATCTGGGGTCAGAATTTGAAAGTCCCATTTTCAACATAACCTTAAAACACATACTTTTTGAAATTATATGTTTTTTGAGGTTTGGACTTTTCCACGATCATTTTTCACCAAGTTAGCATATTAAAAACCACCTAAAAATTTAGGTATATTTTGATATCCTTTATTTTTTTCCTAGTGTATTTTTAGATATTCTAGCAATACCTATGGAATTCCTAGAAATACATTTCTTTAATTTATAAATAATTGCTTTTTTATAGATATTAATGATCAATTAAAAAGCAAAATAAGTTTTAAATTAAACAATCTATTTTAAGATTTCTAAAATTTTGTCTTTGTTTCATTAAGCGATTTGTTTAAAACAATTATTTTTTTAAATTTAAAGCAAAATATACATGGTGGCCCTTTCTTTAACTTAATAATTTTTAATCATTTTAATAACAATATAAGTTGTGTGTGATTTTGAGGGTTTTGCAAGTTAAAAGTACAGGGTGGCCCAAAAAGGGTGTGACTGGCTAAAATCGATTTTTGTCGAAATCTGTAGGTAGGGGGCATGTCAAATTTAGGGGGCGTGTTCAATATTCTAGGGAGCACCCACATACCTATTTTGGCTTATATAAAAAAATAAATAAAAAAAATAAATAATTTTTTTTCGAGTAATTTTTTGAGTATTTAGGACCTGTATTAACATTGGACTTTGAAATTTCGAGGTAAGTGACAATTTTTTTTCTTCCTGCGTAAACACCATCCTCGACCTCCCCTGAAAGTAACCCAAACCGAACCGGTAACCAGTCCGCCACCCCCCAGATTTAGACTTGGACGGCTCTGAATCACGGTTATAGCTGGTAAGGGGCGGAAGAGGAAGGTGGTTGGGTAAGTACAAGGCTTTCGGACCTTAAGTCATGACCTTGAAGCAGGGTTTGGAGTTTTTTTATAAATTTCCACCCCGTATATAAAATATACATATTTATATATTTATAAATTTATATATTTTTATAGACTGTCAATTCTTAATTTATTTAATTTAAAGCTGTAAGCTAGTAGAATTATTCTAGCACGCCTTTTATCTGCTAAAATGAGGTTTATTTTAATGGATCTAAAAACAACTAATTCCTTAATTAGGTCACCTTGTATTGTAAAAATATGGTCTCAAAAGAAAAATTATACTTTTTAAAATATTAAAATGAGTAATTGGTAATTCACCTTAAGGTTTTTTCCACTGAAAGATAAATTACTGTTAGAAAAATAAATAAATGTTTTGTCGCTTAGAGAAATTACTATTAGAAAAATATATAAATATTTTTTCGACTGTTACATCGGCACTTAGTGCTACTAAGAGTGCCGATGTATTAAAATCTTCTCCAAAAAGTTAAAATCTTAAAAAAAATTCATCGGTCTGTCTGTCTGTAAATCGATAACTTCATTTCTAAGAGCTGATTAGATTCTGGAGGTAAACCATTCTATAAAAAATGCTATATACAGCTTTTTGCTAGAATATAACGTTTTGGAGATACAGACTTTTAAATTTAATAAATTATACAGGTGTATTAATGGTTGCCTATTTACGTGATCACACAACTTTCCTTTTCATAACGTTTCAAATTAGTGCCTAGTGCGAATGTTTTGACAAGGTGCTTGCAACTGTTCAGCTGTTTTTTCGGAGCTTTCTAAATAAGTAACTAGAATAGAATTATCTCGAATAAAAAAAGTAATTTACAATTTCATTTTATGTACTTTTTATCTAAAATAAATACTAATGTAAATATGTTACTATCAAACTACTAGGCTGCGGTTTAGTTTATGTATACTTTGAATTATTTTTATTAAGAAATCAACCAAAAAACTAGTATAGTACCTAGTAATATATTTTACAAGCATACATAACCTAGATTTATTTTAATTTAAATTCACGTACCAGAATGACCTAAAAATAATTAAATTTTCTATATTGAAAATTTTACATATTTTTCAGGTTTTGTCCCGTGTAACTGTACTTTAAAAAATATTATTTATTAATTAACATACAAATGCTTCTATAACAAAAGCCGACAAAATTCATATCTCCAAACACAAATATTTTAACAAGCCGTGCAGATATGTATTTAACATTTAGAATTCCATAGTATGGTTCTCATGATATCATCTCCAAAATATGTTTCATAGAACATATTTTTTTCTGAAAATTTTATATCGATCGGACATTATGTTCTTAAGTTGTCATTTGCATCAAAAATGGTCACCCAGGGGTGGGCCCCCTCTAAAAAAACAGAACGATAAAGTTGGAAAATTGAAGAAACATTTAAAAAAGTTGGTAAAAAATCTAATTTAAAGTACTTGTGATACTTGTGTTAGATACTTATTACAAGTATAAAAATACTTGATAGAAGCATATTTAACTTATTTTAAACTCAGCACAAGAAAATGTATTATTCAAATCAAGCACTTTTACTTGATTCAAGTTTTAACCCATGCTGTGTGTAAGATACATATATACATTAGGGTGTGTCAAAAAATCCAGAATTTCGAAATCGAAAATGCTCTCTGGTTCAAAAGTTGCTCCTTGGTAAAAAACGGGGGCCACTCAAAAATGAGCCAAATCGATTAATTTTTAGAGGTACCTCAAAGCAGTAAAACTTTGAAAAAAATCGGTACTTGTTTTTCGGATAAAAACTGATTGTATATAAAATTAAGGACATTTTGGAGGGTTTCTTTGATAATATTTAAAATCAATAATAGTTGGGAGAAACTAAACAAATTATATACTCCCTTCCCTTAAGTTAGAACATAACCAAATTGCCAAATATTTGAAGATTTCGCAAAAATTAAATTTTCGCTAGGTTTTAAGTTTTAAAAAGTGCATAATATAGTTTTAAATAAAAAATCTGTAAACTTATATATTGGTATACAAGCATTTGGTGTCGCTGAATCCGAATCCGATTTCTATTTAACCCCATCACATCAGGATTTTGCCATAACCTCAAAAAAACCATAACACCGACACACAAAAAAAAATCTCAAGTGCGGCAGACCAGACTAGTCAATTCTTACGTATTTTGGGTTGCTGAATCTGAATCCGAGGTCAGAATTAAAAAGTTATCGTTCAAAATGGCGAATCCAATATGGCGATTTTTTAAAGCTTGAAACTTGGTACTCGGGAGTTTTTGGAGACGCTGATTACGAATCTGGTGCCAGTTTTCCAAAATTAAAAATGGCGGGTCCAATATGGCGGATTAGATTTTTTAAAGTTGTTCGGATTCGATTGAAACTTGGTATTCGGGGGTTTTTGGGGTCACTGATTACGAATCTGGTGCCAGTTTTCTAAAATTCATAATAGCGGATCCAATATGGCGGATTAAATTTTCGGAGACACTTTAAAAAATATAATCCGCCATATTGAATCTGCCATTTTGAATTTTGGAAAACTGGGACCAGTTTCGTAATCAGCGATCCCAAAAACCTCCGAGTACGAAGTTTCAAGCAAATCCGAGCAACTTTAAAAATCTAATCCGCCATATTGGGTCCGCCATTTTTAATTTTGGAAAACGTTCGAAAAGAGAGTATAATAATTTAAAATGATATATCACTCGGACCACTTTCCAAAAAAAAAATTTCCATTGCCTGCATGCCTCCACTGTGCTTCCTAAACATATTAAATATATACCAAAAGATTATTTGGGCTATGTTATTTACCTGCTCCAAATTTTAAGTTGGTATCTTAAGCCATTCAAAAGTTATGGAGGGCGGACTTTAGACACGCACTGTATACAGTTTTTATATACAAAAAATTTTAGTATTTATAACGGTGACAAATTCTCAGTGTATAATAAATATTGTGTTTGATAAAAACATTATACAGGGTGAATCCTAAGTTGATACTTCTTTTTTAACTGTGTGTAGAAGACATTTAAATAAACAACATTTTCAATTAACTACTGTAGTTCATGGGGTTCTAGAGATATTAAATAAAAACTACTTTTCAGATGTACCGTTAAGGGGGTCATAGCTCCCTTAGGGCTCATTTCCGAACAAACTTTTATAGGAAAATGTTGTTTATTCTAATGAGTTCTATACACAGTTAAAAAATAAGTATCAACTTAGAAATCACTGTATTTATATACTAGTGATATTTCGGTATACTTTAACAAATTTCTTTCAGGGTGTTGTCTGATTTTGGAACTAGATAGACCGATTTTACATAGCAAATAGCTTAGTCAACGATTATTGAATATTTAATATGATATTATTTAACATTTAAATAAACGCGTTAATATATAATTCTGTTAATTATGTTCAGGTGTTTCACAAACGGAACTATTTAACTCTGGTTTGAGTTTTACTGTACTTAATCTTTTCACTACTATTATAGCGTTAAAACCTATCATTATTAACTTATTTTCCTCAAGAAGTTAATTTTCTTTAACCAGGTTTATGTTCTTTTGGGCGTGGTTATAATAAAGAAGTTTCATAGGGATAGGTTAGTTAATGAACAAATAAATTTTTTGAACAATAATGTTTTAAACGTTAGACCGGAGATTGTTGCCTGTCCCCTTACAGAGCATTAATCTTTGGAATAAATATTTTTGTTTAATAACTTTTCCAAAAATTTTGTTCCCTTTTTGGTTTGTTTTTGAGTTTTTGATGTGAATTTGCTGCCACCTCTCCAATTTTATTCCAATTACCAAGTTAAATATAAATTATTTTTTTTCCTTTTTTATGTTACTTTTTTGCAGTTTAAATATAATTCCTTTAGTCTGTTTGAAATATAGTTTGGATTATTAAATAATAAAAATTTTATGATAGATGTCCCAGATTTTTATTCAATTTTAAATTTTAGATTTCATTAATTTATTTTATTTTAACTTATTGTAGTTTTCTTTTTGTTTAAATTTTTAAGATTTTATGAAAATAATTTAGTTAAGGTCAGTATGACATTTCTAATAATGTGTACTCAAGTTAATTTGTTTATAAATTTAAAAAGTAAGTTTTTCTAAAAGGAATTGTACCATTTTCAACCTAATTTTTCATTATTTGTAGCTTGAAAATGACTATGTTAAAAGAAGTCGAAACAATTGTCGCTGTAATGTTTGTTTATTAGACAATAAATTTATATTTTGGAGAGATAACATTTTTTCTTTGATTTATGTATAGAATTTAATTAGTTGTATTCGATTTTTTTTACGATATACCTAAAAACTTAACAAAGTAGCCAATCGTTCTCACCGAAAATTTATTAATGATACACTGAAAGAAATTACATTGAAAAGGTGTAAAAAATACACTCTATAAATGTATAAATTTTACACCTTTATATAAATGTACATCAACATTAATGTGACACTACACACGTGAGGTGATTTTGACCTAGAATGTGTATTTTTACATCCATACCTTCTGCAACAATACACTCGGAGCTCAAGAAAGTGTATTTTTATAAACATACCTTTAGCAACCATACACCCGAAGGCGGTAACACTGACCCGCAAATTTTGAGTTGTTAAGACTTGTGTATGTTTTCCGTTTCTATTTTATATTGGTACTTTTTGTAGCGCTGATTACGAATATTCGTTTTATTTTTCTGTTGCGTAGTTTTTCCATAAAACACTATTCATAAATAGAAAAATAACAAAATGGTTATTCTATTTTTTTTTTCTATAAATTGAAGGGTTTTAGGTAAAAAGCTCTAGCCACAGTGTGTAAACTTTACACACTGGATGTAAAAATATAATACACACCGCATTTATATTAAAGCTTCGAGTGTAAATTCACATCAGCAGCAGCTGCAAGTAAATTACCCATGCACGTGGATGTAAAAATTTATCTCAGTGTAGTAACATTCCGTATCGATACAGGTAAAATTGCAGTACCAATATAGGTAAAATCAGAATCTCTTTTTTTACATTGCAGCGTTGAAAGTAAATCTTTTTGTTAAACAAGCTAACCTAAAATTTTGACAGATCCGTTCAACCAACTGTTTATTTTTTATTGTAAAACCTATAGCCGATTTTTTGTGGTACAGCGGTTACTAACCAAGTTAGGGGAATATGCATTTCTATCTTTTTTTAATTCATCAATTAAACAGAGAAAGAGATACATACAGGTTAACCGACACTGCCACAAAAAATTGACTTATGTTAATCATTTCTAAAGTCAATAAGAACCGAGAAGAACTAGTGTTGCCATGCTTTTTGACAGTTTAAAATGGATATCATTAATCTCTAAAGTCAAAGCAACTATTTATTTTAACAAACGTCGTAAACTTGACTTCTGATTTTTTCCACTATAGCTAATAGTGCTTAAGGCGCCTTTTCACGGAGTAATTTATACGCAAGTTTGGTGCTATGCAAGTTTGCTGCCAGATATAGCATGAGGACAATTACACATTCATTTGCCTTTTCACGGAGCAAGTTATATGCAAGTTTGATGCTATATATTGCAAGTTAAACAATGCTGCCAACCAGACAATTTTGACTTGTTTCTGCATTTGTTGACAAAAACATAACCTAGCATTTGCCTTTTTAATGAAGCTTTTTAGTTAGACAGACCGGCCTATTATTAATAATAATAATGATTAACATGTCCAGTTGCTACTATATTAGTAAAAAGAAATCGATTTAGTAACTTTTTTCCAGGTTGGTACCACAAAAATAACTATAAATCTTGCATGAAAATCGTCGAAAAATAGAACTTGTTCTAATAATTTGATGGCTCGAAAATAGCATCAAATTTGTCTGAAGGCATGCGCAGTGACTGAATCATTCTTGCAACAAAATTGCAGAGCACCAAACTTGCCTACAAATTGCTCCGTGAAAAGGCGCCTTTAGCCCTCAATTAAAAAATTCCCGAATTATGAAGTAAGAAATATTCTAAAAAATGCTTTAAAAGGCCCTACCTTCTTTAAGAAACTATTTAGTCCAAAAGTTGATATATAAACTTCAATTTTCATTCTTTTATGTAAAATCAGCTGTAAAATCCATTTTTTTTATCCTGTATTTTATTATTTAACAAATGAAAATAGTTTTTTTGATTTGGAGATACAGATTTTTGATTTGGTTTTATATTAAAAATTACTTACACCTTAATTAGTAAAAAATGGTTCTCGTGAAATAAATCTATATTTTGTTTTTTAAAAACTCTCTAGATATCAATAATGTAATAAAGTCACTTTTATATTAAAGAAACTCACGGCTAGTACATAACATATTTCTTACTTAAACTTCTGCAGTACCAAGGTTTATTGAATTGACTCACCCATGAAATTTTTATTACAAAACTTATTGGGTTTAACATTAATTATAATTGTAACAAATTAAACTACCAGATGCAAATTTTATAAATATATACATAGTTTAAGAAATGAACCTATTGTTCAAAATTTAGCATGAGAAACGGGCAATTTAATTTATTAACTTCCCATGTATAATCTGTCAAAAGTTCTTTGACATACCATTTCTATACTATTTAATATTAAACATGGTTTATTTAATATGATTTCTTTATATTTAGTTGATAAAACAGTAAGAAACATATTTTATTCATGTATTATTCCAATTTATCCATGTATTTTGAAAAAAAAGTTTCCCTCTTGACTTAGCATTGATATCACGTCATCTCAAGAATGTCGTCTTAAGACATTGTTTTTAAAGGTAAGTCACTTAAGCCTGTAGTAGGTACTTACTTTACTTAATATCCTTAAAAGTGTAATATTTGGCACAAAAGTCAATCAGTAAACCACCACATAAACATTTTAGTTTTATTTAACGAGTTATACAATATATTTTTTTAACTTTAAAACATAACCGCGCTACGTTCACTGGTACTAAGCGTATTCCTCGACACTGGACTGGTAGAACAAGTGAGAGGTAAGGAAAGGTGCGTCCCGTTAGGTTGGCAGGCTTGTATAGACTGACACGTTGGTGTTTATCATTACGAGGTTGTTGCAAATGGTTTTTCTTTTGTAAGAACATTCCTTGTGATTTTTGCAAAGAAACAACAACAAAAATGCACTTAATTGTTTAATGAAATAGAGCAGTGACTGCTCAACAATCTTATACGAAAGCATAACATAGTTCTCCGCATGAAACAAAGTGCAAACGAAAGGGGGAGGAATCATTCTCGCTCTATTATTTCCGTCAAAAGTGTTATAATGCGTGCGTGCCTTCAACGAGCCTCTCACTTGCACACACATTTTTTCCGTAGCCACAGATCCGCTCGTCAAAGTATAAAAAGAATAGATAATTTGGCTGTAGTAAGATACACTCTAAAAACACAATGAAAATATTTACTTAAGGGGAATGTAAAAATGCATAAACATTTTTTTGCAGCAGAGATCCAGGGCTGTTCTTGGGGAACAAGTTTTTTGTTGTAAATTTAGTTTATTTTGAGACCGATCCCTTCCATATAGAAAAACACCCCCATCCAGACCAATCCCAAGCAAACCAACAAATCCAAAACCAAGAAAACCACAGTTTATTTGTGTCAACAAAATATTTGGTTGGATATGGCCAATTGAATTATTTGGTTGTGACAAATAAATTTTATTCCTGTCAAAGTAACTATTTTGTTTCCATTAATAAATAATTTTGAAATTAAAATATTTGTTTACATGAACTAAATATTTATTTGACTCAAATAAAATTTGTTACAAACAAATAACACAGGCCCACAAAAAAAATAATTTTCCTCTAAAATCATCTATGGCATACCACTGTCACCCCCTGTCCCCAAATTGCTAATTCTATAACCCCAGAACCCCATAATTCCCTAACCTCACAATACCATAGCCGTATTAAGTAGAAAAATCTAGTTTAGGAAAACAAAACAAATTCTTCAGTTTTTTTTGTGGAACATAGTCATAGGTAAGTAACTCTATAACCCCAAAATCCCCTAACACCATAACCTCAAAATCCTTCACTTCGTAATCCCATATACTATATCCCTTAATTCCGTTATCCTATTCCGTGGAGAAGTCCGGTTAAAAAAATAATGAAGTAGACCTTGATTCATGACTTCACTCACAAAATTCTTATGATTTCGAGAACCGGACTTTTCCCCAGAATAGAATGATGGGGTTAAGAGGTTATAATATATGGGGTTACGGAGTGGAGGGGTTTGGAGGTGTGATAGGATTTTAGGGTTATACAGTTACCTACTCATAACTATGTTCTACAAGATAATTTCACGTAATTGTTCTGTTTTCCCGAACCAGATTTTTCTACTTAATGAGGTTACGGGGTTTTGAGGTTATGGAGTAATGGTATTCCGAGGTTAAGGGAATATGGGGTTACGAAATTACAAATTTGGAGGAAGGGGGTGAAAGTGGTATGGAGTAGATGATTTTAGCGGTTTCAGTAGTTTTCGAGTGATTTTTGAGGTTATGTCAAAATTCTGACGTGTAAGGGTTAAACGGGTTACGGATTCGGTTTCAGCGGGAAAAAATACATAGGAATATCATATTGGAATCCAAGACACAATTTTTTTGTGGGCCTGTGTAATTTAATTGGCCATATCCAAATAAATCATTTTTATCAGTGCAGGCCAAAATAAAACTTTCTTCAGGATATTAAATCTCCAGAATATTTTGTCGCACCTATTTTTTGTCAGAATATTTTGAATAGTATATGCGGTAATAAAAAGTACCGGAGTATCAAGTAAATAACCTCAATATATTTGTACACAGACCTTTAAGATTTTTGTGTAACTTCCGAGATTTTCTATATAAAATGTACAAGATTTTTAAGATTTTCGATAGGATTTAGATTTCAGAAAAATCTTGAAAATTTTGTAGAAAATTACCGAAAGATTTTTGTTGATATTTTTGAAGGATTTTCGAAAATTCGTACACGGACTTCCCGTAGTGTAAAGTGCAAAATAATAGTTATTTATGGTACTAGTGGGTAAAGTAAGATATTGCTGATGCCTCGCAGGTTAATTTTCGAGAGGGCAATATCGGTTTACCCATGAGTGCCATACAAGGTTTTATCCAATAAATAGCTTAGAAATTCATATTTTTATTAAAAATTTTAATGACGTTTACAAGAAAATAATTTTACAAGTGACAGTTGAGTTTGTAAAATAAATAAAGTAAAGTAAAAGCCACGCGGGGGTTATTATTGAGTTTATCTATTTAAAATAAAGCTGGCAATTGTCTCATTATCTCTATGTATAGGATAAAACAATAAACACAATTAAATCCCAAGTAAAAGCAATGTAATAATACCACTTACTCCCTTTAAGGGAGTAATGTTCAAGTATTACCTAAGGGAACGTTCGAGTATTACGTAACGCTCCTAGGGGGGGGGGGTTATTTTGGAGTGTTACGCCCATGTTAATGGTATAGGAAAATAGCGTTACAGGGAGGGGGTGGGGGTCCCTAATGATCAAAATTTGCGTTACGTAATACTTGAACGTTCCCTAACGCAAATTTTGATCTTTTTGGACCCCCCCCCCCCTATTTTCCTATACCATTAACATGGGCGTAACAAATTTGACATACGGGTATGTTACCAAAAGTTCTAGCTCGGAATTGTTTGGACTTTTTGTGCGGCAAATGGGGAAAAATATATTTTTTTTAGAAAAATTTGAAAATTGCTATATAGGGGTTTTTTAGGTTGCTAAAATTGAATCTGATAATATTTTTTTCTAACTCCACCCCAGAGGGGGTGAGAGGGTAAATATATTTAAATATTTTCAATTTTTTCGTCAAAATTGGTATATAGGGGTTTTTGGGGTTGCCGAATATGAATCTAATAATAATTTTTTTCTAATTTCACCTTCTGAGGGGTAAGGGGTAGTTTTTGTGAAAATTGGTGTATTGGGGTTTTTAAGGTTGCTGGAAGAGAATCTCATAATAAAAAAGTTCTAATTGCACACCCTAAGAGGCAGGGGGTAGTTTTCGTGAATATTGGTATATTTTAAGGTTGCTAAAAGTAAATCTAATAATAAAAAATCCATTTTACGCCCTGAGGTGTAAAATGGGAAAGCTCTTTTACTGGACAGTGTTTTTTGCACTACAGAGCTCTGAAGAGGTAAGCACCTTAAACAGACATCCTGTAAGACTACTAACATAAAAATATGCGCATAATATTATAATAACAATACTATTTCCTTTTACATCATTAGTAAGTAATAAACTGATAACAGAAATTGTTTTTAAGTATAGTTAAGATGGTTGCCAATTTGATTGATTGAATCACATCACCACAGCAAATTCATCCACACCAATTTTTTTTTTAAGTTAAAGCTAAAGTTATACAATTCAAATGAGGATACATTTTATCTTTAAATCATTTAGTCCCAAAAATTTTTAATCTCTATACATTATAACTACATCCAAAAAAGCATTTCAACCCAAAGATATTTAAACCAAAGAATATTTTATCCCAAGAATATTTTATGTCAAAAATCTTTTATCGCAAAAAGAACCTCATCAGTCAATGATCGTAAGTTCAAACCTCACTGGCGCCGATTGCCTTTTTTAGTTAATTAATAATTGAAATTTAGCGAAGGCGTACTCCCTAGATATATTGGTTCGAAAGTCAATTAAAGCCGGTGGTTCCCCCTACTACTAGCAAACACAAGTCCTGGACTTAGGGGATGATTAATTAAGTAGAATAGTACGAGGTTAAAAAACAAACATATAAACATATAAAAACAAACATTAATTAATCACATGTGTGCACACATTAATTTAGAAATAGGGTGTACCCTTAATCGGTGTGGTTAGGATTAGTTTAATTAGTTAAATTTTTAAAACAAGTTTTTTGCCAGCTACTTTATTAAATACTATAGCACAGTTAAATATACATAATGTAGAATGTGATAAGAAACAATATTAAAAAAAGACAAATTACGTTTTACTGTACAAGTAAAGTAAAACCGTGATAACATTAATATGTTTTAAGCCTCCAGTTACGAGACAAGGTTTTCTTTACTTGCATATTTCTTAATATCGTAAGCGTCACATAAATTTAAAGTTCTCGGCTGGGATCGTCACATAATTTTGGGACTTTGATCCCAGCCGAGAACTTTGTTGATAGCGTAAGCGTCACATAATTTTGGACACTTTTTCATAACGGTTTCAGGCCTGGGGGGTATAAAATCCAGTAAGTATTCGTTACAGTAGTAGATACTGAAGGTTTTTGCCTATTTGGAACCGCCGGCAACATTTGTTATTAATTACAAATTGTTACAGTAAAACATAACTTTGTTCTGTTATGTTTTACTGCAATTAATAACAAATCTTTCCTGGTAGTAAATTACTACGATAAGGAATTCTCAGTGATTAAATAAAATAAAATTGATTGAGAACAAATTATGTGTATTATTTCTTATCCTTAGACTCATAGCTTAAATTCTAAATTTATTAATAGTTAATCAATTAATGCCCCCAATCTTTATATGTAGGTATAAACCAGATAAATTAATAAATATAAAATCAGGCAAGGACTTCTTAGCCTTAAGTTAATAAACTTAAAATCAGGTAAGAATTTAGTATATAAATATTTTCTTTCAAATGTCCCCGGTATTATAGCTGGTGGTACTATGTTATTATATCTACAGGTTCTTCAAAAGTAAACACAAAACAAATTCACCTGTTTTATAGTTAAGGTGACATTTTTTTACTCCTGCCAGAAAAGTTTTGATATGGGTTTCTTTTTAACCGAAAGTCCAAACCAAAAAGGAGGAGGTTATCTATTCGACGTGTGACTTTGTTTTTTTATGTTTGATCCCGCATAACTTTGGAACGAATAAACTGAATTTGATGAAACTTTTTGCAACTTAAATAGGGCATTCATGAGGTGGTCCCGTTTTAATTTGACGCTCGGATAATTCCGGGTAAGCCGGATAATTAAGATAAATCTAATCATTTTAACGCAATTTCACTTAAAAACGGCTTAATTTGGTTCTACTACCAGCCAAATTTTTAGAGAAATATCAGATAACTCGGATAAGCCTGATAACTTGATTAAGGGGTCACTTAAATATTACGGCACACTGAAATTTTTTTAAATGCCGCTAAACTTGATTCTCTGGACCTGTAATATTAAAATATCAAGAGAAAATGATAAATGTTGTGATTTTACCAAAAGGCGTTGTTTAATTATTACTTAACGCTTAAAGTTTAACAAGATTTTCTTTAGTATTTCGTTTAAAATATGGTTGGTTGAACTCTTAGGCGCTGATATAAAAATATTACTTTTATTTTTTAGAAATTTATCTTTAAGATAATGACGTCACAACTCACTAACAGTTAGTTGTGACCTCAGCAGCTTGCCAAGATGGAAGGACACTTAAGTCGGTGCCAATTTCACAGCAAACAATAATAAAATAATAAAAAAAATAATTGTTGGTAATTAATTTAGGGAATGGTGAAATTGGCACCGACCTAAGAATTTTTTATTTTTTACTTTTTAGAAACATAGAAGTCGGTTCATTTTTTTTGCGAAAAGTTTTAATTATACATGCTATTTCTGGTAAATTTGAAAATGGGTTAAAACTTACAAACATTATTTTGTTTTTGAAAATAAAGTGTTTAATAAGAAAACAATTCCCTTACAATTTTAAGACAAACTTATAAAACTGCTTATCTCTTCAACTATGAACGACAACATAGGCCCTTTGCTTGCGGAAGTCCACCTTTGCATAGCAGTACTTACTCATGGTGATAAATACTGAACATGCTAAACCATGAATAAGGCATAGTGGTACCACAAGTACCACAATGGTACGAATAAATAATTTGTTTACTTCGCAATGGAAATAAATAAGTACACTTATAGAAGTCCAAACCATATTTTGTAATATGCCATAGCATAAAAATGTTATACGATACAACAACCAGTTGTAGAATTAAGAGCTAAACAACATAGAATTGTTATATATATACAACAACAAATGTTATATTATAACCTAGTTAGTACTTTACTATAGTACAATTTGTGGTTGGCGCATATATAACAATATGTTGTTGTATTAGTAACGCTATTATTGTATCAGTGTATTCCTCTCATAAAATTTTATTTTCTGAAATTTTCATATTGATCTGATAGATCGAGGGACGAACTTTTTGAAAGTTGTTTCGAATTTCCCAATTTTTCCCAATTTCCCATTTTTCCCAATTTTTCCCAATTTCCCAATTTCCCAATTTTCATAATTTTTCCCAATTACCTAATTTCCCAATTTTTCCCAATTTCCCAATTTTTCCCAATTTTCATATTGATCTGACAGATGAAGGGACGAATTTTTGAAAGTTGTTTAGAATTCGATAAAAAATAAATTCATATAATATTATACTATTCACAGAGGGTAGCGCTAGCGGTAGTTTCGAATTTCCCAATTTTTCCCAATTTTCATATTGATCTGACAGATGAAGGGACGAACTTTTTGAAAGTTGTTTAGAATTCGATAAAAAAGAAATTCATAAAATATTATACTATTCACAGAGGGTAGCTCTAGCGGTAGTTTCGAATTTCCCAATTTTTCCCAATTTCCCAATTTTCACAATTTTCCCAATTTTTCCCAATTTCCCAATTTTCACCATTTTTCCCAATTACCTAATTTCCCAATTTTTCCCAATTTCCCAATTTTTCCCAATTTTCATATTGATCTGACAGATGAACGGACGAATTTTTGAAAGTTGTTTAGAATTCGATAAAAAATAAATTCATATAATATTATACTATTCACAGAGGGTAGCGCTAGCGGTAGTTTCAAATTTCCCAATTTTTCCCAATTTCCCAATTTTTCCCAATTTCCCAATTTTTCCCAATTTCCCAATTTTTCCCAATTTCCCAATTTTTTCTTAATTTTCATATTGATTTGACAGATGAAGGGACGAAGTTGTTTAGAATTCGATAAAAAATAAATTCATATAATATTATACTATTCACAGCGGGTAGCGCTAGCGGTAGTTTCGAATTTCCCAATTTTTCCCAATTTCCCAATTTTTCCCAATTTCCCAATTTTCACAATTTTCCCATTTTTTCCCAATTTTCCCAATTTTTCCCAATTTCCCAATTTTTCCCAATTTCCCAATTTTTCCCAATTTCCCAATTTTTTCTTAATTTTCATATTGATCTGACAGATGAAGGGACGAAGTTGTTTAGAATTCGATAAAAAATAAATTCATATAATATTATACTATTCACAGCGGGTAGCGCTAGCGGTAGCTTCGAATTTCCCAAAATCGCCAAAAAACGTCCTAAACAAAAAATTCTTGGATAAAAATGCGTATAATGAAAAAATAAGAAACTATGAAAATGACCTTCTGTCCGTCTCTCTGTTCGTCCGTCAGTCGGATTTCACCTTGTTTATTTACACTCAAGAACACATCCGATCGACTAGAAATTTTCAGGATCAATCAAGTTCTATGAAAGATCCCTATAGTTTTTGAAAGTAATCCCCCAAAAAACAAGAAAGTTATGGGTGGTTTAACTTTTTTTAAAAATGAAAAAACTATTAAAAAAAAAATATTTATTTTTTTTTTCGTTTTTCGCAAAAAGAAAAAAAAATTAGATTTTTTTTTAAAAGTTATAAAATTTTTTTTTTCTTTTTTTTTTCTTTTTTTTTGCTTTTTTTTCAATTTTGTTTTCTTTTTTAAAAGAGAAATTAAAAAAAAACTTTATTTTATTTGAAGATTTTTTTTATTTATTTTTTTTAATTTTCGTTTTTCGATTTTTTTTTTACTTTTTTTTTTGATTTTTTTTTTATTTTTTTTTATTTTTTTTTAAGTAGGCCTATTTGGAAAAATGTAATATACCATTTACTGTGAATAGTATATTGGAATGCGTAGCATTACATATCTTCACGGCTTGTTTAATCGGATAATTTTTGCCAATTTTGAAAACCTGAACACCGTCAGATTCTTCACGGAAAGAAATTAGTGGGTTCTGCGCTATACATTATAAGATATTTGGTAACAGTGGAAAATTATAGTGATTTAATCTATAACAATATTTATAAGGGACACGATAACTAATAATGTTAAAAATAAATTGGAAACGATTATATCTATTACAGACACGATTATATTTATTACAGGCACTATTATAAATTTACAGAAACTTTATTATATTATAAAAATTATTAGCACGGACAATAATTAAATCTATTTAAGCTATAAATATCATACTATTTATTATATTGTATTATTCACTAAACAATTAAAGTATTTTATACAATTTTTTACATTGAATGCCATAATTGTAACAGGAAGCCTTATATTTACATATACAGGGTGACAATTTGAAAACGAGCAGCATTTAATATTTTTTTAACTGACTTTGACTGACACTATAAAAATTTGGCGAAACACGTCAATTTACATAACAAGGAGGACAACTTTTGAGCTATTTTTTGATGTATTACATTCAAGCCCCTGACCCCCAGGGCGCCTACCCCTACAATTTTAAATAGCAACCCCCCTTATTTCGCCATTTTTGAAATCCTTGTATAATTCTAGATAAGTTACATCTCTTCTTTATTTTTTTTTTGTTAAAATTACACTTTTAAAAAAATCAAAAAACGCTGAAAGAAATTTCCGATTAACGTATTTTTTTTTAGGAAAAATTACTTTTATTATAAGGATCAATTATATCAAAAGAAATTTTTTTAAAGTTTTTTTTTTTAATTTTTTGTTTTTAATTTTTTTTTATTTATTTGGGAAATGCAATATACTATTTACTGTGATTAGTATGTAATGGAATACGTAGCATTACATATCTTCAGGGTTTGTTTTAATTTATAAATTAAATACATTCCATACATACGTGAGGTTAAGTACTTCAATTTTGACAAAAAAAAATTAAAACGAGATGTAACTTATCTAGAATTGCATATGGATTTCAAAAATGGCAAAATAAATGTAGGTCGCTATTTAAAATTTTAGGGGTAGGCGCCCTGGGGTCAGGGAGTTGAATGTAATACAACAACAAATAGCTCAAAACTTGACCCCCTTGATATGTAGATTGACGCCAAATTTTCATAGTATCATCAGTTAAAAAAATATTAAATGCTGCTTGTTTACGAATTGTCACTCTGTATAATAAGCGATTATAATTTGCTTGGTATATGCCTTACAGCGCTATTAGCTATAATGCCATAGCGCTCTTGGCTATAATGCCTTCTAGCGCTCTTAGCTATAATGCCTTATAGCGCTCTTAGCTATAATGCCTTATAGCGCTCTTAGCTATAATGTCTTATAGCGCTCTTAGCTATATTTTTTTGTCAGTGTTCTAGCTAAGAACTCTGAGCATAATAACTTACCTAATATTATTACTAATAAATTGTAGAACTTACACAATATCTCATATATTTATACATATATAACCGTTTTTAATTGAATGTAAAGACAAGTTTAAAATTCCATAAATTCTTGAAGCATAAACAACAAAATAGTTGATAAAATTGCTAATAACATTACCTACATATTATGTATACAGTTTAAAATACAGGTAGTGTTTGTTTAATTAACGGAACTTAATTAAGGATGGCTACAACACTTACTGAAATTGGCAGAAAATAAAAAAAAACTCTGTTATAAAATATGACGTCGAGAAAATGTAAAAAATGTAGTTAAAAATCCATTGTAAAAGAAAAATACTGAAAACTAAAATACTGTAAATAATTCTAACTATAGTTCTATAGAATTACGTACAGGGTAATCCATTTTAAGAAAGGACAAGAAGTTGAAAGTCAAAATAAGAATTTTTGAAATTGCTTTAGGGTAATTCCAGCGTTTCTTGCATTACATTTTACGCCTATTTTAACTTTTAAATGAATAAATTTGTCAATTATACAGGGTTATTCACGGAAGTGTTCTATTAAAAGTTTATGGAGAACGAATAATTTTAAAAATCTGATATTTTGCACTTTGGGGTTTTTGAATATGGCCAATCGATTACAAATATTTTTATGCTTGTGCCACTTCCGTTTGTACTGGAAGTGGTATCCTATATTTATTTTAAAGAAAATTTAATTCTCTATTTAACTAAATAAAAAAAACTATAGGGTGCCATTTAAAGAAAATGAGTTATGGCTATTTTAAATTTAAGATTACAATGTAAAAACTTATCAACTGAATTATATAATAATTACATAAGGGATGTCGATTCAAAATTAAATACAAATCCTAAGTATTTTTGGAGGTTTATAAACGATCTTAAGTCTACAAATTCTGTTCCAAATTCAATGTTTTTAAACAATCAGTCAGCTGACAACGGCCAGGACATTTCTAATCTGTTTGCGGACTATTTCTCGTCAGTTTACTCAAATAATAATACTGTACTTCCCTCCAGTGATGTTTTTTGTAACGTTAATATTGATTCCCCTAGATTTTCCACCACAGAAGTATTTGAAAAATTTTTTGCTCTCCCCAATACTCTTACATCTGGACCAGATGGTATACCTAACTTTTTCTTGAAGAAATGTATCTGCACGATAAGTAACCCTTTACGTATTATCTTTGAGGAGTCTCTAAGACAAGAGAGCTTTCCAACTTCATGGAAGCATAGTTTCATAATGCCCGTATTTAAGTCTGGTAATAAAGAAAATATTTCTAATTATAGGAGTGTCTGCATCCAATCTAATATTCCCAAACTTTTCGATAGTCTTATCTCAGATTACCTTCAATGGTCATGTAGTAAATTATTAATTAATCAGCAGCATGGTTTTTGTCGGAATCGTTCCACAGTTTCAAACCTCTTGGTCTACGAATCCAAAATTTTAGATGTTATAGAGCGTAAATTTGGTCAGGTAGATTCAATTTACACTGACTTTTTTAAAGCTTTTGATAGTGTTGACCATCAAGTTCTTTTATTTAAATTAAAACAGTTTGGTTTTAGCGATCATTTTGTCAATTGGATAGCCAGTTTTATTTCAGACCGAACACAATCAGTTAAAATAGGTTCATTTATATCTTATATTATTTTAGTAACCTCTGGTGTTACTCAAGGTTCGCATAGTGCTCCTACATTATTCCTTATTTTTATAAATGATATATATTCAGTCTTTAAATATAGCAAAGTCATACTTTTTGCGGACGATTTGAAATTTTTCAAACATGTATCTTGTAGCGCTGATGCTTATCTTCTTCAAAGCGATTTAAATCGGTTGGTTGAATGGTGTGTCAATAATAAATTATCACTAAATGTTAACAAGTGTAAACATATGTCTTTTTATAGGGGCATTCGCAAAGTTGAATTTTCACACTTCATTAATGATTCTATCTTAGAGTCCGTTAATTCTATTAAAGATCTTGGTGTTACTTTTGATCGTGAGCTTAACTTTATAATGCACATTAATAATATAACATCTAAAGCATCTAAGATGTTGGGTTTTGTTTTAAGAAACTGTGGTGAGTTTTCTGTTAGATCTTCAGTTAGAGTTTTCAATTCTTTAGTTAGATCCAATCTAGAATATGCCTCAATTATTTGGTCTCCTCAATATAATAATCATATTGATGGGTTGGAAAGTATCCAAAGAAAAATGCTTAGGTTTTGTGCTTTTAAATTAAACACTCCTATTCCTGATCATAACTACTCCCACATTTATTCATTTTTAGATGTAGATTTATTGGAAAGTAGGAGAAAAAAGTCAGATTTATGTTACCTTTTCAAAATATTTAATGGGCTTATTGATTGCCCAGACTTACTAAGTCAAATACATTTAAATGTTCCGGCAAGGGTCATGCGCAACATTTCTCCGCTTTTTAAAATCCCATATCACCGTACAAATTACGGTTGTAATTCTCCCATGGATAGAGTCATGACTTTAGCCAATAGTTTGGATAATTGTGACTTTACTTTTTCCACTTTAGCATCGTTTAAAACCTCTTTAAAAAGCATTAACTTCACTGATGTTTAAATTTCTTATTAATGTTTAATTTTTTTAATTTTAGTATTGTATAGTTTTTTGTTATTTGCAAGGTTATTTTTTCTATTTTTTTTTGTTATAATTATTATTTTTTTTTACATTATATTAGGTTTCTCTTATCATGTTATCTTATGTACATTTAATTTTTGTAGTGGGGTTTTCCCGTTAATAAATAAATAAATAAATAAAAAATAAATTTGTTAGATTTGACCTGCTTTCTGCCACGCCCTCTATAAATTTTTGGGGTCCGTTTCGGCTTAGGGTAATTCGGTTAAGTATTACTGAGTAAACTACAAAACAACTCTTCTCCAGTTTAAAAAATCAAGGAGAAATTATTATTATACTGGAAATTCAATAAAACCTGCAGTGACTCAGTTGCGAATGTGTGATAAAAAGCGAAGATCATACCAGCTCGGGTGCGACTCGCGTAGTTTCGACGAAGCTTCGCAAAGGCGGACCCCTTATACGAAAGCAGCAGAGGTATGAGTCACTGCCGGTTTTATTGAATTTCCAGTATAGGGGTGCTTGAATTTGCTAATTTTTCGCTAAAAACTTGAATAACTCAAAAACTAACAGAGATAGACATAAAGCTTTATCATTAAATTTAATGCGAATTTTAAAAATTAAAAAATATATAGGGTGTTTCATTTAAAACAATCAAAATTAGGTACCACTGCAGGTACAAAAGGAAGTGGCACAAGCATGAAAATATTTTTAATCCATATTCAAAAACCCCAAAGTGCAAAATATCAGATTTTTAAAATTATTGGTTCTTCATAAACTTTTAATAGACCACTTCTGTGAATAACCCTGTATTAAAAGACAAAATTTAAATACAAAATTTGCCGTCCCCGGTGGCGCAATAGTTAGCGCGTTTGATTACGGATCCCGGGGTTGTGGGTTCGAGCCCCATATAGAGCATGGATGTATAGTGGTGTAAATAGTCGGTAGATGGAAATACCATGACTAACTGTAATGTGGGTTGCAGTTGAAACTGTAAACACATTTCAGGGTGGATGCGTATTCCAGAGACTACAATTTTGTCTCTGCGTATTCTGTTGGTCCCGTCAATTAGGCCATAGCAGCGGTCCAAACGACGTTAAACAGTATAAAACAAAAAAATATAATATTTATTTTTAGTAAATAACAACGTAACAAATACATACATATATTTATAGTTAGTCTAATAAGTTTAATTTGTGATAAATTTATAATTTTTTGTAATGTTGCTTACGTTACATTTTGTGACATAGATTTTGACTTAGGTACATGTATCTTTAAATTTCTGTCCTATTTCATAATACAAAATCTTTTTAAAACTAAGCGTTTATGAAATCGGGCTAGAATGTCTTAAATCTTTAACAATTACCCAATTAGAATGATAACACCAGTCACAAAAAAAAAACGTGAATTACTCTTACCCGACTATATTTTTCTTATACATTTTTGGGTGCTGAAAACGAATTTGATAGTGAAAAATCTCACTGACCTCATATTTTTTTCAAAAAGCTGCAATAAAATATTGGACTTTTGGATGAGATAAGTCGAGATCTGAAAAATTCTTTATTGAATCTCTATTGAATTTTGGTTGCTGTGCCCGAAAGTCGGTAACAATAATATATCCAAATTTTAGCCAAATCTGACCAAAACCACTTTTTTATAAGACCCGTGCACCGCGGTGCACCAAGGTTCTCGAGTGCTCTAGCACCTAAACTATCGATTTTTGGGAGTTGTGCTTGGAAAGTTTTAAACAATATGTCGAGAACATATCTAAAATGCAACCAAACTCAACCGAAACCACTTTTCTAAAAGAAGGGAGCAAGGTCTTTTGGAGACCAACAATCGTTTTCATTGTCAAGTTCGTTTTTGTACCCAAAATTAAGTCAGAAAAATATAGTCTCATAAATAGTAATTAAACCTAATATTTTTGTGTGACTGTGTTATTCATTTCCTGCTATGAACAAAATATTATCTGAAGACAAATTTAGAAAAGTGGTTTTGATTTATGCTATGGAGATTCGGTTCGATGCAAGTTTAAATGGGAAAATAGATAACGTTATTTATTGAAGACTAAGAAAGGTACTTATTATATTTTTCACTGCGCCTGCGCTAGAATAATATTATACAGTAGTTTCGAATTTCCCAAAATCGTCAAAAAACGTCCTAGACAAAAAATTCTTGGATACAAATGTGTTTAATGAAAAAATAAGAAACTTTGAGAATGTCCATCTGTCCGTCCGTCCGTCCTTTCGTCTGTCCCATGTCACGATTTTTGTAGACACGATAACTCAAGAACGAATTATCCAATCGACTCGAAATTTTCAGGAAAGATCAAGTTCTATGAGGTTAGGATCACCAAAAACAAAAAAGTTATGGGGGGTTAAACTTTTTTAAAAAAAGAAAGACATTTTCATTGAAAAAAAAAAAATAAAATATTTTCGTTTCTCAAAAAAATAATATTAAAAAAAAATGAAAATTTTTGAAATTTTTTTCGAGTATTTTTTTGAAAATTTGTTTTTAAGTGTTTAGTTTTTCAAAAAAAGATCTTTTTTTTTAATTATTTTTATATATATTTTTTAATAATAATAATAAAAAGACTTTATTTATAAAAAATACATAACCAGCGAAGTCTAGCTAGGCTACTCTTACTCAACCACAAGATATGTTTTACTACATTTTAAATATAGGATTGATTTTTATTTGAAACTAATACTAACATACACCTAAGCATTTCGCAAAATTACTTTAACTTAAAATAAAATTAAATGATAATTATAATTATTAACCACAAATACACACACTCCTGCAACACACTTAAAAGACTATTGATTGTAGAAATTTAAAAATACAAAATACCTTATTGATTTTCAAAAAGAATTTGCTGAACTTTTGTTTTAAATGGGTTAATTTTAAGCAACTTAAATGACTCAGGCAACTTATTATATTCATTTATAGAATTATAACTGAAAGATCGTTTAAAAAAACTTTTACTGAAAGTAGGCATATTAAGTTTTACATTATTTCTTGTATTAATGGAATGAATTTGATTTCTAGTAACATATTTATTAGCAATAATTTGTACTGGGTTCGTTTGTAAGGATTTGTGAGTAAATACTAAAAGATGTAACTTACGCCTCTGTTCCATTTTTAGCCATTTTAACTGTGATATTATAGGGGACATACGGTTGTACCTGTTGACCCCCTTGATAAACCTACAACAACTATTTTGCACTTTTTGAATTTTAAATTTACTGTTTTCATCAAGACAAGGACCATAAATAAAATCGCAATAATTGAAATGGGAAGGTACAAGAGATTCTGAAAGACTTTTCTTTAGATGTTCGGTAAGAATGTGTCTGTTGGAATAGAGCAGTTTTAAACTTGACATTGATTTTTTTATTAAACTATTAACGTGATCTACAAATCTTAATTCATTATACCATTTACTGTGAATAATATAAAATGGAATGCGTGGCATTACATATCTTCACGGCTTGTTATATTTCTCTTAGCTTTACAACAGAGGAGTATTATAGTATATAATAGTATATATCATATATTATACTTATTAAGTAACTTCGGACCCCCAAAAAAAAAAATTTTGTCCATAATCCAGATTTTTTGTATCAATAACTTTTTAAAATACTCCTCCGTCTGTCCGTCCGTCAGTCCATCCATATGTCACGTTTTCTTGTTCGAGCAATAACTGGAGAAAGAATAATCCGATGGACTTTTAAAATTAAAATTGAAAAGAATCCCCCACAAAAACAGTTCTGGCTTAACAAAAAAAATTGAAAATAGTAAAGAAACCCCTATCAACTTTTTTATGGAACATTTTATTTACTAAAATGATTTACCAAATAAAAAAAAACGAGAAATAAAATTCTAGGGGGCTAAACTTAAAGAATAAAGGTATTTTTTCAGGAATAATTACTTTTGTTAAAAGTATAAGGCACGGCTTCTTTTAGTACATAATATTAATGCGGACAAATACCCAAAAACTCAAAATTCTAAATGGCGAAATAAATTTGGGTGATTTTTTTTTATTTTGCCAAAATTAACGAAAATATGACACAAAACAAAAAACAAAAACGTGTACCTTTTCTAGACGGGTGGAAAAAGAAAAACGAAGAAAAACTGTTTAGCCCCCAATTTAAGAAAGAAAACCCGTAATAAAAAACAAATAAGTCTGTTTTTTGCAATTACGAAAAAAAAAAAATAGTAAAAAAATTAAACAGAAACATTTCGCTACAATAGGGTGGTATAATGGCTTCTTTTGGTATTATTAATGGGAACCAATACCTAAAAACTCAAAATTAAAAATGGCGGAATAAACATGGCCGATTTATTTTTTAAATTTTGCCGCAATAAACTAAAATAATGCACAAAACTAAAAAAAATATAACATTTGGTTATCGTTTATTTTCCTTATATCTCCTTTAACATTGTTATACAAATTTACCTAATAGTTTTGCCACACTATTGTGTCAGGTCCTTTGTATATTGATTTTTAAACTCCTCGTATTTTTTTAATACACCCCAAAATTTTCAAAATTCTACTGTTTTTTTTTAAGATTTTGAAAAAAAAAAAAACGTGATTATTTCCTGGACTTATATCCCAAAAATATTGGATGGTGAAAATTTTCTAATATCAGATTCATATTTTAACTTTTAGCTCGAGTTAGTAAGAAATATTTACTTTCAGATCAGGGAAAAAAAAGTTGGAAATTGTGCTTTGTTTTATTACATAGCCTACGACACTGGTGCTACGGATGTGCTGGAGAGCCTTTCTGTATTAACACTGCCATCTGTAAAAGTAACGAATATATAGCAGGAGAAAATACCAAATCAGTTTCAAGTTTATATGATTATCTATAAGATGTCGCTGTTGGAAATTTTATTTTTTGTTTTAGTTAAATAAAATTCTGATGGCAGCACAATACAATGCTTATATTCTTTACTGTTAGATGGAACATTGAATTCATTGAAGCTTTACTTATACTTCCCACTAATAGATGGCATATAAGTGCTGCACTTAGTTTGTTTAATGGTAGATGGCGCAGATTAAACCTAAAAAGAATAAAGTTTTCTATATTTCTTTGAAAAACTTAATAGTTAATTTAGTTGTTTACGTTAAGATGACTAAACGTGTTCCTTTATTTTATTTTGCAAGGTAAATCGTCACTCCAGTATTGGTTTGTCGTATCTCCAAAAATTTCATTTTCGGGAAACTGAGTTTTAAAATGTTTTTCTAAATATCTTGTAAACCTTATTCTGGATCAGTTTCATGTCTTTTTCTTAGGGATGTTAAAAAGCCGTTTTTTTTTAGTACGTTGTTTTAAAACGTTTTTTTTATTGTTTTTTTTTCTATTTCGTCCCGAATTCTCAACAAAAAAATATTTAATTAATAAACTGTCTTTTGGTTGTCAAATAAGTACTATTTATAGTTCTATTGTTTTTATAATACTTAGAACTTTACTTTGGTTTGACTCTCAGATAAAAGTCACAGATAGGTTAAGTTAGGATCTGACCTTTAATTTATTGCGTTTGGACTTTTTTGAATATTTTATGATATTGTTCTGGTAGTTATTACATATTATGGTCCTGGTTGCCAGGACCTGGACCTGGTTGTCCATTGGGCCAGGATCTGCTTATCCACTGGTTGCAAATTTGTATATGTGTTACAAAAAAACAAAAAAAAAACAGAGGTCGTTGTTTTAAAACAGAAAATATACCGCTTTTTATAATTTACATCAATACTTTTTCTAACAATACTTTAATAAAAATGCTATCCAAAAGTGTTTTTATTTAATAAATTAAAGTTTCCGTTTATTTTATGTAAGAAAAACCAGGTTGGAGATACAACAATTTTAATTTAGGCACTATTATAATTTTAAATTTAAAAAAAAAAATGTTTCAAAAAATAGTCCTACAAATACACCTCCAGATTCGGTATATTTTTGATATATCCTAAATTACAAAGTGAACATTTCGGATATATCGAAAATATACAGCTCGTCCAACTTAGGAAAAGACGTGGAAATGTAAGAGAACGTATAAGGAGGAAGATAGGCGGTACGCGCACCTCTAACAACTGGTGAATTTAGCCTCTGTCCAATACGCACCGGGGGGGGGGGGGGGGCGTGTCCACTTTTAAAAACTTAAGATACTTCCTAAGTTTGACAAGCTGTACCTCCCTGTCGGTGTATTACATACAAAAAGCGTAAGCCAAAAATAATCTAATTCGGAGTTTCGTTCGAACTTCGAAATACTTACCACTAACGTCCTATAATACAATGAAAAATATACTTAAATCACACATTCAGTACAGGTAAACAATATAAATAATAATTTTTTGCTACATGCCAAACTGGGATCCTCAACATCGCGACGATCCGTGCTGTGCCGTCTCCGAGTTTGGTTTGGTAGTTGGTTGTTAGGTGTTTTTCTTTTTTTTAATCGAGTTCGTTCGTTTACGTTAACGTTGGTTTTGCGCCTGTTAAAAAGTGCAAACCAAACTCGGCACGAAGTACTGCCATTGAGGAGCCCAGTTTGATATTCATTTAGCAACTCGTTATAAATAACGCGACGCTTGATCTATCTCTTGGCAGCTGTCACTTTCGGCAAAATAGCTTTTCGGCAAAGAAAATCTTTCGGCTAAAATATTTATTTGACACAAATAAGGTTAGGCGTATTTTTTATTAGGTCACTTATTTAGACAGGCAAAAATAAAATTAGGAGAAATAGTGAATTATAATACCTTATTATTAGATAAAAAGAAAAATTAGAAATTTTTAAGTTTAGTTTAAAGTGTAGATAAAATACTATTAGAAGAAAGCAAATTTAGGTAAATAAATGAATTAGGTTAAAATTAAATTGGATAATTTTTTGTTTAGTGTACAAAAGAATTAGTCAAAAATTGAATTAGGCAATAAAATGATTAGATACATTTAGATAGAGTAAGTTCGGGTAATATGGAATAGACCGGTTAATATGGGATGGCTTGTATTTTAATCAGCGATGGCTACATCTGTGTTTCAATACTAATATCAACTTAATAATTAGCCCCTAATACCGCTGATATAATTTAATGTGCCAGTTGACGTTCACAAGTTGACAGAATGCAACATTAGATATTTTGGGTTTTCAAAGTTTTGGACCGCTGTTTGTTACAATTACCTAGTGTCATTATTGGTTGGCAGATAACATTAATATAGCCAGGTGAGTTTGTGCTTATGTCAGAGAAAATGTACACAGTTAGATAAGTAAAATAGTTTTAGAGATAAATATTTAGCAGAGGTTAGTTTTTGAAGCCAGCATTGCGGGTAATATGGGATATTCCATATTTTACGTCCTATAGATATCCCATATTACCCGCTCTAATTTCTAACTGGTTGTAAATAATATTTTGCTTTAAATGTAGGTATTTAAAAAATCGCTTATCTAAAAATAATAATTTTCTTTTCAGGTATCATGTCTGAAAGGGATGTATTTGTATTTGTATGCAAATAAAAAGTTCAATTGTTCAATACCGTTCAATAAATAACTCTTGAAAAACTTAAGTTTAATTTATTTTATCCTATACCTATGTATTTTTTATGTATTTATTTTACACCTATGTATCAGGTCTATCCCATATTACCCTACCTATGTATCCCATATTAACCGCCACTTTTGTTGGGCACCTTAATTTTCTTATTTGAATTTTTTATTTTTTTATAGAAATACATTTTGTTTAAAGGCAAAACTTATTAGGTCTAGTGATTACCAATACTATAGGCAATTTAATTCTAAAATTTAGGAGTAAAAACTACTTTCCATCTCATAATATGTTGAAAAACAAAAATGGTATTCCATATTACCCGAACTTACTCTACAATATGCATTAGGTGAAAAATAATGTTAGTTGTTCTAAAAATTAGAAAATTGACGTCGCCCCCCTTCAAAGTAAGGAAGTAAGTGGGTAAGAACTAAAATAAGACTTTCCCTTATGTACCTAAATGCCAGGACAAAAATCGTACAGAATGGTGTTATTTTTAATATCTAATTTTAATTATTTTTTTCGCATGAAATCATAATTGGATCCATAGACAACTATAACATCTATAGCTAAAAGAACAATCATAACTTAATCAATGATAGAAAATAATTAATATTATTTTTATCGTATCTATATAACTTTTTAATGCCAATTATAGTCAACAATAAAATATATGAGACGTAAAAGTTTTAATAAAATTAAATTCATTATTTTTTCATACTAAAACTTGTCTACAAGTAATAAAACTCAACAAGCATGGGAACGTTTTAATATAGAAAATATCCACATTGTCTTTCCACTTAAGTATTAATATGTGATGGACATCATGGTTAGAATAATTTGACATTAACGAGGCTCAAAACATTATATATTAAAAAGTAAAGTAAAGTAGAGTAAAGTAAGATAAGATAAGATAAGATAAGATAAGATATATTTATTTCCACAGACTTTTACAAGTGTCGGAGTAAATTAGTAGAGTGGAGTAGAGTAGAGTAGAGTGGAGTAGAGTAGAGTAAAGTAGATTAGAGTAGTGTAGAGTAGTGTAGAGTAGTGTAGAGTAGAGTAGATTACTTTATAGTAAAGTAACTTAAAGTAAAGCAACGTAAAGTAATTTAAAGCAAGGTAAAGTAAGGTAAAGCAAAGTAATGCAAGGTAAAGTAGGTAATATAAGGTAAGATAAGCTTATATAAGATAAGCTAATATAAGTTAAGTTAAGTTAAGTTAAGTTAAGTTAAGTTAAGTTAAGTTAAGTTAAGTTAAGTTAAGTTAAGTTAAGTTAAGTTAAGTTAAGTTAATAGTGAATAGTTTACCCAGCAAAGCAGAGTTAGAATTTTGTGCTGAACAAGGTTAAAATTTAGAAAAATTGAAAATGTCGATAAGAAAACTTATGAGTAGAATATTTTGAAAAAAAAGTGGAAGATAGAGTCAAGAAAGAAAAATAAATAAAAGCCTCTATTACAAAAAGAAATTTTTTATAACAAAAAAATAGCTGTTAAATTGTTACATTCTTTTTTTACATAGAATTTGCTTTAAACATTTTTACCAAACTTTGATTCCTGTTTTCTTAAATCAGTATCAAATATTCTAACTGATCCAAATTGTTTTATGGGTAGTACCGAGGGTAGTACCCTAGACACTCTCTGTCCTTTTAGAGTGATTTCTTATTTAAAAGAGATGAATAGATATGCAATAAAACAGTTGTCCCATTCAAGGAAACGAAGTTTGTTCCATTCAAGAATATTAACAATATTATCAAAAAAAATGAGGCCAAAAATATTTACCTTTATATATGGTATATATTTTTTGTTGTTCTAGACTATTACATAAACCAAATTCAAACAGTTTCCTTTTGCCTTTAGTCAATAAATTATCTTTCAAATTATTAAAAAATTACTTTTAACCTGTGAAAACTGACTATTTAAATTTGTGAAAACCCCAGCTTCCATTTTTATTATTTTTTATTTGCACATCTAGAGCGATCTTATCCTGGTAACAAAATTCAAAAATTAGCATAGTTCAGAAACAGACACTGTCCCATTCGCTAATATATCCCATTCATGGGTATGTCTGCCTATGTATTACATATACAGTTGTAAATAAATTTTTTATGGGAGGCAGTTATTACTGGGCTAGCGCTTCAGACGAGCCGATTCTCACTGGCGCCGATTTGCCTTTTTCAGTTAAGCCGTGAAGATATGTAATCCTACGCATTCCATTATATATTATTCACAGTAAATGGTATATTGCATTTCCCAAATAAATAAAAATAATTTTCAAAAAAAAAAAAAAAAATAACAAAAAAAATTACATTTTTTTAAAAAGATCTTTTTTGAAAAACGAAAAATTATTGAAAAAAAAAAATTAAAAAAAGGTATTCAAAAAAACTAAAAAAAAAATAAAAATTTTCATTTTTTTTTAATTAAATTTTCTTTTCGCGAAAAACAAAGAATCAAAAAAAAAAATTAAAAAAAAATCAAAAAAACTTTTTCTAAATTTTTATTTTTTTTTATTTTTCATTTGTAGAATTGATCTTTATAATAAAAGTAATTTTTCCTGAAAAAAATACGTTAATCCGAATTTTTTTTCAGCCTTTTTCGATATTTTAAAAAGTTTAGCCCCCGATAACTTTTTTGTTTGACAGAAGGACGTACATTTGAAAAAAAAGTTAATTATTTTTTCATGAAACAAATTTTATATTATAAGAATTTTTTGTCTAGGACGATTTTTGATTTTTTTTTTTTTAATTTCGAAACTACCGTATAATATTATTCTAGCGCAGGCGCTGTCAATAAAATAATAATTATACACAGTGTTTGCAGTATTTTGGCACAAAATATTAAAAATCAACACAGCGACATATGTTCGGAAATAAGCCCTAAGGGAGCTACGGCCCTTCGAAAGGCCATACCGCTACAGGGCGATTACAAAAAAGTATTCTTCACCGAAACACCCAAATTTAATACTAAAGGAGCAATACTCTTTTAAAAGTAACATTTTTAGTGGCACAAAATGTTACTTCATCTTAGCTGCATTTTTTTTTAATTTTTACTCAAGGAATCCATATTTTGTATAGAAAATCTAAAAAATAACAACACAAAAAAGTTTCCATACATACACTAATTTCTCTTATTAATACTCGCATACATGCAAAACCTTGTCGCTTTAGCTCAAAGGGTACCAGATTTATTAATTAAAAACCTTTTTTTAGTGCAATTTTAAAGGGTCGTTTCTATGCGGGTTTTCCATATTTTATGATGCAGAATCAACCCCTTTATTTTTTGCCAAAGGACTGCAAACACGGTGTATAATTTTTAAATAACTGTGATCGAGATCCATTCTCATATTGGAGTTTTAATAAATCAAAATTAAAATAATTTATTATGTCTACTCTAAAGTTTTTCATTGAAGCATTTTATTTATAAAAAATAGCTACAATTGTTTCGACCCTTGAAGATGACCCTAAATTCAAGGGTCGAAACAATTGTAGCTATTTTTTATAAATAAAATGCTTCAATAAAACACTTAGGAGTAGACATAGAGGAAAGTCGCCTAATTTCGGATACCATTTACAATGTATTCAATATTTAATACTCGGTATTACTTTTTGATATTTTTTTTATATAACCAGATACAACTTATTATAGCGAACCATGATTTATTATAAAAGCAATTTTATTACAGTTTATTTTTTCCAAAAAACACGGTTAAAAAAAATCAGCGCATTTTTGTGCATTTGAAAAAGGGCTCCTAATTTCGGACATATCCGAAAAATTTTTTTCAAGAGTAGATCTGGATCCCATTGCTTATGTTTCTTGTTATTCCTTCACATTTAAGACGTAATTTAATCATTAAGCGATTTTCTACGAAATACTATAGGAACTATAATTTTAGATTCCCAATTTCGAAAATCTTAGTATCTTAGGTAATTTTCGTTTTTTCAAAATTGTTTATCTTAGTTTGTTGTATCATTATAAAAATAATAATTAATGGTTGGTTATCCTGAATAATAATTACCTTGCGGATATCCGAAATTGGGAATCAAATGCACAAAAATGGTCTATCCGAAATTAGGCAACTTTCTGCTTTTTAGATTAGAAATTTTTAGAATGTTTACGTTTTCAAATTGCCTAATTATGAATAGTGGATCAACTTAACTAACATCATAACTTACCCAAGACAGAATCACGAACTTTTATAACGATTATTTATAAAATAAACAAGCATAATAATGCAACTGAGCACAAAACTGCCATTTGCAATATAAACGATTTGTGCTGCCATTTAAAGGGGAGAAGCTCTACCGTTATCATATTACAGGACGGATTTAGTTTGACTTTTGGCTTCACATAAAAGTAGGTTTCTGTTTACCTTTGCAGACAGTATCTTAAATACACTACTATCCGAAATTTGGAAACCATCCGAAATTAGGCGCATTTCCTCTAATAAATTTTTTTAATTTTTATATAATTTTTAACTAAAAAAATAAATTAATTCCATTAACTATAAAGGTCGATTCAGGCATAATTATCACTAAATAAACTAGACTGAATTAAGAAATTAAAAAATTAAGATAATTAAGAAACATAACCTTAAATTTTATAATAAATTTTCCGTGGTATGCAACAATAAGGTAAATGCCAAATAGATAATAAGCATGTGTAAATACGACTGAATAAGTAAATAAAAAACAATATCTATTGCGCAGGAAGATTATTACTATATTTGCAGTTTTTGGGACTAAAAATCGTGCTTTAAAACCAACTTATCTCCAAAAGTGCCTTTTATTTTCTTATGTAACTAATGTGTTTTTCCTTAACACTGAAAATGTACGAATTTTTAAAATACAGAGGTGTCGCCATCTTCATTTTTATTTTTATCTTGGATAACGATTGTTTATAAAATTTTGCACTAAAGTTTGTGTATTTCAGAATTTCTTTTTATATGGTGTATTTTAAGATTCTATCATTATTTTATGTTATATTTTATACTTTATCTTAATTGTTGCATACCACGGAAAATTTATTATAGAATTTGAGGTTATGTTTCTTAATTTTATTAATTTATTAATTTCCTAATTCAGTTTAGTGTAGTTAGTGATCTGAATCGATCTTAAAAATTACAATACTTACTCATTTATACTGTTCAAAAGCGATTTACAATTTAACAATTAGGTTAATTAAGAACTGGCAATAATTGTCAATACCAATTATTATTATTGATTTAAATTAATTATTCTCATTTTAAAACCAAATTCGTTCATTAGCTATGCAATATGCAACCCCCACCATGCATAATAACCACGCGACAGTGTTGTCTTGGAAGTAAAATGATTAACTATGTGTTATTAGATGGGCGCACAGTGGGTCATTAAAATTAAATATTGGCGAAAATATTTTTTTGCGACTTTTGCTTTAAATGTGCTAAAATAGTAATTCCCAAGAAATGTTGACACGTTTTGTAAAAAATACAAATTTAATACGTATATATTTTTATGTTTCTTAGTGGACCAAAACGTTTCTTAGTTTGATGTAGTATATTCAACTTCAAAATGAAGTAGGTGTAAACCAACGCACCTGACAACAACGAATTTAGTGACAGGGTAGGACTCCAAACAAAATATTTCTATATAACAGTCAATTGCAATGCATTGTACGCTTCATCGCAAGTACTCACGTACTGACCTGTTTAATTTTCTACATCCCTACTCTCGCAACATTCAATACTATAGTTTACTAACCCGGTTATCACACCAACCCTCCAGGAAGGTCCCCGAAACATAACATCTGTTATATTCCATAGTTTCAGAAACATTGCATATATTTGGAAGGTTAAAATGTCCGCTATGTGTTACGTTCCAGGAAGATATCAATGTTATGTCCCAGGACGGTTTCAGGAAACAGACCGGAAATTGATGGCGCGTAGCTTAAATGATGCCAAAGTTTTATAATAATATTATCTTTTACATCACATTTGTAGGATTTATAGAATTTTTAACCATTTGATATTTTCTTTTTTTTTAAATTTAATTCTGACATTTCTACTTAAAAGGTTTGCTTGATCCCATGAACTATGATTAAATATTTAATTGGTAACATTGCAATCCAACCTTGCAGCTATCTTCCAAAAATGTAAGTTATGTTATAGTCTGACACAAGGTAAGAAACCTACGACGAAAAGGGGAGGTAGGAGCAAAAAACGCTCCGATTAAAGCAAATTCAATGTAAACGTGTTTTTAGTTAGATTTTATATTTTATATTCAAGTATTTTTATATCAGTCTTCTTGGCTTGAATAGTAAATAGAGATAGTAAATAAAAGCCAAATTTTTGGCCGTACTTTTGGAAGGGGTAGAATCCTTAAAAATAATTTTCAGACTTTTTATTTTTAACTGCATTTAGTTTTTGATGTAGAATCTTTTTCTAAATTACTTTTATCAGGAGCGCTTATGTGCAGCTGTCATTGAGGTAGAGTGGGGAGAGTGCTAGAGTCGTTTTCTTGTGCCGATTTTGATTCGCGCACCTATCTATCTCTTTCTAAAATTCCGAGTTAAGGGTCTTGCGCACTTCGAAATACACAAAGATAGCCACTCAGTCAGACAGAATTCCTGCTTCCCCCACTCTAATTCCTTGAAAAACACATGTGAACTAAATTTTAGGTTAGTTTAAAAACCAAAGTCGAAGTAACTGCGCAAACTCAAATTTGCAAAACAAAGCTCCCTTGTCGGCACAGTTTGTCCACGCGCAGCCTGGTCGAATGGCACTCTTCCCTCTCTACCTCAATGGTAGCTCTTTATGCCACGTTTTGATAAACT
>OY294051.1:9783418-9996270 GCA_958510825.1 Brachypterus glaber
TTTCTCTATTAAATTTTAATGGGCAATTTTCCCTTATACGGTGAATGGAGGCTTAATTAATTTTTTTGGATTTATATTTAAAAATTGTGATATACCAGGGTTTTTTTTAACCTGAAACTTTCAATTTTTTACGGATATTTACGTTTTCAAGGTAATTTCAAGGTCAATTTTTTTTTTTTAAGTACAGACATATATTTTTTACTGTTATTTAATTCCCCTCAAAAAAATAAAAATCTTTTTTAAAAAACTTTTTTGATCGGACTTTTAGTTGCAGAGATAACACAGCCACACAAAATTAAAAAAGTTGCATCTGCGACTGAGTTGACTAGTCAATTCCTATGTATTTCGAGCCGCTAAATCGGAATCTGAGGTCGAAATTTAAAAGTTAGCTCTCATTTTTACCATAACCTCAAAAAACATATCATATCATTGCGAAAAGTACGTTTTTTAAGGTTCTGTTGAAAATGGGAGCTAACTTTCAAATTCCTACCTCAAATTCGGATTCAGCGGCTCAAAATACAGAGGGATTGACTAGTCAAGTTCGTCGGAGATGCAACTTTTTTAATTTTGTGTGGCTGTGTTATCTCTGCAACTAAAAGTCCGATCAAAAAAAGTTTTTTACAAAAGATTTTTATTTTTTTGAGGGGAATTAAATAACAGTAAAAAAATATATGTTTCCACTTAAAAAACAAAGTTGACCTTGAAATCACCTTGAAAACGTAAATATCCGTAAAAAATAAATACGCCATTTTCTTTCCACCATTAAAATAAACAAATTTTGTCCGATATTTTTTTTCTAAAATGCATAGTATTCGAGATATTTGAAAGTTTCAGGTTAAAAAAAAACACCCGGTATATGTTTAATGTTTAATGTCTATTTATATTTTTTTGTTTGACTTGAAAAAATTTATTCTTGCATAATGTGGTTAATAAAGAATCTTATCTAGTTCAGCAACTTTTTTTGACTTTTTTGTGTTCGTATTCCCCTTTTTGTAGTCCATATCCACAATTATTGTTTTTTTTTGTTCAATTTGGAACCTACTTATTTCAAGGTAGAACTAGCTATCCTTTCCAATTCCTATGATTTGTAAATGAATAAGTCATAATGTGCGGTGCAAATAAAAAATATACAACTGCTGACCTTCCAACGCTCTATCAGTCACCCCCTTGATTTTCCCTTCGAATCATTTCTGTGCGGTCGCTACACGAACATCGAATTATCTGTGTTTTTTTGATTGTATTGAGACAATTTACTCCCATAGGTCAAGAGCTATCTCAGCAGATTTGGAAAAGAAAATATATACCTGTTTTGGAGTTAGGGTTGCAAGCGTTATTTACTTAAAGGCAGTCCTTTATTTTGCCACTTACACTTTTGTATTTAAAAGATACCCAAAAGACGTTATAGAATCGCTTCATATTATGGGAACAACTAAAATAAAAACAAGTAGAAATACTTTTCAGATTCTTTGCATTATGTGTGTTGCATCTTTAGACTTGTGTGAAGGTGTTTTGTTGTAACTGCTGTAAATTTGTAAACTTGTAAAACTTTTCCATATTTTTATTTTTCTTTGCCAGTTATTTTAAAATTTTTCCTATTTCCTGATTTATTTTTTTAAGTCTTCCTATTTTGTTTTTCGCATCAAGCTTCCAAATTTTCAGGTAACTGAGTTCTTCATTCCTGTTGAAAATTGGAGTTACACCAACTAGGTATCACCTAGCCTTATTCTTATTTCTTGGTGATTTCAGCGATTGTATTCTTCTTTAAACCATAATTTCAGCAGCCTTGACTTTCAACCGAGGGGCTGACCGCGAGGAAATCTTTTGTACAAGCCAAATGAACTCAGGAGGAACTCTGAAGAACACTGGAGGAACTCCGAGGAACTCACAGGAACTCTGAGGAATTTGTAAAAAGGAACTCTTTTGTACAAATTTCAGACGCGGTCAGCCCCTCGCTTTTAACTAATTTATTATTCAAAGCCATTAATTGACTGCGATATATTAAAATTGGTAGGTGCTTTATAAATAAACAAGCCGTGAAGATATGTAATGCTACGCATTCCATTATACATTATTCACAGTAAATGGTATATTGCATTTTCCCAAAAATACTTGAAAAACATTTTTTAACAATTTTTTTCATTTCCTTTTTTCAAAAAAAAAAATATATATAATATATATTAGGAATTTTTTAAAAAAATAAGATCAAACCAACAAAAACAAAATTAAAAAAACAATAAAAAAAATCAAAAAAAAAATTTAATTTTTTTTCTTCATTTTCTTTTTGCAAAAAATCAAAAAAAAAATATTTTTTTATTGATATTTTTGTTGTTGTTGGGGGACTACATTCAAAATTGGTAGATTTGATCCTTATAATAAAAGTAATTTTTTCTAAAAACGTCAATCGGAAATTTCTTTCAGCTTTTTTCTATTTTTTTTTAACTCCCATAAATTTTTGTTTTTAAGGGGATTAGCTTCAAAAACAATAGGGATCTTCCCCTTGTAGAGTTTAATTTTTCCTGGAAATTTCGAGTCGATCGGATTATTCGTTTTCCCAAAAACCGTGACATCGGACAGACGTACACACGGACTACAGGAGGGCATTTCAAAAAAAGTTGCTTTTATCGTGAAACAAATTTATATAATGAATTTTTTGTCTATGAAGATTTTTGATTTTTTTTGAAAATTCGAAACTATCGTATATTATTCTAGCGCAGGCGCTATGAATAATATAATAAAATAGTCATAGAAAATTCTATTACTTATTACTAATATGGTTTTCGAGCCCTCCAAAGAATTATTATTTAAAACAGATTATTTTTTATGGTGTATGGTTTTTAAGGCTTCTCTTTGAGTTTATGACAGTCATGATCCGTAATAAAAAAAACGACAAACGCATCTAGGTTTCATGCATTGATACCTTTTCACCCCTCGCTTTTCGGTGGTGGTTAAACTTACGTGATACGCGTTTAAACGTCACGTTTATAAGCTTTTTTATAATAAACTTATTTTTTATAGGGGAGTATTTTTATTTGATTTTTCTGTTTTTTTTTTTCATTCGTTTTCTTTGTACATTTTGAAGGTACGGATTATACGAAATTCTGCCGTGAAGTATATAAATTTTATGGTTTACTTTTATATTTATTAAACATAATACGAGTGAAATAATTTTTATTATTAAAAAAGGAGAATTATTTTCAAACTGTAGCACTTTTTTGTTTTTTTTTTACAAAGGAGGGATTCAGTTTTCATATAGCGTGATGAGCAGTTATTATACTTTTCACAGCGCCTGCGTCAGAATATTATTATACTTTTCAAAATCACCAAAACACGTCCTAGACAAAAAGTTCTGGGATACTTTATATACAAGTTGTATTTGAAATAGGAATTTTAAGGTGATTATCATCATAAAATATGACAGAAAGTTCCTATAAACATATGTCCAAAAATGCGTGGTCAGGGAGCTAAGCCCCTTTGAAAGTGGCTAAAAAATCGGTTTTTATTTAATAACTCAGGAACCCTTTGAGATATAAAAACGAGGTTTTGCACGTGAACTAATTTTAATAAGGCCCATCTTCGTATGTTACCTTTATGTACTTAATTTAACTAGGAGTGTGCGACACGGAGGAGCCTTATCAGTTTTGGTGCATTTTTAGGAGACCATAGCTCCCTTAGAATTGATTTTTGGAAGTACCTGTATATGAGGGTTTTCTCTTGATGTACATTTATCATTGAAATTTCGGTTTTCAACATTTTAGTGTTTAATTTTTTCTTCCTCGAACCGTGCAATTTCACCTTCAAATTAATTTTTCTCGAAAACCGTTAATCCTACAGTATTACAACAAGAGTACATTTTTTGTGTATTTTCTTTTTATTTTATTATGTTCTTCTCTACACTTTCGTAAACGCCTATAACGAATCGCGCCTTTTTGTGCTAGATTAACAGTGCTAATGTTAATTTAACACATATCCTTCTCCCCTGTAATGCCTCAAGGAGTCTAATAATCCGTCAGTATTACTGGCATTTCAGTAGCCTCTGATATGGGCGGCCCGTGCAAAAGAATTTAAAAGGAGGCGGTAACTTTTTGTAATCAATCACCGCCGTATCTTCGGGATTGAAAGACATTGAATTAGCAGGAAATTGGAACGCAGTTTGAACGGGACGAAGGGGTGTCCCGGGACACACTCCCGATGTCATCATTCTCTGTCAGAGGGCTACAAATCGCACTTTTACACACTCAATTCGAATTCTATTTTTTAAGGTTTTTACTTAACTACCTTAAAACAGATTTTTTAATAAAAACTAGATAAAATCTATCTCCAAATTGTTTAAAGTTTAAAAGGATTTTTAATGTTATTAAAACACTGAAAATTTTTTAATGAAAAGTAGATAAATACACTGCCCAGTGAAAGAGCTTTTCCATTTTTTACCTCCGCGCTTGAAATGGATTGTTTATTATCAAATTCACTTTCAGCATCTTTAAAATATGTAATAGTATATTAAATAACTAATGTGGAAATTGACATATCAAGCGAGTGGCAAGGTTTACGAACGAGCCGCCAGGCGAGTGAGGAAACCCCACTTTCCAACTAGTTAGGTACACTATTTTTCCTACGATCCCGAAAAAAAGTCTCTTATTTTAAAATTTTCTAATTTTTATTAATTTTTAAGAAAAGCAAAGCACAAAATAATAATAAATAGCATAGACATTTATTGCAAAATAGACTAGTTTAGCATAAATTATTTTTAAAAATGTTTAAAAATATGCGAAACAATCACAGAACGCTCTGTATAATTATACAGTGCGGTCCAAAAGTCACCCCCCCTTTTAACTTTTGAACGAGTTGAGATATCGACTTCAAATTTAGAATTCTTAAATAAGACAACTTAAACTATCTTTTAGCATATATTTGATATTTTCAGCTCTTAAAATGTGGGCAGGGGGCATGGGGGGATATTTTAAAATTCTCTATTTAAACTAACATTTTTAAATTTTTTAAAAATGTTTTTTAAAGTTTTGATTTTTTTATTTTTTGTGCTAAAACATTCGATTTTTTAAGTTTTTTTTTTATAAATTTTTATTTATGTCAACTAAAATTAGTTTAAAAGTATAATTAACATTTTATGATGAAATTAGGCATTTTTAAAAAATTATTTGTTTTTTTTAGAGGAATTTTGACATTAATACCCATTTTCAACCCCAACCCCAAAATTATTTTTTTTTTATTTAAAAATATGGAGTTAAATGGAGAATTTTGTAAGCTTTAAAATGATGTATTACACGACCCCCCTTTCTATTTAAAAAAATGTGCCCCCATTCCCCCCTGCCCACATTTTAAGACCTGAAAGTATTAAATATATGCTAAAAGATGGTTTAAGTTGTCTTATTTAAAAGTTCCAAATTTGAAGTCGATATCTCAACTGGTTCAAAAGTTACGAGGGGGGGGTGACTTTTGGACCGCTCTGTATAATAACGATTATGTATTTTCAATTTGTACGCTCCGATTGATTCTAATTAATATTTGCATACATTCATCATCAAAACCGGTGACAGTTAAATTAATAATTTTTTATTTAAAAAGTCATTTAGGCCATTTTTAATCTGTTTTGTTTAATGTGCTTGGACATTTCATTATGTTTTAATATTTTTTAAAAGAATCTTTGTTAAAAATTATTTTGTATAAATGGAGTTTTTTTTACAGAATTTTTAACACATTCCGCTCCATTGTATACACCTATGGATATTTTTAGGTATAGCAAAATTTACCACTCTACAGTCACGGTGTTCTACAAGAACTTTTAAATGACATGACAACTTCCATTTTTTTTTCTTTTTGGAATTTGTTATATGAGCTCTAATTAAAAAAATACTACAAAAATTTAAAAAATCGTTAGAGCCGTTTTTGAAAAAAATGTGTTCTTTAAAAAAAATCTTTGATATTTCACGCTAACATACTTGGTTTGACTTTGATGTCTCGGATTTTGACCAAACTTGGCACAGTGGTACCACTATGGTACCTAAGCACTCCCACCATTTTTTTTTCAAAACGGCTCATCCGTTCACTATACCTGGTTCTTGACAAGATATATCTCCATTGTTTGAAAAGGTAAAAAAATTGCAAAAAATAGCGTAAATGGGAGCCAAAGAATATTTCATTGACTTATTCAAAAGCGCCCCTTGCTTACCCACCCTCTTGAAACCACCCCCAACCACTGATTTTCAAATAACGCCCCCCACTTTTTTATCAAATAAAATGTAATTACATTTCATTTTGAATTTAACCATGTATTATAAGTGGTATCTTATTCTTTTCAGGGGCTTTAAATAACAATTATTATTTAGAAATGATAATGTCCCACCAGGTTTTAGATGGGCTATATCTTCGTTATTTAAAAAGATAAAAAAGTTTATTATTTATTTAAGGGACTCCAAAGTGGAACCCCGTCAGATCACAAGCTATATAATTCATAGAAAAAATTTCCAAAAACTTACGTAAAATTTTACCCAAAAGAAAATTGATTAATGTATCCAAAACCAACTCACATTAACTCACTCTCCTGGAACCACCCGCAACTTTATTTTAAATACCACCCTTTTATTAATAAATAATAATTGTTATTTAGAGCCCCTTCAAAATATCCACTTTCATATTATTTAATAAGAATTGCGGGGTGCTATTTGAAAAACAGAAGTTGGGAGTGGTTTCAAGGGGGTGGGTAAAAAAGGAGTGGATTTGAATAAGTCAATAAAATCTGCCATTTAAGGCTATTTTTTGCAAGAAAATTTACCTTTTCAAATAACCTGTTGGGACACCCGGTATAGTGAAAGAATTGACCGTTCTGAAAAAAAAATAGTGGGAGTGCTTAGATACTATTGTGTTACCACTATGCCAAGTTTGGTCAAAATCCGAGACATCGAGGTCAAACCGAGTATATTAGGTTGAAATATCAAAGATATTTTCAAAAAAACACATTTTTTCAAAAACTGCTCCTGCGATTTTTAAAATTTTAGTCTTATATTTTTAATTAGAGCTCATATAACAAATTCCTAAAAGAAAAAAAAAATGGAAGTTGTCATGTCATTTAAAAGATTTTCTAGAACACCGTGTAGTTGGATCTTCGTATACAGGATTTTCCATATAAATTTTAATCTGGTATAGAGACCTATACCTTGAAAAACCGACTGGATCGGAAGGGGTTAAGGATATAATTTTGACCTAAACGTTTATGAAGGTCCCTCTAATAAGATATATTTACCTTTTCAAATAACCTGTTGGGACACCCGGTATAGTGAAAGAATTGACCGTTTTGGAAAAAAATAGTGGGAGTGCTTAGGTACTATTGTGTTACCACTATGGCAAGTTTGGTCAAAATCCGAGACATCGAGGTCAAATCTAGTATGTTAGGTTGAAATATCAAAGATATTTTCAAAAAAACACATTTTTTCAAAAACTGCTCCTGCGATTTTTAAAATTTTGGTCTTATATTTTTAATTAGAGTTCATATAACAAATTCCTAAAAGAAAAAAATGGAAGTTGTCATGTTACTTAAAAGATTTTCTAGAACACCGTGTAGTTGGAAGTTCGTATACAGGATTTTCCATATACATTTTAATCTGGTATAGAGACCTATACCTTGAAAAACCGACTGGATCGGAAGGGGTTAAGGATATAATTTTGACCTAAACGTTTATGAAGGTCCCTCTAATAAGATATAGTTTTTAGGTCTACAAAATACTCAAAGTCGTATTTATGGTCAAATATTATTTCTAGGTCAATCTGTCTAGATGTGTAGATAATGCAGATGTAAAAATATATAGTTTCTGTTATACGTGTCTTTAAGAAAACATTTACATTATAAAAAAAAGTATTAAAATAAAATAAAATAATTAAATATTTTAATTACTTTACATTATAATTATTATCTCTTGTAAATTACAAAATTGTAATTAGTACTTTTTCCTCTGGGGCAATTTATATAAATTTAACAAAAAATAAAACATTAAACCATCTCTGTACTAGATAAGTATCAAAATTACACGTTTGGATTCCCAAAATCATTAAAAACAAACGAAAATTATATGAATAGCGTTTTGTTTTACCAACACCCTTTTAATTAATTCGTCCCACCATGACAAAGAGAATCTTAATAAAATATTGTTTCTCTTGAGAAATTAAATACGTATTTAAATCATATCTACCACAGACATTAAATCAAAAAGATTGCAGTACCGTCAACTGGGGTGACTTCGGACGGTGTGGGTGACTTAGGACACTTTTTCTCAAAACCCTCACCCACATGTGTCTCACGTGCTTTGGTTCAGAGGGTTTTGCAAAAAAGTGTCCAAAGTCACCCACAACGTCCGAAGTCACCCTAGTAGACGGTATAAACCTAAATACAGTTGGATTTTTTTCTACTTTTAATAAATAATTTAATTTAAATCAGGTATATTTTCTACTTTATGACAAAAACTGCCAAATACTAGTTTGTTATCAGTTAACCCAACCCCTACCTACTGGTAACTTTTACTAAAAGTTTACTAACGATTTTTTGTTAACTACATTTTTTGATATAACTGACAATTTTCTTTAAATTGGGAGCTAAGTATCTATTAAAAAACCGACTGTAAGAGTAGTTTAAACATTTTGCCAATAACGCTTTCTTTTTCTATTTTGCCACTCTTATAAGCTCATAATCACACTCATTTTGCTTGTTCTTATAGGCCTGTAAGAGGTTAGCACTTTTTTTTCTTTTGGATTAGCAAAACTGCACAAAATAATATGGCTTGGCGTTTTTCGTGCAAATGTCAACACCACTTTTAAGTTTAGTTTTCTATGAAATTGTGTTTTAAGTTAATTTTTACCGTGTTAAAATTGTGACTTGGTTACTTGCAGTGAAAAAGAGAAGAGCCGACTATAAAAGATATCAAAATATCATTTGTTCTATGAACTTCAAACAATGCCAATCCAAAACAAAAATCCCTAAATCGGTCAACAATTAAAATAACCACGTTTACATATACCCGCTAACTACCGTAGTTATAACTCCTGTATCAATCTCTCTTTCTCTAAAACAACCTGATAGAAAAAGACATACTGCTATCTGGATTTATAACTACAGTAGTTAGAGGGTATATGTAAACGTGATTAATGTAAGTTTTTTTTTTAATTTTAGGGCAAAATAGAAAAAAATAGTATAAAGCACTTGTTTCAAAACACGTTTTTAGCGCGCTAGTAATTTAGAAAACTCGCCGCAAGCGGCTCCTTTTCTAAACTTGTACCTGTGCTCTAAAAACGGGTGTTATGAAACTAGTACTTTAATATAAGGGGCTGTCCATATATTACGTAACGCGCCTAGGGGGGTCAGAGAAATTGTTACAGTTTGTGACAGGGGGGAGGGGGGGTCTAGGTAAACGTTACGTAATGGAATTTAATAAATTTAATGTTTATTTCTAAGCTTGGCAGATGTATTTTTATTTCAACATAAATAACTATTTAGTGGCCATAATTCCCTTTTTCACACAAAAATTGACGAAACTATGCATATTTAAATAATATTGTAATCAGTAAAAAAACTGTTGACATTTGTGTACCTGTGCATAAACAATATACGTGTTATATGTGACACTCAGTGTAAAAAGAGGTACCTAGTATTTTTCCCTGTGTGATATTGATTATGAATATTTTTTTAAAGTTTGAGTGATTTTTTCATGTAAATTTTTTTTAAGGTTATGTTATACTATATTTTAGGTTCATGTTTGTTTTGTCGAGAAAAACGAATCAATAGTGAGAATACAGTTAAATTTATTTCGAAACAAAAAATTTTATATTGTTACGCGTTACACAGGGGGGGGGGGTTGTTGGTAAATGTGACTGTTACACAGGGGGGAGGGGGGGGGGTCAATAAAAAAACTGTTGACATTTGTGTACCTGTGCATAAACAATATACGTGTTATATGTGACACTCAGTGTAAAAAGAGGTACCTAGTATTTTTCCCTGTGTGATATTGATTATGAATATTTTTTTAAAGTTTGAGTGATTTTTTCATGTAAATTTTTTTTAAGGTTATGTTATACTATATTTTAGGTTCATGTTTGTTTTGTCGGGAAAAACGAATCAATAGTGAGAATACAGTTAAATTTATTTCGAAACAAAAAATTTTATATTGTTACGCGTTACACAGGGGGGGGGGGGGGTTGTTGGTAAATGTGACTGTTACACAGGGGGGAGGGGGGGGGTCAATTTTTTTAAAAAATTGCTTAACGTAATATATGGACAGCCCCTAAGTATACTATTATTTAATAAACGAAAACCATCTACCTAAATCAAGTCAGTGGATGCGCCACCATAAAGAGAGTAGAAAACAATTGAGTTGCTATAACACCGCCAACTAAAGAATCCAGACATGTAATTAGATGATTAAAACACTATTGTTCCCCAGGCCTGACAGCTCAATCAGGCCGACCGTTTTGTTAGGGCCCCATCGGGGTAATGAAGGGCAAAGGGGCGAAGAGAAAATTAAAAAAGCGAGATTATTATTTTAAAGAAAAGAAACCCTGATATTATAAAACAATTTTTGTACAAAACCGTACCATGTAGAGATATAAGCATAGAGTAAGGTAGTAGGTAGGTAGTAAAATATGGATTTTTTTCTATTACGAAACTTTATTTTAAACCTAATTCGATTTTTCCTCGAAAACTTTTCGATAGGTTCAATTTAATGGTGTTTTTTTTTATGAGTAGGAAATATTATGTCAAGAAATGAAAATTAGGTTGCAATTATATATGTAGGAAAAACTTAAGAGTCATTAGAAATTAGAATTATAAAATATCAGTAAGATAAGACTTTAACGGATAGTTTACCCAGTCTTTAACACTAAACTACTTAAGAATTTGACTAACGAAATGGCAGAAATTATTACATTACATTTTATTGGTTAAATTTTCAGTTAGTTTAGTGTTAATGATTCGGTAACTTAACCTTTAGATATAACAAAAATTAAATATTAAATATTTAAATTCTTTTTCTTGTTCTTCATGTATCATACAGGGTGTCCGGAAATGACGTATGGAAACTTCGGGAGCGAATTCCTCGGACGAAAATAAGAAAAAAAGTTTCTATGCACATGGGTCCGAAAATGCTTATTGACGGAGATACAGCCCTCCAATGTTGGGGCCCCAAAGAAAGTGTTTATTTATTATCTCAGGAACCCTTTGAGATATAGCAACGAGGTTTTGCACGTAAGCTAATCTTAATAAGGCCCATCTTCGTATGTTATTTTCATGTACATTTTTTAACCAGGGGTGTGCGAAACGGGGGTGCCTTATCAGTTTTTTGTCCCAAACTTTTTTCTGTGTAACTTTTTTTTGATTTTATTTTTGAATATGATTCCTCAGATCAAAATACATAAAAAAGGTACCCTTGTAGCAATAATGTAGGATTAACTTTTTTCGAGAAAAATTCATTTAAAGGTGACATTTAAAGGTTCGAGGACGAAAAATTAAATACTAAAATGTTGAAAACCAAAATTTTAATGATGTAGGGGAATGTACATTAAAAAGGCAGAAAAAACCTCATATACAGGTACTTCCAAAAATCACTCCTAATGAAGCTATTGTCTCCTAAAAATACACAATTTTTTAAAATTACTGACCTACATGTATAGAAATTATTTTCCTAGTTTTTCATATAAAATAACCCTGCATCTTTGTTATTTTGGTTTTCAGCATTTTAGTACTTAATTTTTCGTGAAATGATTTTTTCTCGGAAACGGTTAATCCTACAGTATTACAACAAGAGGACCTTTTTATGTATTTTGACCTGAGGAATCATGTTCCAATAAAAAAATTAGAAAAAATTTACACAGAAAAAAGTTTGGGACAAAAAACTGATAAGGCCCCCGGTTTCGCACACCCTTGCTTAAAATAAGTACAAGAAGATGGGTCTTATTAATATTAGTCTATGTGCAAAACCTCGTTGCTATATCTCAAAGGGTTCCTGAGATAATAAATAAAAACCTTCTTTAGTGCCCCAAAATTGGAGGGCTGTAGCTCCGTGAATAAGCATTTTCAGACCCATGTCTATAGAAACTTTTTTCTTATTTTCGTCCGAGCGTTATTTCCGGACACCCGGTATATTGATTTTAATCTTTCTTTTAAGAACACACTGAAAAAACTCAAAATTATAAAGCCAACGTTTAGCATCTTATTGTTGGGGCTTCTTCAGGGCAAATTTATTAAAACAATATAACAATTAAATATAAAAACTAGTGTAAATGGTTAAAATCTTAATAAATTACAAGCAAGATAAAAATCAATATTAAATATTAAAAATATTTTTTAGTTGGTCAAAGTTATTTTTTAAAATTATTAAAATATATATTTTATAAAAGCATTTTATATCAAACATAAATCTAAATCATAAAACGTTATATTATTTAACAATAGAAACATATTTTTTTTCCGAAACATTTGAGCATCTGTGCTTTAGCAGTAAACTTTAATACACTGCAGGTCAAAAGTGCTGTTAAACCGAATACTTAGTCCTTAGTTTGAGGTAACGAGTTCCAAAAACGGACGCTCAGTAAGTTTTGTCTGTTGTTCTCTATAGAGGTCATAGTAAACTTAAAATTATGACCTCTAAAGATGACGTTCCTTCTGTCAAGAATAAGAGTGGAGAAATTTTAAGTACTGGGCGATGAACCGTCAGCATCGTGCTAAGCCATCTTTTATGATGTGCCTCGTGTATTTTTGTTTTGTCATCTTTTATGATGTGCCTCGAGTATTTTTATGTTAATGTTTTATGTACAAGTAAAAGTGAACCATATATATGGTTATTAATCGTGCGAACTGTTGAATTTTAAGTGAATAATAATGGACGTTTGAAGATAATTTTTTTGTGTGTTTTTAATGATATCTTTTTATATTAGCGTGGAAATTACTACAGTAGTAATTTTTCAGTGATAGTGCGCAAGTCAGGATACATATCCGATTAGTACTTGCGCACTGGAAACCTCATGATTATATAGAGAAACCCTGGTTAATTATTCGGAAGAAAACGACCAAATAAATAGAGAGAGAGAGAGACTATGAGTTTACTCATTCTTTCTCTCTCTTTACGCGTACTAAGTGTAAACAATAGTCACTCCCCACCAGCCCCTCACCGTAGTTGGTTCACGCTTCAAACAAAGCATACGGTAGATTTCATCATGTTCCTTCTTGAGGTAAAAGTTTTTTGAGCTGCTGCCATAGAAGGCACAGCAGATAGTCTTGATCAGAAGATGCTAAACTTTTAGCAAATTCACGATGTACATTTTATACTAAAAATAGTAGGGATCCTGAAAACAAGTCTGGAGAGACTACACTTTTTCTCTGCAGTGTAGACATAAAGACACCGATAAAATAAGGCCGCAAAATTCCCTTACAAACCCCATAACTTATAATTTTGGGCCAGTAAAACTGACACCCGCTATATCGTTTGCAAAATGACGGCTCTTTTTTTAGGATGTATGGGATCAAAAGGGCTTTGGAAAAACATAAAGTTGCGAATCTGGATCCCAATGTTCTCTTATTTTTCGTCGTTTGTCATTTATTATTTACGGTTATTTATTTCGGTGACGGATTTTAAGAAAGAAAAAGCGGTGAAGATGTGTAATGCTTTGTATTCCATTGTATGCTCTTCACTGTATAATATTGCATTTACTCCCAATATTTTCCAAAAGGAGGGTATCGCATTTTGGGCTAAATCGCCTGCAACCATAAAACTTTACATGCTTATAGATACATAAAAAATAAATACTTAGCCAAAATTTCAGCCCTTTTTACATCCCGGAACATACTTTAATTAATTATTTTAATTAAGAATTTTGACATCTGGCAATGTACGATTTGGCAACATTGCACGAAACTTCAAATGTCAAATGTCATCTCGTCAAAATAAAAATAACTTTGCACATTAACTACTACAGTGGGGCCAAATTGGGTCTGTGTTGTGTTCACTGCTCTTGACTATAATATTAAAATATTTTGTTGTGTTTTATTAGTTTTTACGGATTGAGTATACTGTAATTCAATTTGTAATTAGCCTGGACTTATGTGACTAGTTTCTTAAGTTTCAGTACGATTATGGAGTTATTTTTGAGGTATTTATACTATAATAACATTGTAAGCAAACCAGCAGCTTCAACGATAACCCATGGGACAGTGTTACCCAAGGCAAGTAATTTAATGTGGCTTTCAACATGTTAAATTAGTTTATTTCCATGGTATGATTTAAAACTAGATTATGCAAAAGTTATACATACATAGACTTTTAACTTTTAATATTAATTAAATATATTTATTTAAAAATATATATATATATATATATATAATTAATATTGTACAGTGTTTTTATTATATTCTACCTAAACGTATTTATGTTGGTTTTGTAAATAAACAAAAACATTGCTTTTTTTCAGTATGATAGTCACATTTAGCGCAAGAATAATGCGATGTTGTCGGGTTTACGATAACAAATAATTCCTTAGTTTTTATTTTTTCTTTCTCATGTCACTCTTTATTAACAAATAACACAGTTTTTATCATTTATTTTCATCATTTTGCACTTTTTTAAACAAAAACATATTTTTCTTATTTAGCCCAAAACTCCTATTGAAAACGATACCCTTCTTTGATTTATTTGATTGAACTCGAATCGCGCACTTTTAAGTGAAAATAAAACTTTATTAGGTGCGTTCAAGGGATCTCAGAGCAAGGCAGCGAATCTCAGCTGAAACCATTGGGGCGTTTAACTGTCAACGAAAAATGTCAAATTTTAACTTTTTTTTTGCTGAGCTTCAAATAAAGCGCACCACTGAATTTAGCTTTATGTAAAAAAGTACTCGAAAGTAGTAGATATAACATTACGATTGGTTGAAATTAAAAAGTTCGTCGTGTTATAATTTCTTTGAGGTTTCCGTCTTTTTATTTGACAAATAAAAAACCGTTTAAGGTTCACCCAGCCAAACTCAGCATAAGTTATTGTTTTGCTGACTTTGGCAAGATCTAGAGAAAGAGTGAAGACAATAAAACCTGGTAAAATTTGTTAACTGTTAGTTGGTAACTATCTCACGGCATTCCTTAAGGATTAATGAGGTGAAGTAGCTCTACAGAAAAATCTGATAATGGATCATGATAGCAGAAGGTCTACACATTACAGAACCATTTGCTAAATCCAGAAAACTGCAGAATCTTTGACAATAAATTGTATATTTGCCTATAGTATTTTTTTACCTGATTCCGAATATCTTTAAAGTAAATCTCTTTTTTTTGGAGTGGTGAAGATGTGTAATGCTTTGTATTCCATAGTATGCTCTTCACAGTGTATAATATATTGCATATACTCTCAATATTTTCCAAAATATGATTTATTTGAGCTCGAATCGTGCACTTTTAAGTGAAAGTAAAGCTTTATTAGGTGCGTTCAAACGATCTCAGCGCAAGGCAGCGAATCTCAGCTAAAACCATTAATGAGATGAAGTGGCTCTACAGAAAAATCTGATCATGGATTATGATCAAAACCATTTGTGGGAGGATTGGTGTAGTGGACTACCGCGTCGTACTTGACGAGTTTACTACCCAAAATAGCGTGAGTTCGATTCTCACCGGAGCCGATTTGCCTTTTTCAGTTAATTAATAATTAAAATTTGGCGAAGGCGTAAGTGAAGCGGATACTCCCTAAAAATTGGTTCCAAAGTCAATTAAAGCCGGTGGTTCCCTCTACTACTAGCCCACACAAGTCCTGGACTTAGGGGATGCTTAATTAAGTAGAATAGTACGAGGTTAAAACAAAAATGTAATTAGAAAATGTAATGTAATTTACAGCTAAATCCAGAAAACTTGTAAAATAATGTTAAATAATCTTCTGCAGAATATTTGACAATAAATTGCATATTTTGTTAAACGATTCCGATAGCATATGTTTTTTCGTTTTGGAGAAAAATGCACTTAAATATATTTTTTTCCCTCTTTTCCGTTTTTCAAGTGCTTGTAGAAAAATTATCATAGTACCTGAAAGCTTTTATCCAGGCTTCATTTAGAGAGGGGTTCTTACTCTTTAAAATAGTACAAGAAAAACTTTGTTTAGTGGTAAATTTGAAAACAGTTTTAAAATACGGCAAAGAAAAATATAGTGTGCATAAAATGTGTTTTCAGCAAATCATAATAGCTTTGCTTTTCTACATGTCTACAGGTGTATGATATTATTTTAACCCTATATTGAACGAATTATGAAATAGATGAAACCAAAGTACAAGAACTTTGAAAACGTTTCACTTTAGTAACAGGAAACATAAAAAAACAAATTCTTAAAATAATTGATGCAAAAACGGGACATGCGCCAACTTTACGTAAGAAAACATACCCGCGCTTATTTCGGTGCACCCTGTATAAATAATAAATATTTTTTAATTTTTATTATTGCAAAATAAATCCGAAAAACCTACCATGCTTTCAGGTAAGATAAAAACCCATTCAAAACGGGCTACCCGTCTTTAAAATATAGTGATTAAAAAAATGTAAATTTTTTAGTGATCCACTTTATTTGCTGAGTTAGAGGTTAGCCTCAACATGACTTTAAAAAACAATTTTTGTAAGGCATCCAAAATGCCCAAGTTATTTTTTTATCATTAATTAACTCAAAAAGATACACTTAATCAAGTCTATGCAAAAAAATGTTTTAATTTTTGATTAGTTTAAAAATAACAAGGCGCTAAGTCCGGCGTTACTTGAAAGTAATACTATGCAATGTAGGGCGTATGAAATATGGCACTTTTTTACACTCTAAATCGTGTGAAATTTGTCGTTTTCATAGGTGATCGTAGGAAAACCATCATAGGGATAAATACTCTTCTAGGACTACGTGACGTAAAGAGTATAATAACGTAGAATGGGATTTATTTTGTGGCAAAATATTGTTTTGTTTTTTATTTGTTTCAAGACGGATTTATTTGAAAAGTGACCGTTTTATTTTTGGAAATATAATATTATAAAATAAAGCATTGATAATAAAAATATTTCATGGAATATACTGGGTGTTTCAGGAAGGTGGTTCACCCACCTTAACTTTTTTATTTTTTAAGGTAGGTTCGTGAAATTTGCAGGAGATATATTATGTATAATTTAGGATTTTTTGACATAGATGGAATTTTTTTGACACTTCCGGTTTCGCCGGAAATTAATCGAGCTTTAGATTTTTAAATGGAACACCCTGTATATGTTTACCTATTTCGATTCAGAAATCAATTTTAAGAAGAAGCATTTGTCATTTGACAATTTTTGACAGGTCATGTAATTTTTTATTTAAATTTTTATTTTAAATCTGGATTGCCTTGAATCAGCTTATTCGCTTAATTTTTGCTTTAATATCTTAAGAAAAATATTATTTAGATTTTTTTTCCAAAACTCTAAATTTGGTTGGCTTTTAAAAGTACCAAAATCATACTTAGGTCCATAAGTCATTTTTTTCATACGGAACGGGGGTGACTCGTTAAGTTAAAATGAGAGATAATTTTCTTGCGAACATTTTGATACTACACATGAATAGTTTATTTGGAAAAACTTGGCATTAAAACACTCTAGATTTAAAATAAAAATTTAAATAAAAAAATTATATGACCTGTCAAAAAGTGACAAGTGACACATGTTTATTTTTAGAATTGATTTATGAATCAAAATATGTAAATATATACATTTAAAAATTGAAAGTTTGATTCATTTCCGGAGAAACCGGAAGTGCCAAAAAGTTTCTATGTCAAAAAAAAAGTTATATATAATCTAGCTCTTGAAAATTTCACGATCCCATCTAAAAAAAAAATTAAAGGGGGTGAACCACCTTCCTGAAACACCCGGTATGTTTTCATTATATCAGAGAATATAAAAGAATATCATAATAGTATATTTTATAACTAGTATGGAATAGACAATATTCCGCTCGAGCGGAAAGTTGACTTTTTGTTGTTGTTGTAGACTATACTTTTTCTTCGACTGCAAATGTGAAACACTGTATGGCTTTAAACTGTGGACAAGGTTAAAAACAATGTTTTCTGTGACTCGACATTGTAAATGCAACAAAACACATATTTTTAAATAAAGCAATTAATGTTATTTAATAATTTTATCAAATCAGTACTTAAAGAAGATTTTTATTTAATTTTAGCACATATTTACAAATTATAATGCAAAAATTGAAGGTTATGTCAGATTTTTGTGACAGATATCAGGTTTAAATATTTAACAATAGATGGAGCAGTTTTAATTTTTTGAACTAAATTGATAAAAAACTGGTCAAATATTAAGAAAAACTAATAAACTTTATGTAATATTAACGCAAAACTTTACATTGCATTAAATTATTCAATATTTCATGGTAATATATATATATATATATATATATATATATATATATATATATATATATATATATATATATATATTTGCTAATTTATAAACAAGAGTACATGTGCTCATTCTAACACTTGATACGGAATATTCATACCGTATCTAGAGCTAGAATGGATTCATTCTGTGTATGAAAACTGTGTGTAAAATATACTTTTGCATCTAAATTGAACGAATGAAAATACTAAAAATCTGTTTGTTATAGTTTACAAATTATTCCCTAAGGGAACGTTCAAGTATTACGTAACTAAAATTTTGATTATTTTGGAACCCCACCCCCTCCTCCCTGCAACGCTATTTTTCTATACCATTAACATGGGCCTAACACTACAAAATGACCACCCCTCCCCCCCCACTAGGAGCGTTACGTAATACTTGAACCCTAACATGCAAATGAAAGACATGTTTTTTATTTAATACTAAGTAAAGAAATCCCATATTTTTGGGAGATAATGCTTAAAAATTAAAATTAAAATAAAAAAAAATTCATGTTTTCGTATTACGATATACTTTAGATAACAAGGACCATACTAATTTATAATAAAATAAAAAAAAGCCAGTAATGTCATAATCATCCATCATTATACTTACTAAAGATGTAATTAAAAATTAAACAATAGTCTTTTTAATAATAACTTAATAAAATAAAATACATCTTCTTTAAAAGATCGACATTAGACTGGATAATTGAAATATATTTTTTCTACTAGCATGAGGAAAAGTGCACTTTCCCCCACGAATCTATGTGTGCAAAGTGACAATTTTTCGCACTAGTGCGGAAAATAAAAAAAAAACTTAATCTAGAAGCTTTTGGGCCAAAATGTGGAATTATTTCCATGGCAACAAAAATCAACAATTTAGGCGCTACAAACAATATGTTTTGATCAGTCTGTTTTAAGCTGTAAATTTTCTTAAATATAATTGATTACATGGAAGAAGAAGATATTTATTATATATATTATAAGGATAAACTTACTACCAATAAAATCCCGGCAAATATACAAAAAAGAATACGAAAATTTTAAAACCAAAACCAAAGTAAGAATATCAAAGGTTACAAGCAAGAGATTTTTCTGGTATATTTTGCCGGATTAAGCAAGATATTTTTTCCATATGCAATGTCGTCCAAATATTTTATGTTAAAACTGGTTTTGAAAGTAAAAAATAATGTTGATATTGGTTTTTACTAAATATTCTCATTTAATGCAAAACCTACAGCGACAATAGTTAAACCCACAACTTTTTCAACAATCTTCAACCTCTTTAACCACTAATGAACCTACAAACTCTTTAATAATGGAGGACAGAAGTAATTCATTGATAAGAAGAGCTACAGGAACTTGCAGGGTAATTTGGTTTCAAAAGAAATTTAAAACATGTACAATCAACCAGTATAATAGCATCGCAAAAAAGTGTTTTATTTTCTGTTAATTTTGATATATAGAATATTTAATTTTCAATAATATTATATTTCAAGGTCCACTCTAAGATTTACTGATATCTCATGTTGGAAAGGGGCCTGTTGTAGCTATATTTCTGAACAGGTATATAATAACATATCAATCAAGACATAATTACAGGTCCTACGAAAGAAGGATATTGTGTTTAGTACAACAAATCAAAGACGCTCTTTTGTCTGCGTTGCGGTATTTTTTTTCTCATCTTTTTGTTATAGGCTTGACTCGGTTTAGTTAACAAAATGACTTAATAGATTTTTATTAACTTGTTTCTTTCTTACGATGAAGATGATTGATTTTGTTGTGGAAAAAAATGTTTTGATTTGATAATTGTGGGTTCGATAATATGTAGAAATTAGTTCTTGTATTATTTAAATTCTATTTCTTTTATTGAAGAACCGTATAATATTCATTTGACTAAAATTAAAACACCATTATATTAAAATAAAAATGTTAAGAAAGTATTAATTTTTTTGAATTCTATCTATGAACAGTCTGTTCAACAAGAGCGTGTCTTCAATATTTATTTATTCATTTTTTTACATTAAAGTAGATAAAAAATGCTATTTTTCTCCTACTAAGTACACGGAAAGAAATTAGTGGGCTCTGCGCTATACATTATAAGATATTTGGTAACAGTGGCAAATTATAGTGATTTAAGCTATAGACACAATAACTAATAATGTTAAAAATAAATTGGAAACGATTATATATATTACAGACACGATTATATTTATTACAGGCATCATTATAAATTTACAGAAATTTTATTATATTATAAAAATTATTAGCACGGACAATAATTAAATCTATTTAAGCTATAAATGCCATACTATTTGTTATATTTTATTATTCACTAAACAATTAAAGTATTTCATATAAATTTTTACACTGACTGCCATAATTGTAAAAGAAAGCCTTGTATTTATATAATAAGCGATTATAATTTGCTTGGTATGTGTGTTATATCGCTCCTAGCTATGATTTTTTTTTCCGTGTACACCGTGAAATATCCGTTGTTAGCCAGAATAGCTTGAAAACTTTTTGTTCCTTTAAATTTGGACTTCAAAGCCCGTACACGCTTTCGATCGGATTTGCATCCGGTGGTTTTGAAGGCCAAAGTAACGTCGTGATGTCGTTTTTCCTCTTCCATTTGGTGCAGAGTCGACTACAGTGTTTTGGATCATTGTCCTCTTGCAATATTCAAACTTTGTTTTTGGATTTAAACATCCTTTTTAGTAACTTTATAAGTCCACTCTGGTAAATTTTCAAAATTTTCTGAGCATTCAAATTCTCAGTAAACAACTTTAGGCAACCAAATCCACGTTCTGAAAAGCATCCCCAAACATGAATTTTTACTGGGTGCCTAACTGTGCGCTGGACCAAATGCATTTAACAGTAAGACCAACCATTTAGACTTTTTAATTACTTTTGATGCATTGTCGACCTTTTAATTTAGGTCCTCGCGGATGCAGGCACAAAAAGTCCGCGGTCGACCGCCTCAAATCTCTTGGCGTAAACCTAACTGATTTTCTTCAACGTGTGCTCTTCACGACAATTCGACTACTACGGTAACAAATTAGTGCTACAGAAATAGTACAGAGCGGATAATTACGCTGTAAAATATATACCAATTCAATTTTTGGAATAATCAAAGACAGGCTCTTGTTGAACAGACTGTATATTAATGATAGACTTTCATACTTAACTTTAAAAATACATAAAATTTAATTTTATTTAAATATCTACAAATGATGCTAGAAAGTATACAATTCCTTTTACAAAAACAAGACTTCAAAATCCAAATAAATCAGATTCTATAAGACAAAACTGATTAACTTTTGATCACGATTTTAGCTGTAAAATTTATTCGTTATAAACATAAGACCGTAATAAATTTGTAGACAATCTCAATAAATTCAATCTTTTAAAAGATCTCAGAAGATCTTAGAAGAGTATTAAAACTATGGCATTTTCTTCTAATATACCCGGTGTCCCAACTCCATTTACCCAGCGATTTTCTCGTAAACTAAAAGAGACAATCAAGTTCTGAGAAAACCATTTTAAATAAGACAACTTAAACTATCTTTTAGCATATATTTGATACTTTCAGCTCTTGAAATGTGGGCAGGCGGGTATAGAGGGACATTTTTTTAAATGGAAAGGGGGTCGTGTGATACATCATTTTAAAGCTTATAAAATTTTCCATATAACTATATATTTTTTATTTTTTTTAAACATTTTTTTGGGGTTTAGAATAGGGTTGAAAATGCAATTTTTGTAAAAATTTCCCTAAAAAATCAAACAATTTTTTAAAAATTACTAATTTTATGATAAAAAAATTAAAATTATACTTTAAACTAATTTTAATTGACATAAATAAAAAATTACAAAAAGAAACTTAAATAATCGCATTTTTTACCACAAAAAATTAAAAAATCAAAACCTTAAAAAAATTGTTTAAAAAATTAAAAAATATACAGTCCAATAGAGAATTTTATTTTCTTTAAAATGATGTATCACATGACCCCTTTTCATTAAAAAAATCCCCTCATGCCCCCCTGCATACATTTTAAGAGCTGAAAGTATAAAATATATGCTTAAAGATAGTTTTAGTTTTCTTATTTAAGATGGTTTTCTCAGAACTTGATTATCTCTTTTAGTTTTCGAGAAAATCGCTGGGTAAATAGAGTTGAGACACCCGGTATTTATTATACGGTTTAGATAACAAAATAACATATTACATTTTTATTTACTGATTTTTATTTACTGATTTTGTTGTAGAAAAAAATGTTATAATTTGATAATTAATATATTAAATTCTATTTCTTGTATTAAAGAAACCTAAAATAACTCATTAAAGCCTAGCTAATACTTATATATATTAATATATATATATATATATATATATATATATATATATATATATATATATGTTTCTTCAACTACAATAACCAAATATTTTCATACTTATGAATAGCATACATAACAGATTTTTGCACTGAAAACCAAAAAACTCCGTCACTAATGGGTTAAAATAATATTTTATTTTAGTAACAATTTTAAAGAAGGTATTCCATTTTTTGAATTCTACCTATACCTATAGATACCTATACTCTAGATACCTATAGATAGAATACTAAGTAATGACAATCATACATATCTTCAAAAACAATTTTATAAAAATGTTTACTTTTGCTGCAAACCATGCAATTTCTTTGATATAGGCACACCTCAAAGTCCATAAAAATCAGAATCTATGAATTTATAAGAAAAAACTAATTAATTTTTGATCGATTCTCTGAATGGTTAGTCTCTCTCTCTCTATTTATTTGGTCTTTTTCTTCCGAATAATTAACCAGGGTTTCTCTATGTTCTCTCAGTGCACAAGTACTAATCGGATATGTATCCTGACTTGGGCACTATCACTGATAAGTTACTACTGTAGTAATTTCCACGCTAATATAAAAAGTTATCATTAAAAACACACAAAAAAATTATCTTCAAACGTCCATTATTATTCAATTAAAATTCAACAGTTCACTTTAACTTGTACATAAAACATTAATATAAAAATACTCTAGGCACATCATAAAAGATGGCAAAACAAAAATACACGAGGCACATCATAAAAGATGGCGAATTCGCTGCACTGGAATGTGCCAAGAAGGCTACACCCGTCCCTTTCAAAGGCCACGCTGTAACTGTAAATGGTTAGTCGAATAGAAGTATTTATTTACCGCTGTACCAATGCCTTGCAAGGGCTCGTAAATATAAGATTAAAAATAGTTATTTATGGTACTAGTGGGTAAAGTAAGATATTGCCGATGAGAAAATTAACCTGCGAGGCCTCAGCCAAGCAGGTTAATTTTCGAGAGGGCAATAACTGTTTACCCATGAGTGCCATACAAGGTTTTATCCAATAAATAGCTTAGGAATTAATATTTTTATTAAAAATTTTAATGACATTTATAAGAAAATAATTTGACAAGTGACAGTTGAGTGGGTAAAATAAATAATTATCCACTCAATAAATTCAAAGCCACGCGGGGGTTATTATTCAGTTTATCTATTTAAAATAAAGCTGGTAATTGTCTTTATGTCTGTATTGGATAAACTATTTTTTTTAAAGTAAATAGATACCTTATCCCTTTATGGGGCATTGGGTGAATAATTTTCCACCCCTCTAAAAACTGCTTTTATTAAAAAAATTAAATCCTTTTTGCGTAGTTACATAATTTAAAGGTGAAATTAAGATAAACCCTAGACAGATTTAGTTATGGTCTGTTTTTTCAAGCAAGATAGTAAATTAAAAATCGCACAGTGAATATTTTCAAAACAGATTCGAATATCGGATGTGCAAATATACTGCGTAGTTTATTTTATAAAACATAACTTTATTCTATAAACAAACATATACTATTCAAACCTGTTGTAAAAATATTTACTGGGGGCAGATCCACAGGCTCGCATAACAAGCATAATACATAAGAATGCGATACCGTGATTGGCTTACAAGATATATGATGGTACATCAAGCCAATCACGAAATCGCGTTCTTATGTATTATGCTTTTTATGCGAGCCTGTGGAGGTGCACTAAGTGCACATCCACATACCTGCTTTAGTTTCTCCAGCTGCTATGTCAAATTGCTATCGATTATATTGCAATATATTGCGTGCATTTATTGATTATATCCACGAACCATAAATCAAAACGTTAAGTCATATCAATTTACCATCACATCGTTTAATATCGCTTTGTTAAATTTCTTTAACACCCCGCCCACTATTTTATACCTATCTGATAATTAGTTTGGTCGACTCACAGAGGAATGTTCTATCTAAACAGTTGGCCAATATGTTTTTTTTGTTTGTTTTTTTTTGCTTTGAAACAATATCAAAGATAATGGAAACAACTAGGGAGACCTAAAATAAGGGGCTGTCCATATATTACCTAACGCGCCCAGGGGGGGTGTCAAAAAAATGGGACATGGGGGAGAAAGGGGGTCTAGGAAAATGTTACGTAATAGACGTTGATTCTCCAGAAATTGAAGAAACAGAGAGATCTTAATGCCGTGGACAAATAAATAATTTTTGTTTTTTGCTAGTTTTCTGGTATTGAATTTATTAAGTGACTCGATAAAAATGTATCCTTTGAGTACATACATAATAACATTATTTTGACACGTTATAACGTTATGCAATTATAACTTGAAATTCTGTATAATAAAGTATATTAGGAAAAATTACTAATTTGGATATTGTTACGTGACACCCTGGGGGAGGGGGGTGTTAGTAAATGTGACAGCTTGTGACATAGAGGAGAGGGTGTCAATTGCATTGAGAAAAATTGCGTTACGTAATTTATGGACAGCCCCTAATATAATCTAGTCACTAAAGGGCCATTCCAGCGTTTCGGGTGTTTCACTAGTACACATTCAGGCCTATTCACATGTACCATTGAAATCTATTCAATATTGACAAAAATTACAATACCATAGAATTTTAATACAGTTGACGTAAATGACCTTGCAATTTTCGTCAATATTGCCACACATTTCAATCTCAATGGTACATGTGAATAGGCCTGATTAAAATTGATATTATTAATACTTATTGCACCAACAGATTGGTACACGTGTGCTACAATTAGACTAATATACCAGTTAATCAAGCTGTTAAAACCCGAAATAAATAAGGAAGATATTGGCAGAATTTGCCGTTTCGGGTGTTTCATTTTGTTTGCAAACAAATGAAACACCCGAAACGGAAAATTTTGCCAATATTTTCGTTAATTTTTTTAAATTTTATTTTGGGTTTTAACAGCTTGTTTAATTGGTATATTAGTCTAATTGTAGCATACGTGTACCAATCTGTTGGTGCAATAAGTATTAATAAAATCAATTTTAATGTGTACTAGTAAAACACCCGAAATACTGGAATGGCCCTAAAGATTAAGGAAAATAAATATATACATCAAAAATATAAATTTCATACTTGACATGTCGGCTAACTTGAGTTAGTTTCTTACTCGAGCCGGTTTCCTTTTTAAGTTAATTAATAATTAAAATTTGGCGAAGGTGAGGGGTGAAACAGAGAGACTCCCTATAAACTAGTTCAAAATTCAGTTAAAGCCGGTGGTTCCCTCTACTACATAACATCAAACGAGGTTAAATAAAAAAATTAAAAAAACAACAAAGTTAAAATCCAAATATTTTAAAAAGCATTATTTGGTTTTAGATTATTCTTGAATTAGGTGAAAGCATATTTATTTGACTATTATTCGCAGCAATATAAGTTTTGGAAAAATTACACTGTGGGACAAAATCGAGGTTGATCTCTTAGGCAAGTTATTTCTCAACGTCATTCGAAAATATAGGTCTAATATATTTGAATTCGCAAGGGGTTTGGACTTTTCTCATGTTTCTATTAATTAGTGTAACTATAAGATAAATTTTATTTTGTTTATAGTAATTAATAGAAACTTGATAAAACTTCAGCTACAAAATTGGAGGATCAAAAATACACAATAATTTTTACAAATTAAAAATATATAATAGCGAATAATTATTATAATAGTCAAATAAATATCTGTTCAGTTCCAATAACCAATATAAAGTAGATTATACTGTCACTGTATAAAAAATGCCTAGTTAAATAAAGTATGATCTCCTACGATCATATTTTCGAAATTATTTTTTGGCCACTTTTGTCATAAACTATCCCTCTGTGCGTTCATTTAAAGGAAATTTCAAACCTAATTATTAAGATAATGGAAATACAATAATTAATCAGCCAATAGATGAAAATTGTTTTAACCTTGTAGGATTAAATTTCTATAGAAAATGGAAAAATAATTTATAATATAATAAAATACACTGCCCAGTAAAAGAGCTTTCCCATTTTTCACCTCCGAGCGTGAAATGGATTTTTTATTATCAGATTCACTTTCAGTAACCTTAAAAACTAAAATTAAACAATTTTTACGAATACCCCTTGCCCCTCAGGGGGTGGATTTAGAGAAAAATGTATTTTAAGATTCAGTTTTAGCAGCCTCAAAAACCTCAATATATCAATTTTCAAGAAAACTACACCCCGCCCCTCAGGAGGTGGATTTAGAATTTGTTTAATATCAGATTCACTTTCAGCAACCTCAAAAACCCCAATATACGAATTTTCACGAAAACTAAGTTCCGGCCCTCAGGGGGTGGAGTTAGATTTTTTTTTATTATCAGATTCACTTTCAGCAACCTCAAAAACACCAATGTACCAATTTTCACAAAAACAACCCCCCTACCCTCAGGGGGTGGAGTTTGAGTTTTTTAATTATCAGATTCACCTCAAAAACTCCAATATACAAATTTTCAGGAAAACCACCCCCACCCCTCAGGGGGTGAAATTAGAAAAATTTTATTGCCAGATTCAGATTCGTCGAGCCCAAAAACCCCTATATACCAATTTTGACAATATTAGTTTAGGTTAGTTTAGTCCAAACCAAACTTTAAGTCTCTAGCTTAAAGCGTTCTTAATTTATCGTATTGACAAGATTTACCGGACAGACCGACAGATCGAGCGACAATTTTTTTTTGCTCGAAATTAATTTATATCGCATATCATAAAACGCAAAAATTAGCAAAAAAAAATATTAAAAATTTTTGCATGAATACAAGGCTTTCCCGAAATTTTGCAAATTTTCAAAATGGAAAAGCAATTAATAATTTCAACAATCCATTAAGATATCGCACCCTTGCTTCAAAAGTGACACAACCCAAAAAAATAAATTTTTAGTTTGGTTTGGTTTGGTTTGTACCAATTACCCCCTCACATTTATTATCAGATTCAATTTCATTAACAATAAAAACCCCTATATAACAATTTTCAATTTTTTGTAAAAAAATGTGCACCAAAAACAATCCCGAGCGAGAACTTTTGGTAACATAATTAATAATTTCAACAATCTCTTATTATTCGAATATAACATAACTGGAGTAATTGGAGTTTGTATATGTTATCATCCATCAAGTACAGAGGTCACTTCTGAATCAAGGGTGCGATATGTTCCATAGAATTATATGTATGTTTAAAAAGGAAATATTTTATTAAAAAATTAATGGAACATGTTCCATGTTGTTAACAATTATAATTATGTATAACTTTGATATTTTTTTCTTATAAATTCAATTTTTTTCTATATCTATATCTGTATGTAGCACTAAAATTTTTTGTAATGTAAAAAGTCTATTATGGTATAAAAGTCCCAAAATAACTATAAATAAATAAATCAGAGCCGTAACTAGGGAGGGGGGGGCAGGGGGCTATCCCCCCTGGCCTTGGTTTGAGCCCCCCTTGGCGTTTTCGCTGCGCCCCCTTGGTATTTTTTAAGTCACCTACCTTTAGTCGCCAATTTTCTTCTTGCAGTGGCGCCAACTTTTTTTTCTTGAAGGTCTTTTTTGGGGCGCCAATTTTTCCTCCTTGCAGGGGCTTCAAGTTTGGCAGAAACCTTCAGGGACAAAGCTTTTTGTCTGGAAGGTAATTTTTGGGGCGCCAATTTTTTTTTGCAGGGCGCCAAGTTTGGTTAAACCGTCAGGGTATGAGGGCATAATGGAAATTTTTTTGGGTTTTTGGGCTCCAATAATTTTTATTTGTAGGAGCGCCAAGATTTTGGTCGAAACTTCAGGGACAAAGCTTTTTATCCTGAAGGATTTTTTTTGGGGGACAATTTTTTTTTTGTAAGGGCTAGAAGTTTTGGTTGAAACCGTTAGGGACAAAGCCTTTTTTTATGGTGCCACCGTGAGACTGAGCCCCCCTAGATTTTTTCTGGTTACGGCCCTAAAGTAAATAAATAAATAAATATTACTTGGACTTTTTAGAAAATATTTCCCGTTCTCTAAAATTTCCTGAAACAATATTTTGCTATACTTCGGGTTATAATTATTATTAAAATAATTATTATCAGTAGCAAAAACACAAAACAATCCGAGATTAAATCAACTGAATTCAACTATTTTATGGGAGTAATCATTTCTTTTGACAGAAGTTTATTTTTCACGTTAAAAAAATTACTTTCATAATTAATTGTTTTCCTTGGGAATCGGCAGAATAAAAACTATTTGTATATATTTGGTCAATTTTATGTCATTGTCAGTAATTTTACAAGAATATTTTATTTATATGTTTTAATATTTATATAATTCATAATTACCATTTATTTCTAAATTCTATTTTTAAACTGATGATGGCCCAAAACCAAGTGCCGAAACGTATTAAATAGAGAAAAAAAAATAAATACAAATAGTTTTTATTCTGCTTATTCCCAAGGAAAACAATTAATTATAAAATAATTTTAGACAAAGAATCTTATTAAACAAAAATAGCTTTCTTAACATGTAAAACCAACATTTGTATTTCTTTCATCTTGGTATTTTTACAGGCATTTTCTTTAATTGTTTGGTTAATTACATCCACATACGAAAAACTAAATCATTTTTGATTCATGTTTAGTTGAAAATGATCGGGTTCATGTAAGTAAATTATTCCCTTTAAAATAACAATATGAATAAAAAGAAACACATGGTTAGCAATGTTACGGGCAAAGACGATAATTCGGCCATTGTCGACAGTGGCCGGCCAATGATGACAATAATATATATTATTATCGACAATAAATTTGAAGTTAGGTGAAAAAACTAACCAAACAGGTGCAAAATCAACGTTAATGTAAAACAACCAGTAAAAAATAACACCAAACCAGCCAAAAACCAAACCAAACCATAATAATGTCCAATTTATTATTATCATAATTGACTGGCCATTGTCGTCAATGCCCATTATCGTTTTTGCCCGTAACAGAAATACTATTAAATAATTATTTGATAAAAATGTTAAAAAATATTAATAGTCATACAAAAAAAAAATCTTGTTTTGGTTTGGTATTTTTACATGCATTTTCTTTAATTGTTTGGTTAATTACATTCACATCTGCAAAACTAAATCATTTTTGATTCACGTTTAGTTGAAAATGACCGGATTCATTTAAATGATGTAAGTAAATAATTCCTGTTAAAATAACAATATGAATGAAAAGAAAGAAACACATGGTTAGAAATATTACGGGCAAAGACGATAATTCGGCCATTGTCGACAGTGGCCGGCCAATGATGACAATAATAAATAGACATTATCTACAATAAATTTGAAGTTAGGTGAAAAAACTAACCAAACAGGTGCAAAACCAAAGATAATGTAAAACAACCAGTAAAAAAAACACCAAACCAGCCAAAAACCAAACCAAACCATAATAATGTCCAATTTATTATTATCATAATTGACTGGTCATTGTCGTCAATGCCCATTATCGTCTTTGTCCGTAACAGAAATACTATTAAACAATTATTTGATAAAAATGTTAAAAAATGATAATAGTTATACAAAAAAAAATCTTGTTTTGGTTTGGTATTTTTACAGGCATTTTCTTTAATTGTTTGGTTAATTACATTCACATCTGCAAAACTAAATCATTTTTGATTCACGTTTAGTTGAAAATGACCGGATTCATTTAAATGATGTAAGTAAATAATTCCTGTTAAAATAACAATATGAATGAAAAGAAAGAAACACATGGTTAGAAATATTACGGGCAAAGACGATAATTCGGCCATTGTCGACAGTGGCCGGCCAATGATGACAATAATAAATAGACATTATCTACAATAAATTTGAAGTTAGGTGAAAAAACTAACCAAACAGGTGCAAAACCAAAGATAATGTAAAACAACCAGTAAAAAAAAACACCAAACCAGCCAAAAACCAAACCAAACCATAATAATGTCCAATTTATTATTATCATAATTGACTGGCCATTGTCGTCAATGCCCATTATCGTCTTTGTCCGTAACAGAAATACTATTAAACAATTATTTGATAAAAATGTTAAAAAATGATAATAGTTATACAAAAAAAAATCTTGTTTTGCTTTGGTATTTTTACAGGCATTTTCTTTAATTGTTTGGTTAATTACATTCACATCTGCAAAACTAAATCATTTTTGATTCACGTTTAGTTGAAAATGACCGGATTCATTTAAATGATGTAAGTAAATAATTCCTGTTAAAATAACAATATGAATGAAAAGAAAGAATCACATGGTTAGAGATATTACGGGCAAAGACGATAATTCGGACATTGTCGACAGTGGCCGGCCAATGATGACAATAATAAATAGACATTATCTACAATAAATTTGAAGTTAGGTGAAAAAACTAACCAAACAGGTGCAAAACCAAAGATAATGTAAAACAACCAGTAAAAAAAACACCAAACCAGCCAAAAACCAAACCAAACCATAATAATGTCCAATTTATTATTATCATAATTGACTGGCCATTGTCGTCAATGCCCATTATCGTCTTTGTCCGTAACAGAAATACTATTAAACAATTATTTGATAAAAATGTTAAAAAATGATAATAGTTATACAAAAAAAAATCTTGTTTTGGTTTGGTATTTTTACAGGCATTTTCTTTAATTGTTTGGTTAATTACATTCAGATATGCAAAACTAAATCATTTTTGATTCACGTTTAGTTGAAAATGACCGGATTCATTTAAATGATGTAAGTAAATAAACCCTGTTAAAATAACAATATGAATGAAAAGAAAGAATCACATGGTTAGAAATATTACGGGCAAAGACGATAATTCGGCCATTGTCGACAGTGGCCGGCCAATGATGACAATAATAAATAGACATTATGGACAATAAATTTTAAGTTAGGTGAAAAAACTAACCAAACAGGTGCAAAACCAACGTTAATGTAAAACAACCAGTAAAAAAAACACCAAACCAGCCAAAAACCAAACCATAATAATGTCCAATTTATTATTATCATCATTGACTGGCCATTGTCGTCAATGGCCATTATCGTCTTTGCCCGTAACAGAAATACTATTAAACAATTATTTGATAAAAATGTTAAAAAATTATAATAATTATACAAAAAAAAAGATAATCTTGTTTTGAGTATTGAGTTGAAGCCAAAGATTTATTTCTTTTTGAGGTGAGGTCAACACCTGTATATTGTGCTATACAATTTTAGGATCCATTCTAAAAATTTATATTAAAATTTAATTGTTTTGTTTGATATGAAACACCTTTTTATTAATTCTCACCTACCGTTTTTAATAAAGTTATCAAGGGACCACAAAAAAAGGTTATATGTAGGTATATCCTAAGACATATTAATTTATTTTCTTTCTTGCTAATAAATCAGTTAACAAGTTAATTTATTTTTTCCAATTAATCATTCTATAGATTACAAAAGACCACCTTTTTAAGATTTTAATTAAATTCTATTCTCTATTATGACCGATTAGAATCTTTGAACTTACTGTTGGCAGCGAAAAAAATCACGCTATTAATATCAGTTAATATGCTTTCTGTCAGCAAGCTTTAGCTACCCTCGTCATTTTATCCGACAATCAATATCAAAATTTTTGGGCCTGCAGGTAATGTTTAAGTGTTAATTAACTTTTTGAAGCTGGTTTAAAAAAAGAGTTTTATTAATATAAATAGATTTAATTATATTTTTCTGCATTTTATAATAAAACCATATTTTTTCCACGACTGCTTTAGAATGTAAGCAAATACACACACTTTTCAAACAGAATGAATCCATTCTAGCTCTAGATATGGTATGAATATTCCGTATCAAGTGTTAGAATGGGCACATGTAGTTCCATCTCTTGTTTATAAAAGTAAATAAAACCGTAGCAAAATTAGCAAAAATATATATATTTTACCATGAAATATTAAATAATTTAATTCAGTTTAAAGTTTTGCGTTAAAATTACATAAAGTTTATTAGCTTTTCTTAATATTTGACCAGTTTTTTATCAATTTAGCTCAAAAAAATAAAACTGCTCCATCTATTGTTAAATATTTAAACCTGATATTGTCACAACAATCTGACGTAACCTTCAATTTTTTCATTATAATTTGTAAATATGTGCTAAAATTAAATAATTTTTTTTGACTACTGATTTGATAAAATTATTAAATAACATTAATTGGTTTATTTAAAAATATATGTTTTGTTGCATTTACAATTTCGAGTCAATAAAAACATTTTTAACCTTGTCCGCAGCCATACCGTGTTTCATATTTAAAGTCGTAGAAAAAGTATAGTCTACAACACGTATGGAATAGTCATTCCGTACTCACGGGACCGTCATACTTGCCTGCCGGCTCGTATGACAAACTTTCCGCTCGCGCGGAATATTGTCTATTCCATACTAGTTAAACTGAAAAAATACATTATTCGTAATCTTGCTTTAGAACTATTAAGAACTTGCCTTAATAAAAAAAAATAATAATTCATTTCTTTTTTTCGAAAGCTAAGAAGTATAATTTAAGCCATGGCGCGTGTTTTTTAGATAACCACGATAAAAATAATGCGTTAAAATTGAGAATGATTATAATCACCTACTATGCGAACTAAGCTTTAGTGTTTGAGACTTAAGTTTTTTTGCTGAGACGCAGTCGAGGAAAAATATGTGTCTAGAACACTAAAGACAGTTCGATTACGTAGTTATTTAATATTTTTTTCTACTACCCAAAGCTAGTAACTTGGAATATCATTTAAAAACATAGTTTAAAAATACTGTTTGAAGAATATGTTAAAAAACTTATTAGTTGTCTTAATTTTTCTTCATTATTAATTGTTGTCAATAAAAATTGCTCAACAACGGTTCATAAGGAATAAGTTTTTTCCTGTTATTGGTTGCCAACTAAAGAAGCCTTGACAACGGTAGATAATATCGAGGGCTTCATAACATAGTGGAGTATACGCCATTTTTTTTTAGATTTTGGTAGTTTGGTTTAATAAACCAAATCTAAAACCATCAAAATAAAAAAAATGGCTTATACGCACCTACGTTATGAAGCCCTAGATATGTAAGCTAGCACAATTAGGTAGTTGACAACTGTGGCCCCACATGTAGTTCCAAAAAAAAAAGGTCAAGAACTTTTTCCGAGACCATTGTATTCCAGTGTATTTTGATGCGCTAGATCCGAATTTAAGGTCCACAGAACCTAAATTGATCAGTTTTGGAGATAACCTCAAAAAAACGTTATTTACGAATACAACGAGTGTGAAGTTTTTTCGGTTATCTCCTAAACTAATCAGATGAGGTGCTATTTTGACCTCAAATTCGGATTCGGAGCCTTGAAACACATGGGAGTACAGTGGTCTCCAAAAAGGATCTTGACCTTTTTTTTGTGTGGCTGTGTAATTTATTTATTTATTTATTTCGATATACCACCCAACAGCCGAGGCCAATTACAGGGTGGGGAGGGCCAATTTTATTATGTTTTCGAGCCTATGTTACTATGTAAGTTTTTGCCTACCAATGGACGAATCAAAAGTGTTTTTTAGGAACTAAATTATCTTTTTATTCGCTTGTATTCCAAAGCCTCGTAAAAAAAGCACTCTCGTGCACTAAAAACTAGGTTCGCGTACTTGATGCCTAATATACTACCTTCTAAATTTTTTTCATGAAAAAAAAAAAGGCTTCAGTGTTTGAGACTGAAGTTTTTTTGCTGAGACGCAATCGAGGTAAAAAATCTGTCTAGAATACTAAAGAGAGTTCGATTACGTGGTTTTTATAATTTCATTTTTTCCTACCCAAAGCTGTAGTATCTCTGAATATCATTTAAAAACATAGTTTAAAAATATTTTGATATCGTTTGAAGAATATGTTAAAAAACTTAGTAGTTGTCTTAATTTTTCTTTATTATTAACTGTTTTCAATAAACATTGTTCAATAACGGTCGATTAGGAATAAGTTTATTCATGTTATTGGTTGCCAAGTACACACAAAAAAAAGGTTAAGAACTTCTTACTCGAAAAGTTCTTGACCTTTTTTTGTGTGGCTGTGCAATTTATGTTTGTTTTCGAGCTTATGTTACTATGAAAGTTTTTGCCTAGGGAACGTTCAAGTATTACGTAACACAAATTTTGATCATTTAGTTCATGTAAATAAATATTTTAATTTCAAAATCATTTAATAATCGGAACAAAATAGTTTATTTGACAGACAGATAAAATTTATTTGTCTCAACCAAATAATTCAATTAGCCATATTAACCAAATATTTTGTACACACAAACAAAGTATTTGATCAGTGTATGGCCTTTTAAAAAATAAATGTATGAAATAAAATATTTATTTTATTAAAAATTTCATACATGTATTATATTAAATCTTTGAAATTACACCATACTTCAAATAAATTTGATATTCTCGAGTGCATTCAGTCTTTTCTTGGTTCCTTTCTCAGTGTTTTGCAAAATAATAAAGGGTTTGTCCAAAGTTACACTTTTAAGTATTAAAAGAGACATTTCGCGCCTAGCGTGCCAAGATTCTGCACTCATCTCACGGATTTTGACCAAACTTGCAATAGTTGTAGCACTAGTAGGTATCATATTTTTCAGATCCATCTATCCGCTTAACATATACTGGGTGTTCAATTTTATGTTTGTTTATGTTTATTTTTTTTAACCTCGTACTATTCTACTTAATTAAACATCCCCTAAGTCCAGGACTTGTGTGGGCTAGTAGTAGAGGGAACCACCGGCTTTAATTGACTTTCGAACCAATATATCTAGGGAGTACGCCTTCGCCAAATTTCAATTAATATTTAACTGAAAAAGGCAATCGGCGCCAGTGAAGTTTGAACTCACGATCATTAGCTCAGTGTCAATGCCATAGACATGCCTTAGACCTCTGAGCTAATTCTCCCATATATTGGCCGAGTACCATATACATACATTTATCGATTTTAAAACATCAAATATGCTTTAAAATCTCTTTTCTAAGTTCTATCTCAAAACATACTTTAATTTTTGGTATAACCAAAAAAACATAACCTAACATTTTTAGTAAAATATCAAAATCAATTTTTCTCAAAATATACCGCTTTGATTTTTTTTAAAATTGGCTTAATTTAAATTCATAGTATTGCTGTTTTACCGATCAATGGTCTAGAGTGGGCCGGCTTCTCTTTTTTCTCTTAAAGGCGCAAGAATGGGGGAAATCTAATTTACTGACCAGTTTTAAATGTCCCGATATACGTTTTCGCTACTTCGACTAGATTCGTATTACATATCTAAAAAATTCTTATGATAATATATTTTTATATATATATATATTTTATAAACATTTCAGGCGGGGTGCACCAAAATGCTTAGACTAGCTGTCCTAGTATTCCAAACGGAAAATTATGAGTGCAGAATCTTGGCACGCTACAAGCGAATATTGAGCTTGGTGTCCCGGAAAATATTTAAATAAAATTTCCATGAATTTATTTTATGATTTTTCTAAATAAATTTAGAAATTTTATAAAATAAAATTTATTAAACAGAACCTACTGACTAAAAAAGTATTATATATAAAATATAGACCCCAAACGAAAATATTTTATTATTTATTAACTTTCTTCCTACAAAATGTGCAACTAAAGACTAGTGTTGCCTTATACGTAAGTAATAACTATGCCAAATTTAAGATTAATAAGTAACCGGGGAAGATAAAAATTAAATATGTTTATTTTCAGTTTTTCCAATTTAAGCATATTGTAACATGAATAAATTAGTAGAATAAATATTTATTAATATTAATATATTAAGTAGTTCGTGCAAGACAATTTACCCCCAATTACAGGGTTAAGAGGGCCATTTTTAGATTTTTTTTTTTTGATTTTTTAAAATTTAAAATATGGTATATGGTCAACATTTATTTATTTGTATATATTTTTTCAAATTATACTATAGTTTTTTTATTTTTAGATTTGTTTTTTAATTTTAATTTTTTTTTTTTTAGTTTTTAGATATATTTTGGCTTGGGGTCGGGGCTCAAGTTTTAGATTTTGTCTGGCGTCGTGGGGGATATTTCATGCAGATACCAAAATCAAAGTTTCTAGCTCTTCTAGAAGTATGTTTAATAATTTTCCCCCAAATGGGGGAGTAGGGGATTGGATTTTTCCTATGGTATTGGGGGGATACTCATGGATTCACTTACATGCCAAATTTCAAGTTTCTAGCTATTCTAGAAGTGAATGAAAAAACCGGACAACCATACATGTAAATTTTTCAGGGGGTAAGTTTTTCTAGACAAACCCTTTAAAAAAGAATGCAGTGTACTCGTTTTGGAAATCATGTATTCAGTAAGCTTGATGCAATTCAAATTTGAATGTATTTATATCAACTGTTCGATTTATTTCAGCTGACGTAGTCTATTTAATCTTGAAAAGTCTTCTGAATTTATATGTTGTCAAAAAATCTTAGGCGTAGAATAAGGTAAAAATACACTGCCCAGTAAAAAAGCTTTCCCATTTACGGGGAATGAATGGATTTTTTTATTATGACGTGTATTTTCAGCAACCTTAAAAACCCCAGTATATCAATTTTCACGAAAACTACTTCCCCCCCCTCATGGGGTGGAGTTAGAATTTTTTTTTGTTATCAGATTCACTTGTTGTATAGTTTTAAAAAAGGCACATTTTAAAAATCTTTTAAAATATACAGGATGGTCCTCTTAGGGTGGGTAACATCTGACTTAATTTTTTTAAATAGAACAACAATTGACAAATGATATGTTTGTACTCAGAATTTAATTTTGAATCAAAATATGTAAAAATATACAGGGTATAATCAGAAGTTAAGGTCCTTTCCGGCAAAACCGGAAGTGAGTTTTAAAATGTCAAAAAATGCATTTTATTTAATTATTTATATTTTCTAAATTTTATTTTGCACAGTTAATAAACAAAAAAGTTATAGGGGTTCACTATTTTGTGGCACCCGGTATATAAATATATATACCAACAGTCCTGTTGGGTGGTTTTAACGTCTACCTGCAGTCTTAGTTACAATACCGATGTTATTATTTGTAATTATAAAACACCACAAAACTGGTGCTACATAATATGTAGTTTATACTTTTAAGTTTGTCCTCATGAAAAAATTCTTTTAGAATGGGGTTACGCCAATACCCATCCTGAGAGATTTTTTTCATGCAGACACACTCAAAAATACCAAAAACTTAAAAAAGAGTAATCCGTTCTCATAAAAAAAATACGTCTTAAAAGGGTTTATACTTTTCATGTTAAAAGCAATGTAAGAATAGAACTTTTCAATATCCAACATTATCACTACATTAAAATGAAGGTAGTATGAAAAGTGCTGGAATTTTTGGAAAAGGAATTTTAAAGAAGAACCAGACAATGTAATTTTCTGTTATTATGGGAAACGCTATACCCATGATGTGGATCCCTCGACAGAATATAAATATAAATAAATTATTAATTATCAATCATTATTTATTTCATTTGTTAATTTAATTTTCGTGTTTTTAAATTAAAAAATATATACTTTGGGACGCCTCTGTTATAGGTAGTCCAAGTATATAAAATTTTACACGATTCTAAATTTTGCTTATTTACATCATAAAAGCGGCAAAGGTAAAAAATATATAGAGAAAATGTAAAGAAAAAGCGATCTGTTTATCAAGTTGGTTCACGTTGCGTATTCATTGCAAAATGTCAGTCGAGAGAAGAAAAAACCGTGAAAATGGCAGGATTATTTAAATTTTCACAATGTTTACATTTCAAGTTTCTTGGAAGGATAGACGATCATGAAATTGGTTGACGAAAATAAAAAATATATTTTGACACAGCAAAATAATATTTTATATATTATATACAGCCTGTTCCAGAACTCGCGTACCGAAATTTGAGGGTATATTAAAAACCCTCTGGAAAATATGAAAAAAATTTAAAAAAAATCCATCTTCAATACTAATTAAAAAGGAAGCTATTTAATCTGACCAATCCTGTTGCTGATGTTAAATTACCTAAAAATTAGTTTTTCCCTACTTATTAGTAACTATGGTTGCATTTTAATGGTTGACTCGTGCATTGTTTAAGACTTTCAACTTTAGAATCTTTTTAGGTTATTATATTTTGACAAAACCGACAGAGGCTATCAAATATTCTATTTTTACGTCTTTGTGATAAACCTAATAATTAAAGTATATAAAAATCTTTAGATATAGCATCCATCAGGTAAGATTCATATGCGATATGCAGTTTTACTGTGAAAGCAAACTTTCTACCAGACATAAAAATCATGCGCCACACAAAAATCCAATGTTTAGAGAAAAAAATAGCAAATAATTATTTCAAAAAATAATAATTTTAATTTTTTGTCTAAAGCAATATAAAATACATCCATTTCTACTACTTTAGGGTAAAACTTATGTTATTAACAGTAATTTTAAGAATATTTGTAATTCTAACCTAATAAAATTACGCCATATTACTATTCTAAAAACATTCCCATTAGAATATTTTAAGAATACGTATTTGGGAATATCCTTAGCAAAATACTCTAATCATGCTAAGAATGTTTAGAGTAGAAGCATTTATGCTACTACAGCAGTGCACATTTTAAGAACATGCTTAGGATGTTTACAGTATTATGCTAAGAACCTTTTCAAGGGAACGATTAAAAAACCTTCTTATGATGAAGTGTGTTATCAGGGCAGGAAAGGCCACGGTCTCTATTTTTTTTCTCAATACCTTAACTAGGTTTTGTGCATAAACCAATTTTTGTTATTTTTTTTTTCAACTGTTATACAGCCTGTTCCAGAACTCGCGTACCGAAATTTGAGGGTATATTAAAAACCCTCTGGAAAATATGAAAAAAATTAATTTATTTAAAAAATCCATCTTCATTAATTAATTAAAAAATCCATCTTCAATACTAATTAAAAAGGAAGCTATTTAATCTGACCAATCCTGTTGCTGATGTTAAATTACCTAAAAATTAGTTTTTCCCTACTTATTAGTAACTATGGTTGCATTTTAATGGTTGACTCGTGCATTGTTTAAGACTTTCAACTTTAGAATCTTTTTAGGTTATTATATTTTGACAAAACCGACAGAGGCTATCAAATATTCTATTTTTATAGGGTCACTCCATCCGGCGGTGGTTTTATGATACCCGTCTTAGACGGCAGCAACAAACTGCCGCTGCAACTCCATTCAGCGCGCTGAATGTAGTGTTTTTTTTTTATTAGAAACTCAGATCTTTTAATTGATTTACTGGCTATAAATTCTTAATACAAATTAATAAAATAAAAATACAATAACTGAATTTTATTTATTTATTTCAAAGTAATGAACATAGGAAAATTTTTTATCGGTGTTCATTTTCATTTTCTTGATGTTTTTGCAACAGCCATGTGCAAAATTCGACTTGTAAAGGATAGTCCTCCGGTGGCAAGCATTGTACTCTAGTGTAATGAAAGGGATGCATTTTTTCATCTTTTAGAATTCGTTGAACAGAGGTCTTAGACATATCAAGATTTCTAGCCACGATACTAAGGCTTGTTTCAGGTTCTTCTTGAAAAGCCTGAATGACAGCTTCTTCATTATCAACAGTTCTTGCAGTTCGCGGAGCGCCTCCAATCTCTTTTTTGTTTGGAGTTAAATTTCCAGAATTTCTAGCCCTTTGCACCAATCTTAAAATAACATTTCTGCTAGGATGTTCTCTATTGGGAAAACGAATAGAATATTCTACAGATGTAGCTGAAGCACTCCGGCCACACTCGCTATATAAAATTAGCATTTCGCAATACTCTTCTGAAGTAAACATCATGAAAGTTTTGATATTTTTTTATGACATTAATAAATATTTATGTCACATTAATCACCATGTCAACCTACAGAATATGTACCTGCAATAATTAAATTTGCTTCCATAGGTACAAATTCAACCTTTAATGGTAATTTATAATCAGCAACAGTATTGGTCCACTTAAAGCGTTCTTATTTTTGAATTGAACGAAGATGGATTTTTTTTGAAATTTTTTTTATATTTTCCAGAGGGTTTTTAATATACCCTCAAATTTTGGTAGGCGAGTTCTGGAACAGGCTGTATTTTACTTTTTTTATTTTATCTTTTTAAAAATTAAGATTTTTTTGGCTTTAAGCGAGGCAATACTTTAAGATTTTCTCGCTAAATTTTGATCATGATCAAAAGTTTCTAACCCGTACTAACAAGGCCCCGAAATTTCCCCTAAATTCTGAAAAAGTGTTAAATAAAAAAGTTTTTATGTCACATTATTTTCTGCACTTTTTTGGAGTTAGGAGTAATTTCGGGGCCTTGTTTGCACGGGTTAGAAACTTTTAATCAGGCTAAGCTTTTGCAGGCTTATTTTTATACTCAAAAAGAAAAAATATAGATATCAAGTCTTTTAAATTTTATAAAATTACAAACACTATGGCTGGTTTTGTTACAAATTTTATCCATATTTGCATAGTTTTAGGGTTCTTAGGGCCCTAAAGGTACCCCTTAAGGTTGTCTCTATAAATTTTTACTCTAAGGGCGTTTTAACTACGACAGAAAGATAAAGTAAATAATTTTTTTTTAGGACCATTCTAATATATCATTGGTACACAATGTACAGTAAGTATCAGAAATGGTAGATGTCAAAATAAATTTGACATATTTTTAGTTTTTTTGCATTGCTTGTTTATGGTTTTTAATAAGGAGGTTAAATTTTTTTAACGACATGAAATAAATAGGTTAGTTTTTGTAAAATGTCGTGAGTCTTTTTGAAAAAAAAAAACAATTTTATTTAAAAACATCAAACTATACATATTATACAGTGCGGTCCAAAAGTCACCCCCCCCCCTTTTAACTTTTGAACGAGTTGAGATATCGACTTAAAATTTAGAACTCTTAAATAAGACAACTTAAACTATCTTTTAGCATATATTTGATATTTTCAGCTCTTAAAATGTGGGCAGGGGGGCATGGGGGGACATTTTTTTAAATGGAAAGGGGATCGTGTGATGCATCATTTGAAAGCTTATAAAATTCTCTATTTAAACTAACATTTTTAAATTTTTTAAAAATGTTTTTTAAGGTTTTCATTTTTCAATATTTTGTGCTAAAACATTCGATTTTTTAAGTTTTTTTTTTATAAATTTTTATTTATGTCAACTAAAATTAGTTTAAAAGTATAATTAAAATTTTTTTATGATGAAATTAGTTAAATGGAGAATTTTATAAGCTTTAAAATGATTAAAAATATACTTATATAGCAAGAGTAACACGACAGAATTAAGACATTAACAGTTTTAACAATTATAATTATTGAAAAAAATCTAACATTACTTATTACCAATCCTAGCGAAAGAAAGAGACAACTTTCCGCACGCTCGTAGAAAAAAGTTATATGACCCAAAAGATTGAAAAACGTTTATTTGTCAAATAACTGACAAATATAAAAAATCAATTTACATTAATAAATATTTCAGCTACCATTTTTGCTGATACCAAGTGTAGTAACAAAATTAGCGAAATTTAGATATTGGAAGATACCTCAAATAAGCCCAATTGCGGATAAAAACCATCGGCCTGATAGATTTTAAAACAATTGGACTTAAAATGTTAGTTTTAGTATGACTAACCAGAATATAAAAGAAAATTCGAGTTTTCCCATACATGGTTGGCAAAGGTCTTCGTGAAACGTGAATGATGTTTTTTGGCTGTGTGTGTATCTTGTGAATTAAGTAACATAGAGGCGTTAATCAAAATATATTTAATATATTAAAAAAAATAGTAGATATTTCAAGGTTAGTAATAATATACGGAAACTCTCCTACCAAATGGAAACCTCAGATACTCAGATTTTATGTTGATTTAACCTAAATTAGCTTAGTCTACAAATGCTTCCCAAGCAGCTAGCGCTCTTTGAAAATGACACCACGTTTTTTTTTAAATATCTCAAAAAATTGTAAAAAAGTGAAAAACTGAAATCAAGTAACATCTAGCATCTACAAATTTTTGATTTTGTTTGGCAAATCCATCTTGGTATACATAATTTAGTAATGAAACTATCGTTTGTGAGTGATCCCAATAAAATTTGTTTTGATTATCTGAAAAAAAAAAATGATCTGAATTCATGAAGACGCAATCTTCGAAGAGCACTAGCTCCCTTGAGAAGCATTTTTGGTTTAATGTTGTTAAATATTAAATCAGCATTAAATAACTTTTAGTATCTAGAGTTTAAATTTGCCAGGATAGGCATTTTCTGGATATCGTGTATATTCTTAAAATTTTGTGTTCAACTGTAATCTATACGAGCAAAATTAAAATGTATTTTTAAACTTATATAAAATTAATTTTTATATTTATGTTTGTATAAAATTTATATTAAAAATATTGAAATATTAATTCAATTTGATTGGGTAAAACCTTATCAATGGTTGCAAAATAAATATTTAATATTAATATATTATTTTGATTTGATGAATTATTGCAAAATTTTATATCTCAGAGAAGGAATTGCGTTCTTGGAATAATTTTATTCATAATAATAATTATTCCATCAATTATTATTATATTATTCACAGCGCCTGCGCTAGAATAATATTATACGGTAGTTTCGAATTTTCAAAAAAATCAAAAATCGTCCTAGACAAAAAATTCTTGGATATAAATTTGTTTCATGAAAATAAGCAACTTTTTTTTTTCAAATTTCCGTCTGTCCATCTGTCCGTCCGTTCGTCTGACGTCACGTTTTTGTGTGCACGATACTCAAGAACAAATAATCCGATCGACTTGATATTTTCAGGAAAAATCAAGCTCTACGAGGAGAAGATCCCTATTATTTTTGAAAGTAATCCCCCCAAAAACAAAAAGTTATGAGGATTAAACTTAAAAACAAAAAATCTTAAAAAGCTGAAAGAAAATTCCGATTAAAGTAACATTTCCAGGAAAAATTACTTTATTATAAGGATCAATTCTACAAAAATAAAATTAAAAAAATTAAAAAACTGATTTTTTTAAATTTTTTTTGAGAATTTTGTTTTGATTTTTTTTTTATTTTTCGTCTTTCGCAAAAAGAAAATTTAATAAAAAAAATTGAAATATTTAAAAAAAATAAGTTTTTTTGAAAACTTTCAAAAAAATTTATTTTTTGTTTGTTATTTTTTTTTGAGTTTTTTTTAAGTATTCGGGGAATGCAATATACCATTTACCGTCAATAATATATATTGGAATGGGCAGCATTACATATCTTCACGGCTTGTTTAAATATATAGCAGATTATCCCCTTTTCCCTTAATCAATTCATAAATAAATAATAAACTATTTAACTGACAAAAATATGTATTAATATTAATCATACATATTAATAATAATCGAGATAATAATAAATTAAAGGGTCATCTATATATGATTAGACACTTATTATAAAGTCTGATACACGGTAAGAAAGCTACGACAAAAGGGATAGGTAGCAGCAAAAAATGCTCCGATTAAAGCGAATTCAACGAGAACGTGTTTTTAGTTAGATTTTATATTAAAGTATATTGCTTACTCATTGTTTGCCGCATTCTTTCTATAGGTTTAGAACCGTATGTCAAACTATCCCAGATAGCACAAAGTGATACTATGGACGTTTGGACTTTTGTTCATGGACGGCTGTATGTCCATAGGATGCCCATTTTTTCTCTATGGACATCCCATGAACATCCGTTCAGAGTCCAGATGACACAACTGTGGACATCCATAAGTTGGTAAGCTAAAATTTGGTACACATGCTCGTCTGACAATACAATTTTATATAAAACTTACCCACTTAGAATAAACGTAGAGAGCTGAAATTATGGGCGTAAAATGGACACTGAATGGACGTCCACTAATAGCCGTTCAAAGGATGTAATGTTATGGACGTACACAGTACATCCATTATTAGTCCGTGGACCAATGTATTTAAAAGGGATCTAAAATGGACCTCCATTAGACGACAAGTGCTATATGGGATAGCTTTTAAATTAATATGGGTCCTTCCTTAACTTAATCAGATTTATTTTAAAGCAGATGCACAAAGTTTAGAAAACTGAAATTAAATCATTCTCATCAAAATAATTTTTCTTATAGGGGAAATGATTTGAGTAGAGGCTAGAAAATATAAAGATCTTTCATTATAATTAATATTTCTAATATTTTATTTGTAAGGTTAGAAAGGAAGTGGGGTCAAATGAATGAATAGTTTAAAATAAAAATTGAATAACATTAGATATAGTTAAATGTATAACTATATAGTAAATCATACGATACAAGTTAAAGTTCATAAATGATAACTTAGATCAGTAATTTACCGACATCTAAATAGAATGTATATAAATTTAATAATAACATTCTTATTATAAATTTATTCTCAAATAATTGATTGTTTCATATCCGTTTGGACAGTGAAGTCCGTCACTTTAAAAAAAATTAAATATATAGCAGTTTTTATGTTTACTCTTGTAGTAATTCTTCTTCTTGTTTTTCTTGTATTTTTTCTTCGTTTGCTCTCATTGTTTTTTACTTTTAGGATAAACTTAAAACCTTACCTAGTGCTCTTCGGGGCCGTACTTTTCAGGCGCATACACTAGTGCTGCTAGGATAGATACCCAGATAGCACAGTGATACTATGGACGTCCAATGGACGTATGTTCATGGACGGCTGTATGTCCATAGGATGCCCATTTTTCTCTATGGACGTCCCATGGACATCCGTTCAGAGTCCAGATGACACAACTGTGGACATCCATAAGGGGTCTGTTCAAACCATCCATCCAGCTACCATAGGACTTACTTTTTTGCTTACTTAACTGGTTTTTGAGACTGTAAAAAACTGTTATTTAACTTGCAATGTTTGTTGTTGTTTGTTTGTTTGTTTAGGGAAACTCTGCCAAAGGCTTTTTCGACCACTTAGAATATACTTAGTAAGCAAAAATTTGGTACACATTCTCGTTTGACAATACAATTTTATATAAAACTTACCCCCCAACCCCTACCCCTAAAATTAAAAAAAAAATCCATTTATTACCCACAAGATAATTTAAAACTAAAATTAGGTTACATACTCATGCAGTGATAATCAAATTTTAAAATAAATTTTACATCCCCCCTTATCTTCCCATCACCCCATACGCGTATAAGGCTAAGTTTACCCTCTCTCGGTAAGTTTTTTTGCAAGCTACTTGCATCTTTACACGAACTATAGAAGATCCACCTTCTTTATGATATCCTTGGTTTGGACTTTTTCCATTACTATTTTTTTGGCTGTATAAAATTTCTTTCTTCTTTTACTTCTTCACACCCTCAAGTGGACTTCGAATGAGGTTTTTTATATTCCATTTTTTGAGGTAGATCACTCCCTAACTCTCTGCATCATTTTGAGTTTAGGATGTTTCCTTCTGGCTATAGAAGTATACTACTCCTTTTTATTTCTCGTTGTCTTTTGCTCACTTTTTAATCTTGGTCTATCTACTCTTTTTCTTCCACTTGGCCTCTTCTGTTAAGAAACAGTTGTGAGATTTCTTCGTTTTTTTTTTCTTCGTCTTTTTGGTCTTTCTCGTCCCTGTCCTGTCCCCGTCGCCGTCCCCGTTACTAATTATTACGTACGTTAATGTTTTATAGATATAAAAATTGCCGAACCTATGTTTAATTAAATATAAACGCTTATGATGCAATTTGTTGTTTATTTTAACATGAAAATTAATTGAAAGAAAAAAACCGCCGCTTTATCTGAAATGAAGATACAAGTTTATTTATGAATGAAAGACTATATTTATAGTTTGGTTTGTGAATAGATAAGAGGACAGATGTTAACTTTTGAATCAGTTTAATTATTCATGTTTTTAATTATTATTGATTTGTTAATTGGGATTTATTGCTCTCTTTATGATAAAGAACAAGTTAATGTTTGATTACACCGGCACACAAAAAAAAACTCGAGTGCGGCAGACCAAACTAGTCAGTTCTTACGTATTTTGGGTCGCTGAATCTGAATCCGATGTCAGAATTTAAAAGTTAGCGTTCAAAATGGCGGATCCAATATGGCGGAATAGATTTTTAAAGTTGCTCGGATTTACTTGAAACTTGGACCCGGAGGTTTTTGGGATCGCTGATTACGAATCTGGTGCCAGTTTTCCAAAATTCTAAATGGTTGATCCAATATGGCGAATTAAATTTTTTAAAGTTGCTCTGATTTGCTTAAAACTTGGTACTCGTGGTTTTTTGGGGTCGCTGATTACGAATCTGATGCCAGTTTTCCAAAATTCAATATGGCGGATTTAATTTTTAAAGTTTCTCCCAACATCTGATTCGCCATATTGGATCCACCATTTTGAATTTAAAAAAACTGGCACTAGATTCGTAATCAACGATCCCAAAAACTCCCGAGTACTAAGTTTCAAGCAAATCCGAGCAACTTTAAAAAATCTAATCCGCCATATTGGATCCTTCATTTTCAACGATAACTTTTAAATTCTGACATCGGATTCAGATTTAGCGACCCAAATTACGTAAGAACTGACTAGTCTGGTCTGCCGCACACGAGTTTTTTTTTGTGTTCCGGTGTTATGAGACCGGTTTTGCATAATTATGTTAGTTTATAAATATATTATACAGGGTGATCAGTAGGTGGCATGCCAAAATTTAAGAGGTGATTTTACATTCAAAAATATCAAAAAAAGTTCCTATAATGGTAGGTCCGGAAATTAGCCCTAAATTGTACCAAAAATAAAGTTTTTTATTAATCTCTGGTACCCTTTAAGCTAGAGCGACGAGATTTTGCATGAATACTAGTATTATTAAGGGCAGTTAGTTTATGTTAATTTATTTTTTTGAATTTATCCAGAGGCGTGCCTAGACAGACGAAATGTGTTAGTCTCAACACATGTTTGTCCCAAACTTTTTTATGAGTATTTTTTTTTGATTTTTTGTAAAAAGTTTAGATTCCTTGTGTAAAAATACATTAAAATTTTCATAGTCTAACACTGTAAGAGCAACCGTTAAAAAATTAAGAGGAAGTAATATTTTGTGCCACCAAAAATCTTACTTTCAAAAAGGCTATTACTTCTATAATATTAAATTTAGGTGTTTCGGTGAAGAATACTGTTTTTTTTTTAATTTTAAATGAATAATCACCCTGCAGCATTAAAAATTTATTGGTGATTTTTTTGTTTCCTATTCAATATGCGCTTAAAAGGAGTGTCTTAGTCTGAACTGAACCTATCACAAAATAAATCAAAAACAGTATGGAACATTATAAACGACATTCGTAAAAAAGACAATTTAAAAAACAATATTTTGCATGATGGTAACCCCAAACATGTGGCAAAAAAATTTAATAATTTCACTGTAAACACTGTAAAAAATATAATGTCAGATGTAAAAAATGTTCAGTTTGAGACTAAAATACCTTTTTACAAATATTCTATGTTTTTTTGAACCACTAAGGACCACTTGCACCAACTTTTGGTCTGGGGTTATTCCAGCTAAACCGAGTTTAAGTTAAAAATGCTGCGTTTTGATTGGTCGGCCGTCAATTTAATCCAAGTTTAAAGTTAAACCATCATTGGTGCAAGTGGCCCTAAGTGAAGTTAAATATCTAAACCTTTTCCATGAACTTAAAAGCAACATAGTTATGGAAGTGATGAACTTTCGATAAATATACTGAAATACTGTAAAAATGAGTTATATAAACCAATGACTCACATCATAAATAACTCCTTACTATACGGAATTTTTCCTGAGAAACTCAACGATGCTATTATTGTCCCCATTTATAAAAAAGGACACCCCACCCTGATAGAAAATTACCGCCCCATAAGTTTACTACCTTCCTTTTCTAAGCTCTTTGAAATGGTAACGAATAAAAGAATTTTGGGATTTTTTAACAAAAATAAACTTTTTAAAAACACACAACACGGATATCTAGGCGGAAAATCTATAGACACTGCGGTGTATGACTTCGCGCTCGGTATCTTACAGGGTTTTGAAAATAAACAAGACATTATAGCAATATTACTTGATTTATCAAAAGCTTTCGACTGCTTAGATTACGCTATACTTTTCAAAAAATTAGAGAGATACGGGGTGCGTGGTCATGCACTGCAGTGGCTAAAGTCGTACTTATCAAACAGCACACAACGTGTACAAATTATTGAAGATTTTGTTAAATACCTATTTCACATTAAAAATATCAGCGTGGGGTTCCTCAAGGTAGCATTCTTGGGCCCTTGCACTTCATTATCTTCTTAAATGATCTGTATGTAACACTACAAAATCGAGATCAGATCTTAGTAAATTTTGCTGATGACTCTAATTATTTAATAAAATCAAACTTTTGATAGTCTGTTTGGAAACACTGAAATACTGTTTTCTTTTGTAAAGCACTGGTTGAAGTGCAACAGGCTCATTTTAAATGAGCAAAAAACTAATTTTATGCTTTTTACTAAAGAAAAATTATCTAAAACTGTTACAATAAACAACTAGGTAAGGGACCTATCAAAAAGTGTAAAGTTTCTGCGTTTGCAAGTAGATAAACATCTGAGCCGGTGTTTACATATAGATTATTTACGAGGAAGGTTAAACACAGTAAGTTATTTAATACTAATATTAAGGAGGTATTTGGATGTGAATTCTTTGAGAGTAGTAAATTTTTCTAATTTTCAGAGTCTTTTAAGTTATGGAATCTTTTTCTGGGGCCTAAATAAACAGAGTTTTTGTCCGATGACTTGTTTCGGACACAACCACGGACCACAACTGTGGACACAACTAAAATGAGTACAATTTTTCCAATATCGCTGACATTCTGTTGACGATGTTGACGACGTTAGAGTGCTTTAATGTGACGTTTTCTGTCAAGAATAAGAGTGGAGAGATAATTTAAAATCTAGAGAAATGGCAAACCCGCAAACGCGTTTTTAGCCTTTTCCGAAAATTCTTCTAGTTATAAATTTGTCAAAATATATTTTTAAGGTTAATTATCATGGCATATTTTTACAGTGCCGTATGTAAGAGTAGGCTTGTTTGTCATACCTCACATATGTTTGAACATTTTTTTTTCCCCATTTGAAATTAATCATATTGTATCTTGATTCTATTATTATCAAATCCGGTTTTAAATAAATCAAACTCATTTTATTCTGACTTTTAGTAACATTTAATGAAAATTTTCTTTAACCATGTGCGCACATGTAATTTTTGACATCTAATGACAAAACATACATAGTTACTAACTAACAAATAACAATTTTTATTCGCAACTGTATATGTAATACATACATTACATATATTAATAGAGCTCGGGAAGTACGTGATTACTGGTCTAGACCTGTAAACTAAATATTACTGGTCTACATTTAAATCAATAATTTCCGCTAGGGGCCACCGATTAAAATATCGTTGAGCAATATCGCTAAACTGCTGTGGTCATGATAAATACGAATATAATCTAATACATTTTGTTTAAAAGACTTAAATTGTTCAGTTTTAGTCAATATTTTTTTTTCTTTTAAGACTAAGAATTTAGTTTTTGAGATAACCTCTAAAACTGTTAACTAATCATATTATGTGCTGTTTTGACTTCAAATTTGGGTTCAGCGCCTCAAAATACATAGGAATGCAATGATCCCCAAAAAAAATTTTTGACTTTTTTTTAGTTTCTGTGGCCTCACATGTAGCCACAAAAAAAGGTTAAGATTTTTTTTGGAGATCATTGTATTCATATGTATTTTGAGGGGCTGAACCCCAATTTGAAGTTAAAATAGTACCTCATCCCATTAGTTTTGAAGATAACCTCAAAAAACGTTATTTTCGAGTATAACGAGTATGACGTTTTTGAGGTTATCTCGAAAACTAATCGTTGAGGTGCTATTTCAACCTTAAAATCGGCTTTAGTACCTCAAAATGCATAAGAATACAATGGTTTCAAAAAAGGTATATGACTTTTATTTTTTTTTTCTGTGGCTGTGTCCAAATGTCCAAATGTTATGAACGTTGCTTTGTGAGCTATCAACAAATCTTTTTTGTGGTTGTTTTTTTTGGGTTACGGGTAGTGAAACTTCCGTTTTATACGATTGTGCTTTTCTTGTAAAATGCAGGAAAAATGATTTGTGGTAAATATGAAAAAAAAATAAAAAACAAAGTATTTTAGTATTATTTTCTTTATTTGAATTCAAACATCTAGGTTTCAAAATAATAATAAAATTATTTTATTATAATAGTATATAGGTCTCGGAAAATTACTATTTTCCGAGTCAAGCTGTAATCTACTATTACCAGATATTATTCTCTCCAATTTTTTCCTTGACAGTAAACGTCGCATTTAGGCTCTCCAGAGTTAACGTCAACTTTTTAGAAAAACTTTAATTAACTATTAAATTAATTAGATATATATAAGTTCTGTTGACTTAATTTTCTGTTATCAACATATGATAGAATAATTAAAAATAATTCTTTATTACTTAATTTGTTATAAAGGCTGCCCCAAAACTACACCGACAAATTTTCGGGGTTTAGGGGACATCAAAGCAAAAAGAAATTGTTTTTAAAACATATGTTCGCAAATGAGCGGCTTTGGGAGAAAACCGACTTTTGTTTATTTTATCGATAAATAATTAATATTAATTTACAAAAAATGTTCAACAGCAAATTAAAAAACACTTTTTTTATAAACCCTTGTCCGCAAATAAGTCGTTTGGGCTTTTTGAGCAATTAATTGTTTTAAATTATTTGAAAAATGAGAAATGCTCAATAAAAAAACAGCCAATCAATAAATATACCCACTAATTTAGTCTTAAATAATACTATGGTTTCAAAATTAGCATTTTTAAATAACACAGCCCCACAAAAAAAAAGTCTAGATCTCTAGACCAGACATGTGTATCCTTATGTATTTTTGCCCGCTGAATCCGAATCCGAGGTCAGAAAAAGCCCTACACCCCAGGAATTGGCCCCAGAGGCCGAAAATGGCCGCTGAAAGGTGTGAAACGGGAATTCCGGCATGACGGATGCTCAGGGCAGGTTGAGATTGCATTCTCAAGGCAAAGTCGAATTAGTGGCTAACGGTGGTTAGATCCGACAGGCATCGCGGCCCCTGAGGCCGGAAAATGGGCCCTTGGGGCCCGAAAAATCGAGATTTTCACGTCGGGATCGCAGTACTTGGATTTTCTTGAAACTTCAAACTGCAGCTACGTAAAGAGGCTGGAACCTCTTCCAGGCCCATTGAAATTCACGCCCAGGGTCCGGAAAATGGGCCCTCAGGGCAGGAAAATCAAGATTTCCACGTCGTCATCACGGCATTGACGTTTCTATGGACTTTCAAACTCAGGAAACACTGACGATGTTGGAACAATTCGTGGCTCATTGGAATGTATGCCCGAGGCCCAGAAAATGGGCCTGAAGGGCCGTGATGCCGGCATGAAATTTTGATTTTCTGGTCCTAAGGGTCCATTTTCTGGGCCCGGGCATGAATTACAATGGGCCTCGAAATGTTGCTACATTGCCAGTGTTTCCGTGAGTTTTAGAGTCCATAGAAATTTGAGTGCCGTGATGACGACGTGGAAATCTTGATTTTCCCGCCCTGAGGGCCCGTTTTTCGGACCCTGGGTGTGAATTTCAATGGGCCTGGAAGAGGTTCCAGCCTCTTTACGTTGCTGCAGTTTGAAGTTACAAGAAAATCGAAGTGCTGCGATCCCGACGTGAAAATCTCGATTTTTCGGCCCCCAGGGGCCCATTTTCCGGCCTCAGGGGCCGCGATGCCTGTCGGATCTAAGCTCGCTTGAGAATGCAATCTCAACCTGCCCTGAGCATCCGTCATGCCGGAATTCCCGTTTCACACCTTTCAGCGGCCATTTTCGGCCTCTGGGGCCAATTCCTGGGGTGTAGGGCTTTTTCTGACCTCGGATTCGGATTCAGCGGGCCAAAATACATAAGGATACACATGTCTGGTCTAGAGATCCGGACTTTTTTTTTTGTGGGGCTGTGTAATTTAGTGTTATTATTGGTGATTTCTTTTTTGCTCCTCAACAACTTTAGGAAAACTAAATTAGGAAAACAAAAAATGTTAAAGGAAAAAAGTGGTGTACAAATAAATAAAGAATTAATTTGGGTATTTGGATATGTTTGTTCTGATGTTTCCTAGCATCCCTAAAATTTTGTCGTTATGTTTTTGGGACACCCTGTATACTTAAATCAGATACAAATATTACTTGTAAATATTTTTGTTTTCAGTTAATAAGTAGATAGGAAAATTACAAAACTAAATAAAAAACTATTATGGAATTTTTTAAATTTATTTTAGACAACAAAGTTACCTAGATTAGAAAATCTTATATTTATACACTCATGGAAATTGAGTTTATAAGTCTTAATGCAGGAATCCTATAGATCTTTTGTGCATGACAGCCTTGAATAATATGTTTTTTTCACTACCAGCCTAAAAGCACATCTTTATTACTGTTCTTTTCATTGGTAGAAGTATTATTTCTCTACCTATGACGTCAGAGGTTCTAAAAATAATGAAATTGCACCATGGTTAATAATGAATTTTTATTCAGCTGTTTTGGCATCTGACGTTTCACTTGATTATTAAATTATATGCTATTTACAAGTGTCTTTAGGCACCAAATTTATTTATTGCATGATAAATTAAAAAATATTAACTAAATTAGTACCTATAAAACACGATTTACAAAAAACACTTCAAAAAGTGAAAATCATATTCAACCATAGATTATACAACCCATATATTACTGTAAGGATCATAGATTACTAGAGGTACAACAACCATATATTGATTTTTGAGGCAATAGATTATCCCTCGCAGTTTTCGCCTGTCCCCTTATTTCTGGGGAAGTACCAAAATCATCACTTTGCATTTCACTTTCCATTTTTATATATTTTATTACACTTAACACGGAAACACTCTAACTTAATAATTTTAGCAGATCAACAGAAAATTTCAGCCAGAAATGTCAAGTTATTCATTTGTTTTATTAATGGCCGCGAACGGCCAGCGTGATATTTTAAATTTATAAGCTTTTTCATTAAATTTTAGTAAAATAAATAAATAAATAGCTAATTAATTGTACTGGTAGTGAAAAAAATACTATATTTTCCACGTGAGTAAAGATTTAACATTTTAGACCGCGTCTTGCGGGCTTCGCGCTAGCGCGCTCATCCCGCAATTTGACGCAGGTCAAAAATGTTAAACTTCTCTCACTTGGTAAATAATATACTATTATCCAATACATACAGATAATAAGACAATTACCAGCTTTATTTTAAATAGATAAACTCAATAATAACCCCCGCGTGGCTTTTACTTTATTGAGTGGATAATTATTTATTTCACCCACTCAACTGTCACTTGTCAAATTATTTTCTTGTAAATGTCATTAAAATTTTAAATAAAAATATGAATTCCTAAGCTATTTATTGGATAAAACCTTGTATGGCACTCATGGGTAAACCGATATTACCCTCACGAAAATTAACTTGCTTGGCTGACGCCTCGCAGGTTAATTTTCTCATGGGCAATATCTTACTTTACCCACTAGTACCATAAATAACTATTATTTTTACGATAATATTATATTATGATATCCATGCATCTAGTAAAAGTTAGATCACCTCAAATAATTGTTGGAGAATTTTAGTAGCTTCTCAGCTTTAACAAACATTGTGCATGCAAGTCAAGCTAACCTAAAAATTTTCAATTTGATATAGTCTTGACTCAACTTGAGTACAATTAATTGTTTTTACGCGCTGTCAACGTCGGTGCAACATATCTATTGGCTGCTAATCCCAGTTACCATTCTAAAAGTTGAGCTAGAAGCTTCATCGAAAACCAAGTAAGTAAGTAAGAAAACTAGACACTTCTCCAAGTATCTGGTTATGAGATAAATTCTCAGATAATAGATCTATTAGATTGCTAGAATTTTTAATAAAAAAAAAATACATAGCCTTTGTTGAATCATTTGTGCTCGGATCAACTCATTTTAAAGTTGTAGTTGTATTAAAGATTAAGACTGGCCCAAAAAAAAAGTTGTCTGTGATTTAATAAAAAAAAAAATACATAACCTTTGTTGAATCATTTGTGCTCTGATCAACTCATTTAAAAGTTTTAGTTGTATTATAGATTAAGGCGGGTCCACACAAAAAAAATTGTCTCTGCTGGGGTTGAGACCCACCTATTCTTATGTAGTTTTTTGCTACACTGAAATTACAGATAAGATTTTTCCACATTTTAGACGGTTTTTTAAGTGCCTCTTTTATGGCAGATTCGTGTTCAGCATCCCAAAATACATAAGAATAGGTGGGACTCAACCCCAGCACGGACAACTTTATTTTTTGTGGCTTTTTATAATCCCCACGACAACAAAAAAGTTGTGTGGGGTTAAGACCCACTTATTCTGATGTATTTTGGGATGCTGAACACGGATCTGTCATAAAAAATGCACCTCATGGGCTCATTTTTTTTGGTACAGCGAAATTGCAGACTAATAATATGATATTTTCATCATTTTAGACAGTTTTTTAAGCGTAGCAAAAAAATGAGCACATGAGTTGCCTTTTTTAGTGCAGCTTTGTGTTCAGCATCCCAAAATACATAAGAACAGGTAGGTCTCAACTCCAGCCTATATAATTAGCAGTACCCGGCGTATTTCCAGTTATAGTCTAGTCTTCAGGTCAATAAAAGAGGCTTTGCCTGGAAATAATTCAGGGAGTTTTGATTTTCGGTTTATTGGGTAGGCTTTAAGGCCGCGAATAAAACAGTTTTGCGACGTTGAACTTGATTTAGAACTGTCATTTTTTAACACATTTTTCACAATAAATGGATTTTTCAAAATATCTCGAGATCAGTGCACCGCGGTGCACTTTAGGACAAAAAAACGTTCTTTATGAAAATAAATAGGATCAAATTTACAACATTTTTTGTTTTATGTATTATTTTTTACGACTTTTTCACTTTTTCACTAATTCACGGCACCGCCTTAAACGTTACACTATAGGTTTGTTTTTAGATTTTTATTTATTTTTTTTCGAAAAACTAAAATTATTCTTTGAGTCGGTTAGGCATGCAATTTAGAAAATTTTGGGTAAAAATAAAAAAAACAATATCTGGCGCATTTTTTTTAATTTACGTAAAATTACAAATTTTAAAATAATTCACATATTGGTGCCCCATTATCTCGAGTAACCCGATTTTCGATTGAAAATCACCATTGTATTAAGAATAAAAAAACCTTCCTAACCGAGACATAAAGAAAAATTTGTGTTTTTCAAAAAAAGAATATAAATCTAAAAACCTACAGTGTAACTAACGTTTAAAGCGGTGGCGTGAATTGGCTATAAGTCATACAAAAAAATACACGGAACAAAAAATATTGTAAATTTGGTCCTTTTTATTTTCATATAAAACGTTTTTTATCCTAGGATGCACCGATCTTGAGATATATTGAAAAATCCGTTTTTTGTCAAAAATATATCAAAAAAATGAGAGTTTCAAATAGAGTTCAACGACGCAAAATTGTTTTTTTTTTATTTTCGGCCTTAAACTATGTCCAATAAACCGACAATAAAAACTCCCCAAATTATTTCCAGGTAAAGCCTGTTTTGTTGACCTTAAGACTGGACTATAACTGGAAATACGCCGGGTACTGGTAATTAGTAGTAACAGATAGTCCAAACATAAACAATTAGTATAAATAGTAGTTCCTTTCTGGTTTAGTATCCACAGGTATAGTAGTATTTTTAATTTTCTATCGGTAAATTTGAGGTCAAGTTTAAGATACGACCCCTTGTAATTAAAATTATATCCTTTCCAAGAAACATCAAGTTTGTACCGCCTTGATTTCAATCAGTAGGTATGTTTTGACGCTGTTATTATAATCTTCGCAACTTCAAGAGCATTATAGGCTATAATTTATAGAAACATTACAGCCTCTTAAAGATTAACCTAAATTAATAAATTTCAAAAATACTTATTAAAAATCTAAGACCAAAAACCTTGGTACAACAAAAAAACAATCGTCGGCTAAGAGGCAAATTTACCTATATCGATATTTTCAAAATTTTCAGGAAACGTAAAAAACGATTTTGAAATTTATGTTGGTGATTTATACTTACTCTAAATATTTGTTTGGTACCTTAAAAAGCACTTAATTAGTTAATATATATTTAGATCATTTCATTCTTAACTATTTTATTTCAAATTCAACAAAAATCGGTATAGGTACATTCTAGAAATTACACAAATTTTAGAGGTAAATTTACTTAAACCTAAGGCCATACATAAGGGGATATGCAATCTAGTTTAAAATTATGATATTAAATAAATATAAATTTTATAAAGATTTATAAATTTTATAAAGATTTTTGTATATCTTATTTTATTGTGTACTTTGTTTATATTTCCAGGGGATGTTGTATCATATCTATTTTATTTACTAGCTCAATTTCTGTACGGAACTATCATGTTTTATTATTCCATCAATCTATTTTCTAATCATCGTACAGAGTGATATTGGTAGACTGACAGTTTCGGGCTGCTGGCCCTCTTCAGTACCAAGAGTCAACTCTGCACGCTGATTAAGAAAACGTTTTTAGACTTTATTCGCAGAAGGAATATAGCCATTAGATTGATGTACTTCCAGCAATAGATGGCGCACAAGTCTGTAGCGCCAGTAATTTCTTTAATAAAAATAAAATAGTTACACTTTTTGCCCGGCCAAGTAAATATTGTATTTGTTCAACAAAGAACAAATACAGAATTTGTTTGGTTGGGTGAAAGTGGGAGTGTATGTATGTCTTCTATCCTTTTTGGGTAGAACTTTTGTCCCTGTCTAATATAATGGGAGAAATCTCCATTGAACTCGTTAGCACAAAATGGCTCTAACTTAGTACCAACGCCAACTTAATTTTATTCTACAGATATTGTGTTCTGGCTCGGTTCTGACGCTTAGAGTCGTTTTGTGGTAATTTTCTAACATAAAGTTTTTAGATATAGTTAATTTAATATCACAACAGGTTACAACAGGTTACTTGATTAAAAAATGAGTTTTGTCTATTTTTATTTTAAATAATTTTGAAACAAATGAAACTAAAAACAAGTATATTCTACAAAACTGCTTAAAAAAATAAACTCTCGATATCCGTAATAAACATTTAACATACACTGAAAAATATATAAAAACAAATGAAATTCGATTTATCGCACAAATCCCTCTACCGATTATTTTCATATTAACAATAAATACTCTTGAGACATCGTAGAAGATATTTATGAAAAAATCCCATCGGTGCAAGGACTTTTATTTTAAAGTTGATTCAAGCCCGCCGTGTGCAAGGATGCTTTGGTAGTTGGATGGGCGGGAAGGCGAACTAAGGTCATGGCAAAATGGTTAATATTTCCGAAAGGGATATCCCAATTAGTAGTATCAGAGTAATTGAAGCAGAGGACCGATTAAAGTTCGATAGAAGTTTCTCTCTCAGGATTCCGACAAAGGAGGAATGGGAAAAGAAAGAAATACAATTTGCGCCAAATGCTTTGGTATGCTATACAGACGGCTCGCGTATGAAAGGCATCCAAAGCTCTGGGGCAGGACTCTTCGTGGAGGACCTGGACTTGCAAAAGAGTTTTCCACTTGGCCGCTTTTCCACTGTCTTCTAAGCTGAGGTCTATGCCATACAGGAAGCGGCAAATTGTAGGGAAATAAGGCAGCACCGGGAGCACGATATATACATCTAATCGGACAGTCAATCAGCTCTAAAGGCATTGTGCAATCCCAGCACTAGGTCACTCCTAGTCAGGGGTACCGGGTCATAGTGGATCTCCCGAAAACGAGAAGGCAGATGAACTTGCAAGACTCGGATCAGGGATGCCTGCACGGGGCCGGAAGCTATATTGGGTGTTACAAGGAAGCAGGTAAAGACCGCTCTTGATGAGTGGGCTTATACTAAGCTAAAGGAGCAATGGAGGGCGGTCGACCGTTGCCGGAAAGCTAGGGACTTCCTGGCTAGCCTAAGCAAGTCAAAGACCGACTGGTTGCTGGAAAAAGGAAGAACTGCACTCAGACAACTTGTAGAGGTCCTCACGGGCCACTACAAGCTAAGGAAGCACCTGGCAACAATGCGGATTCTAGAGAGTCCGCTATGCCCAGAGTGTGGAGAGGATGAAACATCCTCTCATTACTTAGCCGAGTGTGTCAGATACGACAGAATCAGGTTGCAAGTTTTTTAAACTAAAAGACTCAACCAAGAGGAACTAAGAGATCTCCCCTGACCTTTATTGAAAGGACGGGCAGGTTCAAGGAGGACTCAAATTACTAAATGGCTGGGATTGCCTGGAGTGACAAAAACGGCCAGAAATGGCCAACCCAAAAATTTACTACTAAGCAATTTTCTCAAAAATGTTTCAATTGACCCCAGTCTCCCCTATTATAATATACTATCCACTGGGAAGAGTATACCCTATAGAATAAAAAGCAACACATATCTTATGGTTTACTATTTAGGTTATTATTATTAATTTAGAAAACTGATTTTATAATGGTTATTTTGCGGTTTTCTACAAAGCAAATATCCTTTGGAAGATAATTTATAGCCGCCACGTGAAATAATTATAGGCAACTCATGTCAAATTGATGCAGCAATACGCTACTATCATTTTCATTAAAATATGGCAATATTAAATCATTAACCCTGGTTTTAATGATCAAATCTGTAATAAAAATCAAATTAGTCCAGAATCAGCGCAGTCAAAAAATAAAACAAGTTTCTTTGATTGTGTTAAATCGTGGCCAAGTTTAAACACTTTATGTTCGTTTATGACAGGAAGATGTAACAATCACACATGTATAATTTATGCAGTTTTTTAAGGGACACCCCCTTATAACATAATTTCTAAGAATATATTCTGGTAGAGTTTGAGGTTTCTAAATGCTTATGTTTATTGATATCTGTTTCTGATAAAGGATTAACTTTAAAAGATAGAGACTTCAGTTACTGTGGTTAAGCAGAACTTGATTTTTTTGCTGACAGAAAACTTCTACCAATAGAAAATATAGTTATTTAAGTATTAAGGGCAGCAAGTGCATTTTACCGGTTGAGTATTATTTTGGAGATTGAGACGAAGTCACAAAATCCATTAAGATGAAACCTGAATGAAGCAATAAATTCTAAGAAAATGTGTAACGAAATAATTTTTGTTAATTACTGTATCCGAATAAAATCCGGAAATATGTACAAACTAATATTACCAAGAATTATAATTTTATGAATTGTGCATTGTCTAGTACCTGGAATTCTTACAATATATCAACATCCCGGTAAATATATACAGGGTCTTTTTTTTAACGGCGCCCGAGCGCGCCCTCTTTTATTAAATGCCATTTTACTTCTTATATGCAATCTCAATCTAAAATATATTGTATAGGGGAGAGTCGTCCAAAACGGGGACGCTAACATATTTTAGCTTCCCGATCACAAGTAGTTAATGAAAAGGTTGCTGCAATCAGCTTTATCTTTAGAATAGGTATTATACTATCACAAAAAATATTGTTACTTTAAAAAGAATATAGGGTTAGAAAGAAAAAAAAAATTGTTAGAAAGTGCCCGTTTTGTACAACTGGTTGTACAAAATGGGTTAGGTTATTTTATTAAGAATAATTAAATCATGGAAAATAACAACGTCACAAACGAAGGAGTCATCAATTTCTTAGGCATTTGAGCAAGCTTCGTGTGCCCAACGTTGACATTTGCTGCGTTGAATCCACCTTTATCCCTCTTTTGACTCCGAATACAGCTCGTTGAAAAACAAACAAGACTCATCTGAGGACTTTTCCTCTTCTTCAGAAACCATCTACGCCAAGCGTTAGTGAAATTTACTGTACTGACGAGTTTAAATAAGAATAAAAAAAATTTTCCACAGATTTTCCAATTATAAAAAAAACGAGAAGCTCAAATACCACATGCTGGGTTAGGCCTCGTCTCAAACTGGTCCGGAGACGGTGGGGAGCAATAGTTTAGCATTCGGCCGCATATAGCAGCACTGACTAGTACGTGAGCTTACGTCCCCATTTGACCCGATGTCCCCGTTTTGGACGACTCTCCCCTACGTATTTAAATAAATTGAATTTAATTGAATTGACTTCTCTATGAAGCTAATGCTAAAATAGTGAAATCAGCTCATTTTAAATCACTGTAGGTTTACCACACAATACCTATTCTAGAATATGCATATCTTATCTTAAGATAAGAAATAAATAAGTTATATTATACATTTTAGGACTATCTCTCCAATTTTAACTAACACCTCCACAGAATGTATTTCTCTGATTGGCTGGATTACCTTTAGAAAATAAAGTTTTCCTTGATCTCTACTTTACTCTAACACCTGGTATATAACAAAAGGATTTCTTTGTAACTTTTATTTATGTATAAAATTATTATAAAAAATATATTAAATTAAACATAATAAATAAATTATTTATGGAAATTCAATTTGATACACTGGCCTTTTTTTTCTTGGAATTAAATATTGTTTTCTTTATCATACTCTTTACAGCAATCATGTGCTAGAAGAGTATAATATGTTTTTCTAAAATCATCAACAAACGCCCCAGTTAAAACATTCTTAGTTACAAATGTGTTTCATGAAAAAATAGATAACTTTGAAAATGTCCGTCTCCGCCTGTCCATCTGTCTGATATCATGTTTTTTGTTAACGATGATTCAAGAATGAATTGTCCGAGCTACTCGAAATTTTCAGGAAAAAATAAGTTTTATGATAGGAAGATTTCTATTGTTTTTGAAAGAAATCCCCCCAAAAATTAAAAAAAATATTGGGGGTTAAATTTCGAAAAAGCTGAAGGAAACGTCGGATTTTCCTAAAAAAAGTACCTTTACTATAAGGATTGATCCCTCAGATTTTCAAAAAAAAAAATCGGCCAACGTTTTCTGAAAAATTGAGCAAATATGTTTTTTGATTGAATGTATTGTTACTGTACTATTCTATAACTTGAAACATATTTGTTATAACCTGTTGGATCAATGGTATAACTCCCGCCTAGTTAGCAAGAGGTTCATGGTTCAAATCTCAGTTTGGCTACCACTTATTATTAATTCCCCCTAGGAAGTCTTGTGTTAATAAAAAAATTGAAACATTTCAATCAAAAATTTTTCTTTTTTCGAAAAACCAAAAATGTTGATTTTTTTTTTTAATTTTACCTGCCACAACCGGGTATTATGTTTTTTTTTTAATTGTGCAAAAATATTATATCTATATAAAATATTTTACTATTCCTTGAAACGACTTTTGTTTGATTAACGCAGTCGTCCCTCCGAAGTGACTGATCGATTTCGTGCTTTTTAGCACTCTTCAGAGCCACATATCGGTAGTAGGGACAACTACGAAAATCAAATCCTTTCCATATATCTCTATATGGAGTTTGGAATCGTTGTAAGGAATAGTAACAACAGCTAGCGACATCTACTGCTAAAAGCAGAGACTGGATAAACCTATCGACAGTCCAAAAAAGGAAGCAGTTATTGGTTTCAAGAACCTATTGCACGCTGTCGATAGGGGGCAGATTAATCAATTAATTTAATTTAGTTCAAAAATATTATGTTTTTAAATTAATTAATTAACGCATGTTTTAAATTTTTGTAATACATTTTCTCGAGGAGTACTGAACCCATTTTACAAAAATAGAGCTTTGTTATAACGACAATTAAAAAACCTTTTCAATAATGTGTTACTTGACCCACATTCCCATTTAAGATTTTCGAACTGGTAGCTCCTGAGTGGTGGGGTAGTTAAGTCAATTATTGGTTACACGTCCAAAGATGTCTCCCTAAAAATAAAAATTGACCTATCTCGGCGTTTTTTCGAAAACTCATTATTATTAGTTTCGATTTATTATAATTATAGTTTCATTATTATTAGTTTCGATTTTATCCAAGGTTAAAGTTATCGTTGGATCACCCGGTATTATTCACTGTGCACTGTAAAAACTGCATGTAAAATAATGTAAAAATACATGAATTTGCATAGTACGGAATAGTAAATTTACTATTCTGGACTATGCATAATTCATGAATTTATGTAAAATAATGTAAAAGAATGTAAAAGAATGTAAAAGAATGTAAAAGAATGTAAAAGAATGTAAAAGAATGTAAAATAATGTAAAAGAATGTAAAATAATGTAAAAGAATGTAAAATAATGTAAAAAAATATATACATTTATTTACATGATTTTACTATGTTATTTTAAGGCGCGCGTGCGCTTTGGACAATAACCAAGAAGGCGTCGCATCATGAGACGACCCGTTTAATATTGTTATTTTTAAAGAGATAGCGACGCATGCTGCTAGGTTAAAGTGTTAAAAGTGTTAGAAAAAGGTAAATATTATTTATGTACGATATTTAAATGCTTTATTTGTGGCCTAAAATTTACATTCCTTATAAATTACGATCTTTATCAACCAATAGATCTTTAAAGAAAGATGTAAGCAGTTTATACTCGTATTAAGGGTGCAAATCGTTTGGTTTATTAAACCAAATGAACTTTACGCTCCGATATTTCAACAAAGCTTTGACACAGAGACTTGTAATTTGGAACAAACATTTTCTAAGTAGTAAATATTTTTTTTCAAATTTCAAGTCTCTATGTCAAAAAATCCAAACCATTCTGAACTATTTAATTTTTAGCGTTCCGGTCTATGCAAAATATTACCATTCTGGACTATGTAATTTTTACCGTTCCGGTCTATGCAAAATATTACCGTTATGGACTATGTAATTTTTACTGTTCCGGTCTATGCAAAATATTACCATTACGGGCTATGTAATTTTTACCATTCCGGTCTATGGCAACATATTACCATTTACGGACTATGTAATTTAATGTAATTTATTTTTACCGTGTGAGGAGTATACTATTGAATGCGAAGCATTACATAACTTCAAGGCATGTTTGATCAGTATCCCGCAGAAATTGCTCATCAAATTATAGCGTAAGAAGCAGCATTCATTAAATGTAAAAAAAAGTAAGAAAAAATCCGATATTTATATTGTATAAAAACCATTTTCAGGTTATAATCTGTGTAACGAATTCAATATAAGACCAACTTTTTGATGATAAACCATTGACGTACGTGAGTGTTTTTATATTTCCAAGAAAATGAACTAGAGAATTTCTATAATAGAAATAATGTCTTAACACTTTCGCTGCCGACGCTCAGTGGTATAGAATGTAGCGGTCGCGTTCAAAATTAATTTCCCGCTTTATTAGTAGAGATAGAAAAATGAATTTAATTTTATTTTATAGAGGAATGTTTAAAATTTAAAACGATGTAATTATATTTATATTCAAGTCTACAGTGAGCCCGCCAGGCGGGCAGGTGGGTTGTCGGCAGCGAACGTGTTAAATTTATCCTGTACAAAGAATTACAAATGCTTCAGATTTTGGGCCAAAGTATACAGATAATAAACTGGATCTGTAGAATCTTTAGTACAAGATAGATATCAAGGCTATTGCAAAAAGTTTGGCCAGGGCCGTATTAAGTGAATCCGTATCAGTCTTAGGCAAATTTCAGTCCTAGACACACTAACTTAATGACCAAAAAAAATTCGTCAAGCAAAAACTTTCCGCCCCCTAAAATTTGATGCCCTATGCAGTTACCTTAGGCAATTTGCCTAGTGGTGCCTAATGGTAAATCTGGCCATGCAAATGCCTATTGTGCAGACTATCCTCTGTGAACCACCTGTCTCCGAACTAGTTAAGCTCACTTTGTTTTTAGATTCTTGATGGTCTGTTTTTATTCAGAGCTAAAGAACTAATAAAGCCCAGACGAATTTACCTCATAATAATATTTCAAGAAGCACTATACCAGGCGTCTCAAATTTACTAATCTCAAAAATTTACAAAAAATATTAGGTATCCTGTTTTTATTTAATATGAAAAATCAAAATTTCATAATTTTCGATTTTGTAGTTTGTCAAGAATCTGGTGGGACACACGATATAAGTATACAATTGGATATTGTACCTTTTCTTGGTTTAACCATAGATAAAACCCTTAGCTGGAATGATCACTGTAAAAAATTGACAAAGCAGCTGAACTCTAAGAAGCTCAGAGGAGAATAGAGTCTACATGCTTCCAGGTATGGTCTACTTCTTTGGGGCCTCTCTTTAAATCTAGAGGAAGTTTTCTTGCTCCAAAAACGTATAATACGCACCATAGCTGGAGTAGTTTATAATTATTCATGCAGAGAACTCTTTAAAAAATTTAAAATTTTGACAAAAATAAGTCACAGTATGCCAGTAACTGTGATTCACAGCCACAATACCAAAAGTACGAATAAATTTCATATTCCTTTCAGAAGACCCAAGCTTACCTATATATTATATGTGCGTAAAATTATTTATGTACATTTGTGTAAAATTTTAATCTGACTTGTTAGATATTGTTGTTAATGAACGTAAATAATTTGAATTTGAATTAAATTTGAATTTGACATAGCTATTAAAAAAACAAACATATTTCTAATAAGAACACCTAAACACCTCACGATCGGTAAAAATGTATTTTCTTAGTTCATCATCATTACATTAACTTAATTTCCTGGAAAATTTGCCACCAACTTACCGCAATTATCAACCATAAAAAGACTTATTTCCGATCATCCGCATCCAATAAAAGCCAAACAAAACCGAATAAAAGCAAACAAAAGCGCAACAAACCAAACAAATACAGAGGCGCAAATGGGGGTGATGTGCTTAATACGTATTATCCCGGGGCCCTATAATGAATCGGGGCCACGATTCTCACACTTGGGTGGGCCGGGCCTTCATTTACGGATTACCGCCACTATTAGAGTAATCTGGGCAACAGGCCACGTGGCAGTCACGTGGTCGTGTCACGTGGCCGATCACTTAGCCTTGTTTGGAGACACTTTCCCCTTTTTTTGATAGATGAGCCTACTTGATTTATGGAAGGTTGTTTGTACTGCTAAGTGGCTTTATTGTTGAGAGGATTAGGCTTATTTTGGAATTTTCAAGCTGCTAATAGAGTTTGATATCGCGACGATAGATCTGTTTGATGGTAATTCATTTTTTTAATTTTATATAGGAGGGATGAAGTAGGGAATTTTAATGGGAAATATGACATTGGATGATATTATAATACCGACAAATATACAGCATGTTTCAGTACGTATCCTTATCCTAATATTAAAAAAAAGTAAAAACATTTTTTCATAGGGACCAAAGAAATAATTCCTAATAGTTTATTATTTATTAATTTTAAGTAACTCTTTTAAAGTTCAGTAATTGTCCGTTCAGGACCTGAACAAGTGAAACACGTCTTTACCTTTGGCATCATCATAGACCTCACATTATTATTGTAGGGTTATGTTTATAAGTGTGGTTATGTTCGTCTTGTTTTAAAGTTAATTATGTTCAACGTCAAAATGTGTTTAAAATAAACGTATTTTATTCTTGGTATGTAGGTAAATAAAATATCAAGTAAGTTCTAATGTTTATTGTTTCGACCTACAACCATTTAAATAAAAAAAATACTTAAACTTTACTAATTTATTATTATTTTTATGCAGAATATGACAAAGTTTTATCATAGATCTCTAATAATTTTAAACGAACCCCATTGTTGTTTATTAACTAAAGTTCATATATTAATGGAAGATCTCGATCAAATACAACTTTATAAGTATAAGGGAAGGCGCATTTCATTTGCTGAACACTGTGAACAGTGAACAGTATTATTTACGCTTTAACAGGGCTGGATGGAGTGACTTTAATTTTTACTATGTTCTGTTTCATCAAGCAAGATAGTAAATTAAAAATCGCACAGTGAATATTTTCAAAACAGATTCGAATATTGAATGTGCGAATATACTGCGTAGTTTATTTTATAAAACATAACTATATTCTATATACAAACATATACTATTCAAACCTGTTGCAAAAATATTTACTGTGCGATTTTTAATTTACTCTCTTGCTTGATGAAACAGACCATAATGCTACAAGCAGATATCTGATATCATGACATATATTTCTAGATTTCTGTATAGTTTTCATAGAATAAAGTGTTTATTATAATAAGGTGTTTCGGTTTCACTTCGTTCAAATCCTGTATATAATTATTATATTATTAAATTATTCACAGCGCCTGCGCTGGAATAATATTATACGGTAATTTCGCATTTTCCCAAAATCGCCAAAAAACGTCCTAGACAAAAAATTCTTGGATACAAATATGTTTTAGAAAAAATAAGAAACTGAAAATGTCCGTCTGCCTGTCTGTTTGATGTCACGTTTTTTGTAGACACGATAACTTAAGAACAAATAATCCTATCGACTTCAAATTTTCAGGAAAAATAAAGTTCTGTGAGGGAAAGATCCCTATTGTTTTTCAAAAAGAAGAACAAAAAAGTTATTGGGGGTTAAACTTTTTAAAAATAAAAACCATAATTTTCAATTTTTTATTCAAATTTTTTTCGTTTTCGCGAAAATAACATTTAAAAAAAAATTGAAAATTAAAAAAATATATTTTTTTTTTAAAAAAAATGCTTGGTCCTGCATAACTTTAAAACGGATGAACAGAATTGAATGAAACTTTTTGCAACTTAAAGATTTAAAGAGGGCATTCCTGAGTTGGTCCCGCTTCAATTTGACCTTCGGATAATGCCGGGTAAGCCGGATAATTAAGATAAGTCTAATAATTTTAACGCAATTTCACTTAAAAACGCCTTAATTTGGTTCTAATATCAACCAAATGTTTAGAGAAATATCGGATAACTCGGATAAGCCGGATAACTTGATTAAGGATTCACTCAAATATTACGGCAGGCTAAAAACCTTTGAAATGCCGCTAAACTTGATTCTGTGGACCTGTAGTATTAAAATAGCAAGAGAAAATTATAAAATTTGTGATTATACCATAAGGCGTTATTTAATTAATACGCTTAAAGTTTAACAAAGATTTTCTTTAGTATTTCGTTTAAAATAAGGTTGGTTGGACTTTTGAGCTCTAAAAAATATTACTAAATTAATTTTTATTATTTATTATGACGTCAGCAGCTTGTCGAGATGGAAGGACAACTATAATTTAACTTAGATTGCTTTACAAATCTACGATCTGTGTCTATAAAAAGTAAATAATAAAAACTTTTAACAAAAAAAAATAACCGACTTCTATGTCTCTAAAAAGTAAACAATAAAAAATAAGTTGGTGCCAATTTCACAGCAAACAATTTAACAACAAAAATGTTTTTTACTATTTAATTTAGGGAATGGTGAAATTGGCACCAAGTTATTTTTTATTTTTTTACTTTTTAAAGACATAGAAATCGGTTCATTTTTTTTTTTATTTTTTTTTGAAAATATTTTTTTTTAAGTATTTGGGAAAATGCAATGTATCTGTGAATAATATGTAATGGAATGCGTAGCATTACATATATTCACGGCTTGTTATATTTTTAATATGTGCATAATATGCAAAAATAGAACTTGTTAGGTTTGTTTCCAATAGTTTATTGAGACCGCTTCTCATTCTTTGAAATTTACAGTAAATTACTCAAAAAAATCAAATCCAATCAAAATTAAACAACCGTATTTAATCCATAAATTACATAATCAAAACATAACCTTAAAAGCTGTCGATCAAGTCAAGATAGAAAGATAAAAACAACTGCCCGTGGAAAAACAAAAAAAGCGCGACGAATTTGCCTTTTATATGAACATCGTTAACGTAATTATTGATTCTATTGAAAAAATACTTGTGAAATTAGATTACGGGCCTGTATAATTTTGACAGGTGATCGTCAGAACTATTATGTAATTTTAAAATTTCATTTTGTCAATCTGGCAAGGTGTGAATAAGGTTTCAATCACTTCGATTAGTCACACCTTTTTGTATACCTGTATGGCAAAGATGATAACTTCATAGCAGCAGAGAAATAAAATGCGCTTTTCATTTTGTACTTAGGGATGATTCTGGTTTGAATGCTCCATTTTTTTAAGAATGTATCATTATAGATATTGATATAAAATTTTTTGAGCTTAATAAAAACACTCTCAAAAAACATAAAACATTTTTTTTTTATTTTAAACACTTTTTATGCAAAAAAATAACAGACAAACGTAACTCCTCGAAAAGTGGATATATCGCTGGCGGCGTTGATATCTTGATAACGGCTCATTTAAAACGAAAAAATAATAAAATGGAGTAGATTTAAAGAAAAAAAAAACACAAAATGAGGTATTTTTTCACGGTCTTTGGCAAAAAAAGTAAAAGTTTAATATGGTGATAAATAAGCTGAAGCTAGTTAAGTGTAGAATATGTGGTTAAAATTTCATGAGGATCGGTCCAGTGGTTCCGAAGAAACCACGGCCGCCGACCGAAAAAACGTTGTTTTGAAGAAACCCCTTTAAAGTTTTTTTTTTAATGAAAAATTATGAAAAAGTCTACATATACTTTTAAGAAAAAGGCGTTTTAATTAATTAGTTTATAAGTTACAAAGTTATAAAAGTCCAATTAACTATTTATTTAATTCCAATTAGTTTATAAGTTACGTTATATCCGAGTAATAAATTGGAGTCTGTAATCAACTCTGCACATGATAACTGGTAACATAACTATACAAACTCCAATTAACTATTCCAAATAATTTATAAGTTACAAAGTTATAAAAACCCAATTAAGTATTTATTTAATTCCAATTAGCTTATAAGTTACGTTATATCCGAGTAATAAATTGGAGTTTGTAATCAACTCTGCACATGATTACTGGTAACATAACTATACAAACTCCAATTAACTATTCCAATTAGTTTATAAGTTACAAAGTTATAAAACTTCCATTAACTATTTATTTAATTTCAATTAGTTAATAAGTTACCTTATATTCGAGTAATAAATTGGAGTTTATAACCAAATCTGCACATGATAACTGGTAACATAATTATACAAACTCCAATTAACTATTCCAATTAATTTATAAGTTACAAAGTTATAAAAGTCCAATTTAGTATTTATTTAATTCCAATTAGTTTATAAGTTACGTTATATCCGAGTAATAAATTGGAGTTTGTAAACTCTGCACATGATAACTGGTAACATAACTATACAAACTCCAATTAACTATTCCAAATAATTTATAAGTTACAAAGTTATAAAAGCCCAATTAAGTATTTATTTAATTCCAATTAGTTTATAAGTTACGTTATATCCGAGTAATAAATTGGAGTTTGTAATCAACTCTGCACATGATTACTGGTAACATAATTATACAAACTCGAATTAACTATTACAATTAATTTATAAGTTACAAAGTTATAAAAGTCCAATTTAGTATTTATTTAATTCCAATTAGTTTATAAGTTACGTTATATCCGAGTAATAAATTGGAGTTTGTAATCAACTCTGCACATGATAACTGGTAACATAACTATACAAACTCCAATTAACTATTCCAATTAGTTTATAAGTTACAAAGTTATAAAACTTCAATTACCTATTTATTTAATTCAAATTAGTTAATAAGTTACCTTATATTCGAGTAATAAATTGGACTTTGTAATCAACTCTGCACATGATAACTGGTAACATAATTATACAAACTCGAATTAACTATTCCAATTAATTTATAAGTTACAAAGTTATAAAAGTCCAATTAAGTATTTATTTAATTCCAATTATTTTATAAGTTAAGTTATATCCGAGTAATAAATTGGAGTTTGTAATCAACTCTGCATATGATAACTGGTAACATAACTATACAAACTCCAATTATCTATTCCAATTAGTTTATAAGTTACAAAGTTAAAAAACTCCAATTAACTATTTATTTAATTCCAATTACTAGTTTATAAGTTACGTTATATCCGAGTAATAAATTGGAGTTTGTAATCAACTCTGCACATGATAACTGGTAACATAACTATACAAACACCTATTAACTATTGCAATTAGTTTATGTTACAAAGTTATTAAAGTCTAATTAACTATTTATTTAATTACAATTAGTTTATAAGTTACGTTATATCCGAGTAATAAATTGGAGTTTGTAATCAACTCTGCATATGATAACTGGTAACATAACTATACAAACTCCAATTAACTATTCCAATTAGTTTATAAGTTACAAAGTTATAAAACTTCAATTATCTATTTATTTAATTCCAATTAGTTTATAAGTTAAGTTATATCCTAGTAATTAATTCGAGTTTGTTATCAACTTTGCATATGATAACTGGTAACATAACCATATAAACTCCAATTAACTATTCCAATTAGTTTATAAGTTACAAAGTTATAAAACTCCAATTAACTATTTATTTAATTCCAGTTAGTTTATAAGTTAGGTTATATCCGAGTAATAAATTGGAGTTTGTATAAGATAACAGTCATCATGTACGGGATTGAGTACAATTTTTTTGAGATACGAGATATCGAAATTTACAAGTCGATATTTATTAAAAATTATAAAAAACTACAAAAAATAAACATTTATTTAAAACATTGAAATTTTATTTTTATATTCTGTTTGTATATTGAAATTTGCCATAGTAAATTTATTAAACATGTCGTATTTTACTGTTCACTCGGCGTGTTATTATTTATAGGTTACAAATTGAATGAGGTCCCATCGGGTATAAGAGATTCGTGATTCCACACCCGGAAAAATTATATACCACATCAAAAGTAAATTGAGTCGCTTCAGCCTCCCGGAGAATGAAATATACTCAAAACGACAGTGGCGTACGAATAAATATAACATTATCTAATGGCGATTTCTCCCGTTAGATTAGACAGGGACAAAAGTTCTACCCAAAAAGGATAGAAGACATACATACACTCCCACTTCCACCCAACCAAACAAATTCTGTATTTGTTCTTTGTTGAACAAATACAATATTTACTTGGCCGGGCGAAAAGTGTAACTATATTATTTTTATTAAAGAAATTACTGGCGCCATCTAAATTTTAGTAGAATTATCTTATTCTACAGATTTACATTAGCTATGTTCGTTCGTGCCGGTCAGTGCTACACTTTCCGGCCAACCTATTAAATACTGTATTTGTTGTATGAAAAACAAATACAGTATTTATTTGGTTGGCTGGAATGTGTAGCACAAATGAGATAGAGATAGGGTAGACGTCTTTTGTTTCATAATTCTAGTTGTAGAGAGCTCCATTCAAGATTACATTTTATTTTAAAGTCATCTTGCCCACACTTTTTTATAAATAGACCTAAATTATATGTGCCATGAGTTACCCTTAATAAGAAGTTTATTGTAAAGAAAGAAAATATAAACATAAACAAATCTGGGAAAATGGAAAGCCTGCAAACGTGTATTTAGCCTCTTCCGGATATGCCAAGTTTCTCTTCTAGTTATAAAGGTGTCAAAATATATTTTTTGCATGACCAAGACTAAAACTTGAGTTTACGCTTTCATTTTCGGGACTAAACTAGCAGTTTTTCTCCCAAGGGAAAAAAATCACGGCAACCTTGATAATATTAAAATATTATAAATACTATGTGCTTTACTGGTACAAAAATTAGGTTTGGTGATATTTAGTAATAAATTAGCGATTCAAACGAATTTATTTGATTTTAACAAAGAAAACCTTATAAAATAACATTGTTTAAATGACTTAAACTTTATCGTCTTGGGCCATTTTTTCGAACTGACGTTTGTGTCAACCATATTAAAAAACAATTGAAATCGCGATAGCCGTGAAACTGACTTTTCGAGATTCACGGGTATCTTGATTAAATTACGAAAATAAACACCCGATTTTTAATTCGAATCTTGTTTCAAAATTACAGATTAATATGTACTTTTGGTGCAAAAAGCAGCTACTCGTATTTTCTATGTTTACTCTTTTTAGATTGGGTATATCATTTATTTTAGCAAAATAAGCATATATTCTGACAAAAAATTCTTCTCTGAATCCAAATATTGTCTTGGGACCACTAGATATAAAAGGTATTTGGTGCAAAAATTGGTAAACTAGATTTTTTTGTTGTTTCGTTTTTTATTGGATATTTTGGTTCCTATAGATATAAATTAACTTTTTGTTTATCGTCTGTCCCGGAAATTTGTGATCAGGATAGCTCAAGAACTCTTCGAGCTAAAGACTTCTTTGGACCACAGGGTGATTATCCAAAGTTTTAGGAATTTATTGTTTTTGGTAATAATTGGGGTGGGGTAAGGGAGTAAAATGGAGTAAAAACATTTTTGTCAAATACATTTTTTTTATTTTATTTTTCGTTTTACGAAAAAAAAAATTGTTTTGAAAAAAAAAATTATTTTTTTATTTTTTTATTTTTTTTTTGACTTTTGATTTTAAAGAAACTAGGCCTATAGAGGAAAGTATTAGTTTGTTGACGGCAGTTTTTTTTGTAGGTCTGTGTAATTATTATAGAATATCTACATATAAATTAATAGAGTAAAAAAGGCACTCGATGTGCAATGAAATGGTTTGCGTCGAGGTGTGTATACTATTTTTCCTACCACCTAACACCTAAACATCCAAAAAGCGAAAAAATTATCTTAAAATTAGTTTGTCAATTTGAGGTTATGTATTTGACGTTTACTAATTTTCCGACAGCAGATATGTACATCAGCTGAATGTCACTTCCCCACCGTTTTCATAGGCAACGGGTGGAAAATAGACACTAACTAGTAACTAGGTCGTAGGAAAAATCCTTTTTTTTTAAGAATATAACAAAGGCTGAATTTACAGGAATAAAATTAAATTGATATATTTAAGATTAAAAAAAAAATGTCTCCGACGCTGCTTATCGTCAAGGGTGCGTTACCAGGGGGTTTATTTTAGATTTGTTACGGTTTATAAGACGCGTCGTTCGCGGTCTGCAGTAATGTAAACAGGGAGACCCTTCCAGTAATTGCCTGGATAACTTGTATAATTGGGTTTTTGTCGCTTGCGGCGGTATTTATCAGGGACGGACGGGGAGGCAGAAAAATACACACCAATCTCTTTTTTATTTTCAAGCCAGGCTCCAGAAATTTTTAATTTAAATTGGTTTTAATATAGCTGCCATATATGGTATTATGCAATAATATATAAGAAGAATTATTACAGTTCGAAGATTTGTGGTAAATTAAAGGTCTTACACTGTTGCCGTTGTTTTATATTTATTTATAACAATTCTTTGATGGTTCATTCATTAAGAACCACTTACATTTGTTATGGGAAATGACATCTCCATGGGCACAAAGCTCCAAGTCATATAGCTTTTGTGTCTTTAATATAACTCGCGAACGAATTAAGATATTATTATATGGAAATCGAAGTGAATTACTAAGAATATTAATATCTTACTTTTAAAAGCCAGTGGCGTTTTGGACTTTTTTTAAAATAATTGAAATATTTTGTACATTAATTAGTGGCGTCCTAACATTATATTTTATGCTGACAACAAAATAACACTTTCTCCTATAGGCCTAGATTCATTAAAATCAAAAACAAAAAAAAAAATAAAAAAAATAAAAAAAAATTCCTTTTTCAAAAAAAAAAATAAAAGTTTCTTTTTTCCTAAAACGAAAAATAAATTGGAAAAAATTTTTGAGTTATCGTGGTCACAAGTTTCCCGGACTCACATACCGACAGACCGACCCACAGACAGAATTTTTTTTTTGACGGAAATCATATTTTTTGGATGTAAAAATGTCAGAATTTCTTTCGAAATTTGTTTACTAACGCAAGACTTTCATTGGTGAAAGTAATTGTATACGGTATAGTGTTTAACTATAATGAATAATGAATTTATTAAAGATTTTTAATATGTGCTGGGTAATTTATATCTATATAAATAGTAAGCTGTTTAATTTTAATCTTTTGCATTTATACAAAAAAAATTACAAGCTCAAATCATTAAAAAAATAGATATATCTGTTTTATTTTGTTTTAAATCAGTTAAATTGATCTAAATTAAGCTATGTTTTAGATTTTACCCCACTGATTATGGACACCATGCTCTAAATCTTATATATTTTGTGCTAGAGCTATGTTCGTTTGGAACATATTTTTGATATAACTTATTAAATTAAATTTAAATACTTCCTATTATTTTGAAAGACTTTCTAGACTTCTTAAAGACTTACCCGACTTCCTTTTCTGTAGGTCCATGTACTTTCTAGCGATTTTTAAAATACTTCAAATAATAATTTGTTTAATCTACTCATTCACAACTTTTTAGTTAACAGAACATTGTCTTTAAATATCTGAGATTTCCCAAGACTTTCTAAGACTTCCTACAAACTCTATCGAAAGATTTTCAGAGATTTCTAAAAGACCTTCAGGACTTCCTTTAAGTTCTCAAAAACTTTTTTTCTAGTACATGGCCACTTCCTAAATGTACAACCAATATTATCAATAACAAGAATGCCAAGATTTCCCATTTTGAAAATTTTCAAATTCGTGCAAAAATTTTTAAAAACTTTTTTTGTGTATTTTTGCGTTTTATGACGTCTTATGTCGATATAAATCAATTTTGAGCAAAAAAAAATTGTCGCTCTGTCGGTCGATCGGTCGGTCGGTCGGTCGGTCGGTCGGTCGGTCGGTCGATCGGTCTGTCCGGGAAATCTTGTGGGCACAATAACTTAAGAACGCTTTGCTAAGACTTGAAATTTGTATGTTACCAAAAATTCTCGCTCGAGATTGTTTTTGGTAAACATTGGGGTGCGGCAAGGGCGGCAAATGGGGAAAAATAATTTTTTTTTAGAAAAATTTGAAAATTGCTATATATGGGTTTTTGAGGTTGCTGAAATTAAATCTGATAAAAAAACTTTTTTAATTCCACCCCCGAGGGGTGAGGGGGTAAATATTTTTCAATATTATTATTATTATCTTCAAAATTGGTATATAGGGGTTTTTGGGGTAGACGAATATGAATCTGATAATATTTTTTTTCTAATTTCACCCCCTGAGGGGTGGGGGTAGTTTTCGTGAAAACTGGTGTATTGGGGTTTTCGAGGTTGCTGAAAGTGAATCTGATTATAAAAAAATCTAACTTTACCCCTAAAGGGACAGAGGGTAGTTTTGTGAAAATTGGTATATTAAGGTTTTTATGGTTGCTGAAAGTGAATCTAATAATAAAAAATCAATTTTACGGGCGGAGCTCCGCGGAGGTAAAAAATGGGAAAGCTCTTTTACTGGGCAGTGTATTTTTTTATAGTTTTGTTGAAATTTTATTTCTCCGGCGTTTGGATTAAGACTTAATGTAAATGACTTTTTCTCTTTCAATGCTCTTTTATGTTACTGGAGCGTGGTTACTGAAATATTGATTGCGGTTTTAAATAAAACGATTTTTAGCAATGACAAGATATTTTATTTCACTTATAAATCTTTAAAGAGGATAAGTTAAACTCAATATGAAAAATACTCTCTGAAAGAGTCATCTTGCATTGAAAACCCATTAATTGCAACCAGGCCCGTAGCGAAGAAGAAGATTTAGTGGGGAGAACGTCGAAAATTACAACTTTTTTTGGGTAAAATTACAACTTTTATCACCTCGACAAAAAAATTGACGACTAAAAAATAAAAAACGTTTTCACTACCTACTGCTAAAATTACAACTTTTATATTTTTAACCCATGAAACTTACAACTTTTTAGAGTATCAAGATATGTGAGGGGAAGGCTCCCCCATATCCCCCCATAGCTATGGCCCTGATTGCAACATTAAATTTTATTTCGTTAAAAAACATTAATATTAAAAATTAGAAAAGTTGTTTCTGTCCGATTTGGCTAAAACTTGGATACATTATAATCAGTTCCAGGAGCGGATCTACGGGGGTAATTATCCCCCCCAGGATAAAGTAAATGCAAAATTTGTGGAACTTAAGAGTGAAATTCGTAAAAATTTTCTTGTATTTTTGTAAATTTTATATTTAATTATTTGTAAATTAAAAGAATTGTTTAAAATTAAAATAGAACAAGAATTTGTAAAATTTTCCCTGCGGCGCTAGGGCTTTCTTACGTTTTTTTTTCTTAATTCAAGAATATAAAATTTTATTTTTTGGATTTAGATTGGATTAAATGATCCTGGGGGGACCCAGGATCATTTCTTGGATCCGCCCCTGCATAGTTCTCGTCTGTTTGATCAAAAGTGTCTTCGGGCGCAACTCCTAAAACTCAATAGTATAGGTGCTAGGGAATTTTGAGGATCTGAAGGTAGCTCGTCCTACAGTAAGGGTGATTAGTAACTGCCATGCCAAAAAGAAAGTCCGGAAATGAGCCTCAAGGGAGCTATGGCCCTTCGAAGATGACATACTCAATAAGGAACAAAAAAAAAGAATCAATAACATTTTAATGCTGCAGGTTGATTCTTCATTTGAAACTTAGCAAAAAAGTATTCTTCACCAAAACACCAAAATTTAATATTAAAGCCTTTCAAAAAAAAAAAACGTTTTTGGTGGCACAAAATGTTACTTCCCCTTTACTTTTTTTTGAAAACGGTTGCTCCTACAGTGTTACACTATATGACATTTTTTATGTATTTTTACTCAAGGAATCTATATTTTCTACAAAAAAATCAAAAAAACATATACATAAAAAAGTTTTGGGAAAAAATTTGTTAATCCTCACATATTTTGTCCGTCTAGGCACGCCTCTGGATAAATTCAAAAAAATAAATTAAAATAAACTTATTACCCTTATTAATACTAGTATACATGCAAAAACTCGTCGTTCTAGCTTAAAGGCAGAGTTATTAATTAAAAACCTTGATTTTATTAGAATTTTAATGGACCGGTGCTTCCTTAGGGCTTATTTCGGGACCAACCTTTATAGGAACTTTTTTTTTATATTTTTGGATGTAGAATTACCTTTTAAATTTTGGAATGCCAGTCATTGATCACCGTGTATATTATTTTTTGTAGTTTTTTGACAAATTTAGTGGTCAGCGAGCTTTTTCATTGAGAAATTCGTTTTCAGCGCACTTAAATACGTATGAAAAATATGGTCTGGTTAAAAAATTCCCTAAATCGGAAATAACTTTAAATGAAAGATTTTTTTAAATTTTAGAGCAAAATAAAAAAACAAGTATAAAATACTCGTTTTATAACACGTTTTTAGCGCACTAACTCGCTAAAAATTAATTTATGTTTATTTTTTTTTTCGTGGGCTTGTGTAATTAATATAGGATATGACAGATTTAAAAGTTACTAAGTGGCTGTTACTTTAAATCAATCTCAGAACTCTGGTAATAACAAAGCAGTCATAAATACTGAAGAATGCTAATGAATCAGTCATAAATAAAGTAGTCATCTAAAATAAATATTAAGGAAAATATTAGTGGCATATCGGACAGAAAAAAGTGAAAAAAAGTCGTCTCAGTCTGGATTCGAACCAGAGTCCCCACAATTTCCGGTCTGGCGCTCTAACAACCATGCTACCGAGACTCGCCTTTCAAAATCAACTAATTGGACATGCATTCTTCTTCTTCTCTAAAATAAAACAAATGTGTAAATAAAAAAAATAAAGTTACTGCTTTTACTAATAATAATAATAATAATAATAATAATAATAATAATAATAATAATAATAATAATAATAATAATAATAATAATAATAATAATAATAATAATAATAATAATAATAATAATAATAATAATAATAATAATAATAATAATAATAATAATAATAATAATAATAATAATAATAATAATAATAATAATAATAATAATAATAATAATAATAATAATAATAATAATAATAATAATAATAATAATAATAATAATAATAATAATAATAATAATAATAATAATAATAATAATAATAATAATAATAATAATAATAATAATAATAATAATAATAATAATAATAATAATAATAATAATAATATAATAATAATATTTTTTTTGCAAATATCAAAATTAAATAAAAGCAAATATCAAAAATTTAAAAAAGTCGTCTCAGTCTGGATTCGAACCAGAGTCCCCACAATTTCCGGTTTGGCGCTCTACCAATCATGCAACCGAGACTCGCCTTCTAAAATCAACTAATTCGACATGCTTTCTTCTTCTCCTCTTCTCTAAAGTAAATGTGTTCATAAAAAAAAGTATTTAAAGTTACTGCTCTTATTATTAATAATAATAATATATTATTTTTTTATGCAAATATCAAAAGTAAAAAAAAGCAAATATCAAAAATTTAAAAAAGTCGTCTCAGTCAGATTAGAACCAGAGTCCCCACAATTTCCGGTCTGGCGCTCTACCAACCATGCAACCGAAACTCGCCTTCGAAAATCAACTAATTGGACATGCTTTCTTCTTCTTCTCTTCTCTAAAATAAATGTGTTCATAAAAAAAAATTTAAAGTTACTGCTTTAATTAATAATAATAATATATTATTTTTTTTATGTAAATATCAAAAGTTTTTAAGTATTTTTTAAATGTGTTCAAAATTTCAATATTGACAAAACTGTTACAATACCCCCATATTTTTAAAATACTGAATATTATATTGTACTTACAAATCCGTAAAAAATCGTATACTAAAGAATAAAATAAAAAATGTTATTGCCAGTAATTTTTTTGTTTTTAAGAAAGTTATATGACTAAGTAACACTAAAATATGGAGGAAAATGTGCATTTTCTATTCAAATAATTTTAAAATGATAAATTCTATTCATACACATAAAGTAAACGATTTTCCCAATAAAAATCTGAAAGTTTAACACAGTCTGGCAAAGAGAAGATATTAAATAAAAATCAGGCATTTTATTTAAATATTCCTGGAACGGCTTCAAGAATCTCGCGACAAATGACGTGGAATGAATATGGGGGTTTTTTCCTCCATCTGTTTCCCCAAATTCCCTTACTTCGTGGTTTGGAGTGACTGGTGTGCAAGAAGAGGAGAAAAGAGTAGCAAGTAGCCTGTGAAACTGCCGTTTCGTTCGGCGAATACAAATCAGAGACAGTTAAGTCAAAGCCAACCGCTATTCTGCCGTATCAACAAAAAATACCTTAAGTTATAAGAATTATAGGACTGGCAAAAAAAAACAATATGAGTTTTGCCGCTAAGTAATTTTAAAATTAAAAAGGAACTTTTGACTAATAACCAAAACAGAGAAATAACCAAAAAAACGAATAACCGATCAGTGACTCTTGCTACAACAAGATGATAATTAATTATAACACCGGACCACAATTTTTTTGTCGGTTGACGTGGATCAGAAATGGTTTTCTAGGTGATTTTATTTTTGCTCGCTGAACAAGAATCCGTCGTCCGTTTTGGCCCATCACGTCAGGTTTTTTTTAATACAATTTTTTTTTTTATTTTGCTCATATTTTCCAAAATATTATTCTAATAATATATATTTTTGGATTCAGAGCTTCGAGATCTATCGACATGATTTTTTTTTAATCTGAGATATGGTCAAAATCGGTCATCGTCTGGAGTAAAAAAAAAATTAAGTCAATAGATATATAATACCTTCAGAGTAATATTTTGGAAAATATGAGCTAAATTTAATTTTCGAAAGGTAAAAATAATTGGTTTTTCCTATTAAAAAAAAAGTACAGACGTGATGGGCCAAAACGGACGACGGATTCTTGTTCAGCAAAAATACACCTAGAAATCTATTTTTGATCCACATCAACTGACAGAAAAAAAAATTACTCCTGTTCAATTAACAAATAATTATTTAAGACAATGTTTATTTTGAAATACTGCAACTATTGCCAGTAGATGCAGTAACTCTAGTGGTAGCCTTTGATCTTGCAGCTCAATTCAATATTTTATTTTAATTCTTGGACTTGATATTCACAAATTAGGTAAGTAAAATATCTAATGGTTTTAGATTATGTTAAAAGAAAATACAGAACATTTAATTTGAGAAGCCCAGGTTTGTTATTCTTATAAGCTTATAAGCTTACTTAGGTATATTCTTATATTTTTAAAATGAGAACGTAAACCCACTTAAATACATTTGGTTTGTTTTTGTAAAGTTTTAATTGTTGTGGTGTCTCTGATAATCACGAATTTGGGCAGCTAAAAAGTCATGTGCTTTTAATTTAGAGTTTATTTTAGCTAAATTTTCCAGAACATAGAATAAATTCCATATGGGACAATAGAGAAGTCAGCTTTAGAAAATAAAGTCTATTCAGAAATCTATCTACAGTTATTCTTTATTTGAAATAAAAGTAACAAAGAAAATTCTGTAAGCCCTACCAAACTCTTTTGCTATGGAACATAGCTAAACACTTTTAGATACCAATTAAGGCAAACTAAATCTGCCGGGCAATTCCTACTCTACAAATACTAAATCTTAATGGTCTTATATAATTTTATTATTGACTAAACGAAAATCTGAAGGGTATGTAAAGTTAAGGTTTTTATACTTTGTATGGTGGTACTGTATCACACGAAATTCAAGAGAATTTTATTGAGACTTTTTGGAAGGTATTCTTCAGTGCTGCTAACTTTACAACTTGCTGATTTAGTGGGATTTTGCTTAGGTTGACTATTTGATAAAATAGATACAACACATTATCGTTGTGGTAAATTTGATTCCATAGTCTTTACACTACAAAAAATGATTCATTTAGGTACTTGAACTGTCAAAAAATCATAAAATTAGTTGTTTATTTGCTACGGTAGAAGACTTACCTACCCAATGTACTAAGAATTTACTACCGTATTAAATACTTAACCATTTTTGTAAATATGGAACCCTATGCGACTTTAGGTACTGACTACAAGTTTTTACAGTACCGTGCCATCTTGGTTGACTTAAAATCGTGGTGCGACTTGAAACAAAGAAGCGCTCTTTTAAAAATATATAAGCTGCACTTTAGCGGTGAGTAGCAGAAGCAAATAAAAAATCAGATATCATTATTTAAAAAATATAAGATAAGGTAAGGAAAACACACTTTTTTATACCCGGTTTATTTCATGCTTGATATGGGAAACTGTGACTTTAATTTAAATAGTATATTTTTGTATTAATAACTTAAATCATCGTCTCAAACATTCATAACCTAAAAAACATCAGTTTCTTCTCAATTTTTTTGTCTTGGTATTAGTTTTTTCATTACAGATTTTCGGTACTTGAAAATATGAAATGATTGTCTTACTGCCTCAGCCCAAGGTGTTAAGAAGAAACAGATACCATTTTAGACCCAAGCTTATAAAAATGTTTTATATTGACTAGTTTTCTTGTTTAATTTTTCCTAATTAGGTATTTATTATTTATTGAATAGATGTTTATTTTTCTGTTTTGTTGTTTTTTATGTCTAAATAAATGTTTTGACTTTTTTAAAAAAATATATTTGTGTTTCGTGTCACATATAATAGGTTTTAAGGCAGTATTTCAAGTCTCTCAAATAGGAGGGTGACTTGAAACAAGCCATTTTTATTTTTTTTTTTTGGTACTTGCAATTATTTTACGTACTTTATATTTAATAGCCTATTAACACAGTAGATTGGTATATTTCCCCAATTTTTATTTTTATATCGCTTCACAAACTTTTTTTTTATTGAACAAAGCAGTCTAAAATCGTAATCAAGTAACCCAAGATGACGGTAATAACGTTGATCTAGTACTAAGTATGAATTTTTTGGCGGATCCAAATATAATTTTAAAAAACCGTCTAGAGGTTTTTCCAGATACAAACAAATAGTAGCCCTTCTTTTAATAGTAGAACTAGTTAGTAGTTGAAAATTTATTAATTCATGGAATTAAAGGACTTCTGCTGGTATTTCGATTCTTTTATAAGCTTGTCAAATTATTAGTGAGACTTCTTATTTTTAATGGGGCCAGAAAACTGGTAAAAATAGCGACAGGGACTGCATCACTTAGGTTCACCTTTTTTTGGCAAACTCCAATATCTGTCACCTGTAACCTACCAGTTTCTGATGTGTCATGCCCACTTGTTGAGTAAGGCGAAAACAAAGGAACAACTCTTCATTTACTGAGATTTGAGTATTTTGGTAATTAAAACAAGAACTCATCCAGCTTCCAAAGAAATCGTTTTCGACTTTTGTCAAAAGCATTAGTAATCTGTTATCTGCTCTTACAACAAATGATATTAAGGCGGAAATACAATGGACCCAGTAATGATCCTGGTCCAGCATTTACTTTTTATTTATGCTTCGCTGCAGATGAGCATTTACTAAAATCGAGTAGTATAATATAATAGAAGGTACTGTAGAAAGTATTACACGTCACTTGCCTAATATTTCCCCAAGGTTTTAACCACATGTACTCATTTCTAAGCTTAAGGCATCAGCATCACCGTCATTAGCTTTGTTCTGAAAGACAAATAATACCTGATTTTTATTCCCATTCACCCCATTTTACGGTACCAATTTTCACATCTCTATTTCACATTAACTCATTCCATTTCGTGAAATTACTATAATATAATGTACACTATAATTGTAATTGTTTCCTTAATTATCAATTAATTTTCCAATATAACTTGATTATAATTGCTTTTCATTTCGGTATGTAATTATCTTATTAACTGTAATTAGTAATAACAGTAATTTAGTTATGTTTCAATTCATTAAGACAATCAAAATTTTCATTATTAACGCCATGTTTGGAAAGTGGATATTTCTACGGGGTGTATTAAAAATATTGATTTAATATGTTTGACGTGAATCTATTAAAAAGAAGCCAAGAAAATAGGTAAAACTTCACATTCTATAGTTTACCCTTTACAGTTAATACTGTGTTGCGTTTTCTTTCTACTTCCCAAGAATACAGCACAGAAAAAAAGGATATCTTGAATCAAAGCAAAATCATTTGTAAAAACGTGATCCAATAAAGATGTTATAAGTTTATAATGTTTTAAGTGTTACGTAACATTTTGTCTGACCCCCACCCCCCCCCTGTAACGCGGCGTAACGTTTTCGAGACCTCCCACCCATTTAGAAACATATGTTTTTATAAAGTTTGTAAGCATTTATTTTAATAAATGATCAGAAATTAAGGCATCTCTTATTTATTACATATGTTTTTAATTTTTCTTAAACACCCTGTATATAAAAACTGTAGGGTCGTAGCTCCAATCTGAAAAAAGATTTGGAATCAGAAAAAAAATGCTTCAAGATAGGCTATGTCAGAAAAAAGTATATTTTCGTTGTGGGACAGTGTAATTTACCTTTCGTTCGTAGACAAAATATATTGTTTATTGATTTATAAAAAGCACTTGATATTGTAAAATTAGAAAGACTAAGTTATAAAGGTAATTTACAGTTATAAATAAAACCAGCCATCGGGGACCAATGACGTCAAAAATTTAATTTTGTTATATTTGTTATATCTTGATTATTCTTAACCTAATTAAAATTCCACTTAAACAGAGTCTTTCAAAGAGTTTTAAGAAAGTAATAATAAAAACTGCAATAAATCCCTGTTTTCTGGAATAAAAAATTCCAATTACTACAAACCTATTAAAAAATCCATAAAATAAAAAACGAACAAGAATAAAAAAATCTTTTAATTCAAAGAAAAATTGGATGAAAAATCCTTTTAAACCAATTTAGATAGATGATGAAATAAAATATGAATTTAGATGAAAAAGAAATTAAAATCTCCCATTAATATCTATTGGATGCACAGTGATAATAAATAGAGACAAGGGAAGTGTAAAGTTCAGTGGTCACAGTCCCTGGGGATGGTCGGCCAGGCGTCCCGACGCTACTGTACGAACGGCAAGAGCAGCTGTAAAAGCTAATTAACCACCATCCATCAAACAAACTGGAGTTAAACAGAATGTACTGTAACTGAAATAAACGGCTTCATCCCCAATAAAAAAGTTCATAAAGTTCGCGGAGTCTCGCGTTCAACAGACGTCTCGAGAGACATCTAGCGGCAAGGCAGTTACCATGGCGATACGCGGAGACATTCGCTTGTTTTAATCAAGGCTGTCATGGCAACCGAGATCCCGCCATTGGACAATTCATTTTGTAATTACGCTGACGACACCCTAGGCGGCCATTTTGAAGCGAACACAGGCGTCCAAAGCGAAAGACGCCGTCTTCGCGTCGGGAGTTGGGCCAAGACGCAGAAGGACGCCTGGAAGCGAGCTTCAGGAAGCAAGTAACTAATACAATTAACGAGAGACAAGTGAAACTCTGCTATCGTAAGTCGACGCTCTGTCCCCCTTCCTCCGACTTTTGCTCCTTCGTCCTCCCGTAGTCCTTCTTATACGGTGGGCTTACATTAGGTTCAACTACTAAGTGCTAGGAGTGTAAATTATAATTACAAATTATACCTCTTTTTTTAGAAATACGTCTTACTTTTGAAGGTATTTTAAATTAAACTTGGTGATATAGGAGCATGCTAAAGATAAAATGGTCCGATAGGGTTACAAACGAGAGCGTATTTGATAAAGTAGGAAAAAAGCGTGTCTCGCGGAAAGGGCCAATAAGGCACGGTGGGCTTTAAGCTTACGGAGATGAAAAGATCGAATACCCCATAACTGACAACGGGATATTGTTTCTAATGCTTTGAATTACATGTTCTTTGAGAACAAAATCGTAGGTGTAGCCGTTTTTTATTCCATCAAAAATTAGTATATTGGTATACAGGGTGTATTTGAAATAGCGTAGGAAATTTTAACAGGTGATTCTACATGATAAAATATGACAAAAAGCTTCTATAAACATATGTCTAAAAATGCGTCATAAGGGAGCTACGCCCCTTTGAAATTGGCTAAAAAAATCGGTTTTTATTTAATAACTCAGAAACCCTTTGAGATATGTTAACGAGGTTTTGCACGTGAATTAATCCTAATAAGGCCCATCTTTGTATGTTATTTTCACGTACTTATTTAAACCAGGGGTGTGCGAAACTGGGAGGCCTTATCAGTTTTTTGTCCCAAACTTTTTTCTGTGTAACTTTTTTGCAATTTTATTTTTGAAATATGATTCCTCAGGTCAAAATACATAAAAATGGTACTCTCGCTTTTAAAGCTACCATAGCCCTTTAAAAATGGTGCATATTTTGGAGACCATAGCTCCATTGGAAGTACCTGTATATGAAGTTTTTTTCTTAGTTTTTAATGTACATTTGCCCTGCATCATTAAAATTTTGGTTTTCAACATTTTAGTATTTAATTTTTCGTCCTCGAACCGTGGAATTTCACCTTCAAATGAATTTTTCTCGAAAACGGTTAATCCTACAGTATTACAACAAGATTACCTTTTTTATGTATTTTGACCTGAGGAATCATATTTCAAAAATAAAATTGCAAAAAAGTTACACAGAAAAAAGTTTGGGACATAAAACTGATAAGCCCCCCCCGTTTCGCACACCCCTGTTTGAAATAAGTACATGAAAATAACACATAAAAACGGGCCTTGGTAGGATTAGTTGACGTGCAAAACTCGTTGATATATCTCAAAGGATTCCTGAGTTATTAAATAAAAACCGATTTTTTTAGCCACTTTCAAAGGGGCGTAGCTCCCTTATGACGCATTTTTAGACATATGTTTATAGGAACTTTTTGTCATATTTTATGATGTAGAATCATCTGTTAAAATTTCCGACGCTATTTCAAATACACCGTGTATATGTGACCCAAAAAAAATCAAATTAAAAAGTTTGGAGGTCTCACCCCTTAAATTTGTTTATTGGGGTAAGAGTATTATCCCTAATAGTTTTTAAAATCTTTGAAAAAATCTAGAGGTCGTTCACAGCCATTTTTCAAAAAGTATGTTTGCTTAGCTTTTTTTATTTTTTTTAAGGCCCAAGAATCTTTTACTTAAATATTTTTAACACGAAACGGTATAAAGGGATAGTAAATTTCTAATCTCAAAAAAATCTGAAATTTTTCTTTCAAAATGGCGGAGCTGTGCCCTTTAAAGTTTGAAAATTCAGTACATTGCTTGATTTTAGGTCTAATTACAGGCACAAAAAAAAGTTTTTCATTGTCTTCAAACATTGTGCGTGTAGCCCAATATATCCTCACATAAAAACAACTATATTTTTTTTATCGGATATACAGGGTATCCAGAAAAAATAATATATACATTTTTTAACACTTTTGAGAGTCCACATAAAATTTGTATTAATTTTTGTATTGGATGCATATATTTTATATTATTTTTTTGCCTAAAAACCGAATTTACCTCTCAAAAGTGTTAAAAAATTAATATATTATTTTTTCTGGATACCCTGTATATCCGATAAAAAAAATATAATTGTTTTTATGTGAGGGCATATTGGGCTACACGTACAATGTTTGAAGACAATGAAAAACTTTTCTTTTGTGCCTGTAATTAGACCTAAAATCAAGCAATGTAGTGAATTATCAAACTTTAAAGTGCACAGCTCCGCCATTTTGAAAGAAAAATTCAGATTTTTTTTGAGGTTAGCAATTTACTATCCCTTTATACCGTTTCGTATTAAAAGGATTTAAATAAAAAATCCTTGGGCCTTAAAAAAAATAAAAAAAAGCTAAGCAAACATATTTTTTGAAAAATGGCTGTGAAGGACCTCTAGATTTTTTCAAAAATTTTGAAAATAATTAGGGATGATACTCTTACCCCAATAAACAAATTTAAGGGGTGAGACCTCCAAACTTTTTAATTTGAAATTTTGTTGGGTCACATATATACCAATATACTAATTTTTGATGGAATAAAAAACGGCTACACCTACGATTTTGTTCTCAACGAACATGTAATTCTGAAAGCATTAGAAACAATATCCCGTTGTCAGTTATGGGGTGTTCGATTTTTTCATCTCCCTAAGCTTAAAGCCCACCGTGAAGGGGAAGGGATCAAATAGTGGGACACATTCATGAAAGCTTACTTAAAGATATTCTGGGGAGCGAGCTAAAATTAAGAAGAAGGGTAACTGCAGTCTACCATGGTCTAGAATTGGCTAATCATAAGGTGGGATGGAAAGCTGCCTCAAACCAGTCTTAAGACTGAAAACTTGATGATAATGATAATTACGCCATGGCCAACATGGTCGTTTTCAAAAAGTTAATCTACAATTTGAAAGTTATACATATGCTACTAAAAATGTTAAACATCGAAGGGCACCAATACAAAAAAATTTAGGTAGGCCAAAGTGTATTAATTGAAGGTTTCCATATATAGCCGTCGCAATTACAAACCCTTTTTGTGTGAAAACCTGAGGTAATAGAAAAAAATGGATTTAATTTTTAAACTTTTAAAAATATTTTTTATCGGTAGAAAATTTAAAACCACTTTTTACATGTAAGCAAAAGATTATTCTTGACATTTAATTTTAATTTAAACAATTTCGTGAAACATAAGTATACTATTTTTACATCGAACCTAATTCAAGCCCAACTTTTGAACATTCGTCCTCCCGCCGTCCTGATAGAGCGCTCCCCAGTTGATTAAAACAGATTGAATGTTTCAACTTTATGTGGTTACTTTATTATAGTTTCATTAGCCACTTTGGAAGTTTTCCGCTCCTTTGTCTATATACTTTTTAGCCGACCCGCTAAACTTACTTTATTACTATCATCACAAAATCATCCTTCTTATACTGCGACCTTAACATCTTTACTCTAACTATTTTATTTACGATTTTTGAATACTAATTTTTTATTTTGTTAGTTACTAATTTTAATTAAAATTAAAAATAAATCATTCTTCTTATACTGCGATATTTGCATCCTTATTATAACTTTTTATTTTATTCACAGTTTTTGAATAATATTTTTTTTATTTATTAATTAAATATAGTTAAGGTCGATTCAGGCATAATTATTACTAACTACACTAAACTGAATTAGGAAATTAATAAATTAATAAAATTAAGAAACATAACCTTAAATTCTATAATAAATTTTCCGTGGTATGCAACAATTAAGATTAAGTATAAAATATAGCATAAAATAATGATAGAATCTTAAAATACACCATATAAAAAGAAATTCTGAAACACACAAACTTTAGTGCAAAATTTTATAAACAATCTTTATCCAAGTATAAAAATAAAAATGAAGATGGCGACACCTCTGTATTTTTAAAAATTCGTACATTTTCAGTGTTAAGGAAAAACACAGTAGTTACATAAGAAAATAAAAGGCACTTTTAGAGATAAGTTGGTTTTAAAGCAAAAATTTTAGTCCCAACAACTGCAAATATAGTAATAATCTTCCTGCGCAATAGATATTGTTTTTTTTTTTACTTATTCAGTCATATTTACACATGCTTATTATCTATTTGGCATTTACCTTATTGTTGCATACCACGGAAAATTTATTATAAAATTTAAGGTTATGTTTCTTAATTATCTTAATTTTTTAATTTCTTAATTCAGTCTAGTGTAGTTAGTGATAATTATGCCTGAATCGACCTTTAAATAATTATAATTAAATAAAAATATATGGTTAAAAATATATAGTTAGCTATAAATTGAATACTTCAACTTTAATTGGTTACTTTAATATAGTTTCCTTAGCCATTTGGAAGTTTTCTGTTCCTTAGTCTATGTACTTTTTAGCCCACCCTCTAAACTTACTTTATTACTATCATCACAAAATTATCTTTCTTATACTGCGACCTTAACATCCTTACTCTATTTTATTTACGATTTTTGAATACTAATTTTTTATTTTATTAGTTACAAATTTAATTTAAAATTAAAAATAAATAATTATAATTAAATGAAAATATATACTGAGCTGACTTTTAGCTTTACCTTTATGTGGGTACTTTAATATAGTGTCATTATTCACTTTGGACTTTTTCCACTTCTTTGTCTAGGTATAAAGGGTTATTCAGAAAGAAGTTAGAGAAATTTAAGAGGTGATTCTACGTTAAAAAATATGAAAAAAGTTCCTATAAAGGTTGGTCTGGAAATGAGTCCTAAGGGAGCTAAGGCTCTTTAAAATTATAATAAAAATAAGCTTTTGCATGTATACTGGTATTAATAAGGGCAATAAGTTTATGTTAATTTTTTTTTTAGTTTATCCAGAGGATGTATATATTTTTTTTAATTTTTTATAATAAATATAGATTCCTTTAGTAAAAATACATAAAAAATGTAACACTGTAGGAACAACAGTTTTCAAAAAAAAAAAAAAATTCAATTACGAGGAAGTAACATTTTGTGCTACTAAAAATGTTACTTTTTAAAAGGCTATATCTCCTTTAATATTAAATTTAGGTGTTTTGGTGAAGAATAGATTTTTGCTTAGTATTTAAATAAAGAATCGTCCTGAAAATTTATGTGGTTACTTTAATATAGTTTCATTAGCCACTTTGGAAGTTTTCTATTCATTTGTCTATGTACTTTTTAGCCGACCTGCTAAACTTTCTTTATTACTATCATCACTAAATCATTTATTGATTTTACACATTTAAGTGTACCTATAACAAATATAGTTATTTAAGTATTAAGGGCAGTAAGTGCATTTTACCGGTTGAGGATTATTTTGGAAACCGAAACCGGTAGAGCACTTAATGGCCGTGATGCTTATTACGTTTTTTAAACGATCCAACAAAATAAACAATAATAAAATTTATAAAAGAGAAACTTAAACGTAAAATTTATTTTATTTTATAAAACAAGTCAGTACCTCTGATGAAATTCAACCCCAACAACAGGTTTCTACGGTATAATAAACAATGCTAAATTTTTAATTTCGTTTGACATTAAATGTCAAACAAATTTTGTTCTGTGGTCTTCGTAACATTTTTTGTGAAAAAATGCATCAAGATCTTGCAAGACGAATATTTTGAGCTGCAAGATGCGTGGATTGTTGGAGTGAAAAAAATATGCGAAAAGATCATAGAAAAGTTACTGTTGGCTTAATAAATTCTTATTTCGTTCGAAGAAGAAACAAATAGTCCGATAACGTTTAACAATTATTCTCTCTCTCTCTCTCTCTCTCTCTCTCTCTCTCTCTCTCTCTCTCTCTCTCTCTCTCTCTCTCTCTCTCTCTCTCTCTCTCTCTCTCTCTTTATTTTGTGCCTTTGCCTTTGTCAATTGGCCAGCTCGCTGCTCTCTTGTTACTTTCTGCAGATGTATCGCCTGGTTGTTACCATACCATCGCTTTCTTTTGGCTTGGTCTTCTGTAAGACTTGTCAGTAGTCTCATTAATATCAGCTTAAAATTCAATAGTTCACACGATTAATAACCATATCTATGGTTCACTTTAACTTGTACATAAAACATTAATATAAAAATACTCCAGGTAGATGATCATAAAAGATGGCAAAATTAAAATACATAAGGCACATCATAAAAGATGGCGAATTCGATGCACTGAATTCAGGTGCCAAGAAGGCTACACCTATCCCTTTTAAAGGTCACGCTGTAACTGGGTTTGCAATTATAGTTCTATTAATAATTTAATTTAAAAGTTTATTAAATACTAATTTAAGCTATAAAAATCGAAAATTAATTTATTATTTACTTACCGCCTCCCGATCGGTAAATAATTTACTTACCGATCAGCAATTTGTGAACATTACCTACTGCTGTCATAATTAAGCTAGTAAACATGTCAAATTGCCTGATTGTGTAAAAAGTAATTAATGATGTTGACAAAGTAATAAAATAATAGTTATTTATGGTACTAGTGGGTAAAGTAAGTAAGATATAGTCCATGAGAAAATTAATCTGCGAGGCGTCAGAGAGGGCAATATCGGTTTACCCATGAGTGCCATACAAGGTTTTATCCAATAATTAGCTTAGGAATTCATATTTTTATTAAAAATTTTAATGACATTTACAATAAAATAATTTGACAAGTGACAGTTGAGTGGGTAAAATAAATAATTATCCACTCAATAAAGTAAAAGCCACGAGGGGGTTATTATTGAGTTTATCTATTTAAAATAAAGCTGGTAATTGTCTTATTATCTGTATGTATTGGATAAATATATTTTATTTTAATTACTATAAATACTAAGCAATAAAATACTGACAACTGATGGGGTAGTTACTGTATTTAATAGACACTAGAAGATCCTGCTAAAAAATTGAAGGAAGTCTAAAGTTGCAAATGCTATAAAATATAGATTCAATTTCCAACAAATAATAGCTTTCCAATAAAAGGATCATCTGAATCCCCTTATAGAAGTTATAATAATATTTAGATTTGCATTACTTTTTTTTTGGGTTAACAACTTTAGTTGATCACAAGTTTAGGATACCAGGATAACAAAAGAAATTCTGCTGCCCACAAAATAATACCTTTCCCTGTATCCTAGTTTAATTAAAACAATGTTTTTTTTTATTTAAACGTTTTTTTACCGAAGGGAATCTAAAAAAAAATCATTAAAAAAAAATCTTTTCAAAATAGGTTGTTTCAACTGTTTTTTTTTTAACAAAAATAAAAATTGATATTTTTAAGAGCGCAAAATGACTGATTTCTGCTTGTGCGTGAAATTTTCTATCGATCTAGCCGAGATCAGCAACCACGCGAAAGCAGAAATCACATTTTGCGCTTGTAATACAAGCAACATTTTTTCTACGAACTAAAATAAATAAATAAATTAATTAATAAATTTCAGACAGTAATTTACCTTACAATGTTGCAGCACTTGAGTTCAATTTTCTGCAAATCTGTTGGTGTAAAAGTAAAATCCTAATCATAGTAACAACAAATAAATAGCACACAAATATTTAGCACACAAAATTGAGATTTGATTCAAAATAAATAATAATTTCATATTAAAAAAATGGCTGACCAACGTCTCGTCGCATATAACTGACAGCTATTTTACGATTGACATGCCTGTTGCCTACACTGTGAGCGCAAAAAAATCACTTTTCGGCTTGCTGTCATGGTAACGAGTAGAAAAGTAAAATACTAAGGAATAGGTTATTTTGAAATCTGAAAACTTTATTTGTTTTTGTAGAAATGTCAACTTTTCTATTAGATCGTAGAAAAAAACAGTTTTTACCTTATTTCCTTACCACAACCCGATTTTTACTAAAAACAATCCCAGCCTAGAACTAGGTAAGAAACACATGGTTCAAATTTAAAGCGCAAAGAGTTTTCTAGTTGTCGTGGTTCCGTGGTCACCGACAGACCGATATTTTTACAAAAAATCACCTTTTTTCGAAATAAAAAATCGAGAAATGTAAACAATGCAATAAAAATGTTTTATTTTTATTAACGCAAGACTTTTCTCGGTGAAAGTAAAAGAAAACAAATAAATGAACACCCGGAAAAAAAATGCATGGAAATTGCATTTGCACGAGGAAACCAAACTCCAACCATTTAATGTATGTTAATACCACGTGATTTATGCAACGCTATCTTGATATCATGGATTATAAAGATTCATCTGGAGCTTTTTGACGCTATGCTTGATTTTGCTACCCCACGTGACAAATTGTTGCCCGTAAGGGTAAATAAATATTGCATTTAGCAGGATTAGGCCGTGGTATCGTATTTTATTATGAGAATATGTTTTACATCAAATCTCAGCACGGGATTAAGCGAACATCCCCCAATTTACTATCTTATCTTATCTAAATTGCATCCCTAAGCCATTTTAAATTATATTTGTTTCGGTAAAATTAAATTTATATTTTTTTATAGACATATAAATATAAAAAGATAAGGTTCATTTACCCAATAATTAACACTAAACTAAAAATTTGACCAATCAAATTTCAGATTTGTTGGCCACATTTGATTTCATCAATGAAATCAAACTTACTAAAAATTTAACCAATTTTTAGTTAGTTTTTTTTACATTTTTATATTTACAAAAGATAAGGTTCATTTACCCAATAATTAACATTAAACTAAAAATTTGACCAATCAAATTTCAGATTTGTTGGTCACATTTGATTTTATCAATGATATCAAACTAACTAAAAATTTAACTAATTTTTAGTTAGTTTTTTTTTACATTTTTATATTTACAAAAGATAAGGTTCATTTACCCAATAATTAACACTAAACTAAAAATTTGACCAATCAAATTTCAGATTTGTTGGTCACATTTGATTTCATCAATGAAATCAAACTAACTAAAAATTTAACTAATTTTTAGTTAGTTTTTTTACATTTTTATATTTACAAAAGATAAGGTTCATTTACCCAATAATTAACACTAAACTAAAAATTTGACCAATCAAATTTCAGATTTGTTGGTCACATTTGATTTCATTAATGAAATCAAACTAACTAAAAATTTAACCAATTTTTAGTTAGTTTTTTTACATTTTTATATTTACAAAATATAAGGTTCATTTACCCAATAATTAACACTAAACTAAAAATTTGACTAATCAAATTTCAGATTTGTTGGCCACATTTGATTTCATCAATGAAATCAAACTTACTAAAAATTTAACCAATTTTTAGTTAGTTTTTTTTACATTTTTATATTTACAAAAGATAAGGTTCATTTACCCAATAATTAACATTAAACTAAAAATTTGACCAATCAAATTTCAGGTTTGTTGGTCACATTTAATTTCATTAATGAAATCAAACTAACTAAAAATTTAACCAATTTTTAGTTAGTTTTTTTTTACATTTTTATATTTACAAAAGATAAGGTTCATTTACCCAATAATTAACACTAAACTAAAAATTTGACTAATCAAATTTCAGATTTGTTGGCCACATTTGATTTTATCAATAAAATCAAACTAACTAAAAATTTAACCAATTTTTAGTTAGTTTTTTTTACATTTTTATATTTACAAAAGATAAGGTTTGGACAAACCCAATAATTAACACTAAACTAAAAATTTGACTAATCAAATGTCAGATTTGTTTTCCACATTTGATTTCATCAATGAAATCAAACTTACTAAAAATTTAACCAATTTTTAGTTAGTTTTTTTTACATTTTTATATTTACAAAAGATAAGGTTCATTTACCCAATAATTAACACTAAACTAAAAATTTGACCAATCAAATTTCAGATTTGTTGGTCACATTTGATTTCATTAATGAAATCAAACTAACTAAAAATTTAACCAATTTTTAGTTAGTTTTTTTTTTACATTTTTATATTTACAAAAGATAAGGTTTATTTATCCAATAATTAACACTAAACTAAAAATTTGACTAATCAAATTTCAGATTTGTTGGCCACATTTGATTTCATCAATGAAATCAAACTTACTAAAAATTTAACCAATTTTTAGTTAGTTTTTTTTACATTTTTATATTTACAAAAGATAAGGTTCATTTACTCAATAATTAACACTAAACTAAAAATTTGACCAATCAAAAAGTCCAAACCAATTTTTAGTTAGTTTTTTTTTACATTTTCTTGTTTATTAATTGCAAATAAAATACGGTTTAATCTAAAAATACAAAGAATTAAAAAAAATATATATGTTTTTTAAAATATTTTTTTAAGAGGTTCCAGATATATTTTGGTTTTAAAAATTTTTAATTTTTTTTATAATTTTATAATAAATTGTCCTTTTGATTTTAATTTTAATAATTACGTATTAAAATACGTAATATAATTTTTATTTGATGTTAATTATTAGATAAACTAACTATGAATTTAATATTTTTCAAAATTTTTATTTATTTTTTTAATTCAAATCATAGAATTAAATTTGTCATCTTTAATTGTGTGTTTAATATCATAGAATTAACTCTTTAGTTCTGTGTTTAATATTATAGAATATTATTTTTTTTTCTATTTTGAAGGATTTGGATTGAGGAGGCAAAATGTAAAAAAAAATTGTGGAAGCAAAATCAAGGGATACCAGTTTTGTCAAGTATTATAACAATAATATTTTATCCTAATTGTCTTTTTTATTCTGCCTTAACCCATATTCACCCACTGCAGGATGTAGGTCTCTTCCATATCTTTCATGTTTGAAAATTTTGCGCTGTTTGAAGTCAATTTTTATTTATAAAATCGTTTTATAACTACAAAAAAATACCAGTAAAATTTATTGGACATATGTGATTAAGTCCCTGTAACAGGACCTCTGTAGTCAAAGGTTAAGCGCCATTTATTTATTTATTTGAGACTCAAGACTTAAATTTTACTAGTGTAAACTCTTTTGCATCTTTTCTAATATTATTTCAAAGGTTAACGACGAAAAAAGTAAAATAATTTTTATAAGAAGCGGTATTGTGCAAAGAAGTAGTAATAGTAGATTACAGGTCTACTCGGAAAATAGTAGGTCGAGGAAAAGTAACATTTCCGGGAGACTTGTATACTATTTTATTCGCAACTGTTTTTATTTAAAAATAAAGTACCTTACTAATTTTTTTTGAAACTTACCTAGATGTTTGAATTCAAATTAAGAAAATAATACTATAATAGGTACTTTGTTTTTTAGTTCTTTTCATGTTTACCACAAATTATTTTTCCTGCATTTTACAAGAAAACCACAATCATATAAAACTAAAGTATCACATACGCGTAACCCAAAAAACATTTGTTGATAGCTCACAAGGCACCGTTTATAACACCCAAAAAAAAACAACCACAAAAAACATTTGTTGATAGCTCACACCGTTTATAACAATGCTTATTCTTTTCAGTCTCAAGGGTAACAAACATTGATTAAAACTGTACAATTTAAGTCTTTTAAACAAAATGTATTAGATTATATTCGTGTTTATCATGACAAATCGTCGTGTTACCCTTACTACCTCGTATCTCCAAATTCACAGGTTTTCAGGGGAAACAAAAAACCGGTTAACTTTAAAATTCTTATTTTTTTTTATTGTAATATAGACAAATATAAGTGTAGTTATTTCTTGTGGACCCTTCAAGCATAAAAGATTGCAAAATTATTAGTTACGTGAGTCAAAAATTGGAATTATGGAGATAAGAGTTAGTTACAGTAACTATTATTTCCAAGTCGTAACCCTGTACTGGAGATACGAGGTTGCTCAATTAATAACTGTGAAATATTTAAGGCATGTAAAAAGTCCAAACGAATTGAGATAAAAAAAAAGAGGGGTGAAAAACCATCTTAGGGGTAATATATTTTCACTTATAAGTATTATATTCTCAGATTCATATTCAGTGGCATCTAAACCCCTATATACCAATTTTTACGAAAATTTTCCCTCATCCCTCAGGATGTGGAATTACATAATTTTTGTTCTAAAATTTAATATTAGCGCCCTTAAAAGCCTCTGTATACCAATTTTGATAAAATTATTGTGGAAATACACTGCCCAGTAAAAAAGCTTTCTTCTTTTTTTCTCCCCCGAGAGTGGAGTGGAATCACAAAACATGGCAAAAAATATTGTAAATAATTAAATATTATTACCCCCTGCCCCAAGGGGGTGAAGTTAGACCATTTTTCTTATCAGATTCACTTTCATAAATCTCGAAAACCCCAATATACCAATTTTCACGAAAACTACCCCCAGCCCATCAGGGGTTAAAGTAAGTTTTTTTTATTCTAAGATTTAGTTTAAGCAACCTCAAAAACCCCTATATACCAATTATCACTAAAATATTACAAACATTTTAAAATAATCACCTCCACCTCCCTTCGGATGAAGTTAGAAAAATTTTATTATCAGATTCAGTTTAAGCTACGAAAATATTGTAAATATTTCAAAAAAAGTACACCCGGTAAGCCGGGGGTGGATTAATGTTTTTTTTTTATAAAATTTAGCTTAAGCGACCTTAGAAGCCCCTAGATATAAATTTTATAAACATTTTAAGAAAAAAAAACGATAAAAGGGATATTTTTCACCACTGGGGGTGAGATGGAGGGGTGGTAGGTCTTTTTTTACTTCACCAATATATTTTCCGCATCCAAATACATAAGTATGCAAAGTTTTATCTTCTTAGATATTTTCACCTACGGGAAATTCCTTATTTGCTAGGCCTAATATTGGAGATACGAGGTAGTTACAGTTATTTATTTTAAGTAGTAAAGGAGATACGAGGTAATTAGTTCCACATAACTTATAAACCAATTGGAATTTTAAATCAGGACTTTGTTTAGGTCATTACTAATCATGTACAGAATTAATTAGTGCAAAAACCGAAAATCGAATTTTTGGAGATACGAGGTAGTTAAGGTAACACGACGAAATGCAGTTTAGCCATCTTGCTCCACAGTGGCACCATCTAGCGAAATTATTGATTTATTATGAAGACCAGTAATATTTAGTTTACAGGTCTAGACCTATAATCACGTACTTCCAGAGCTTTATTAATACATGTAATGTATGCATTACATATACAGTTGTAAATAATAGTACATTACAGGTCGACTCGGAAAATAGTACTTTTCTGAGACCTTATTAATGGGTGAGGCACGAAGTGCCAAGACCATTTATAGGTAGAGGAAAAGTACCATTTTCCGGGAGACTTGTTTACTATTTTATTTCTGTTTTTATTTAAAAATAAAGTACCTTACTACATAGGGAACATTCAAGTATTATGTTTGGACCCTGTAACGCTATTTTCCTATACTATTAACATGGGCGTAACACTCCAAAATGACCTCCCCCCTAGGAGCGTTACGTAATACTTGAACGTTCCCATACTACATACTACATCATAACGTTTTAACCTTAAAAGGCATTTGTGGAAAAATGGAAACCGCAGAGAAGAATATTATTTAGTTGGAAAATGGTTTTATTTCCCCAAATTCTCGAATCCTTTTATTGAATAGTGGAGAATTTCATAATATGAATATTTTTCTGTGAGTATCAAAACAAAAGTAGGTACCCATTTTCAGTCTTTAATGAGATTTAGGGGTTTTGTCTGGGAATAACTTCCTCATAGCAGTTTTAATTTTTGAAAACGTTTTCATTTGATGAGCTAAACACAATTAGCATTAATAAAACACCTAACATCGTCATTTTCAAGAGTACTTACTTAAATATTACTTAACTATACCATATCTGGACTCCTTATTCTATTACTTCCTTGCTGAAACAGAATACAAGGGCCAACGCTCTTTCATTCATTGAATTGACTTTATTCTGAGCGGGGCGATCACAGGACACCCCCGGGAATATTTAAAAAACCAGGTTAGGTTTTAACGTATAACAAATGACATTCTAAAACAAACCGTGAAACAATTTTTGGCGTTTTGTCGCTTTGTGCATTCCGTCCAAATCATTTAAACCGCGGAATGGTCCGACAAAACGCAACAATTTCTAAATTTAGAGTGTCAAATCCGTTAGAAAAATCGAGTAAGCAAAGGCGTATAATTAACCGTTCTAATAATAAATAGTAATGTTTTTCTTTTAAATAAACCTAGGGAATTATCATAATTAAAATCGGTTTAACCCTGAAAAACACAAAAGGATTTGTAAAATAAAAATTGGTTCTTTGTGAAATTAAATAATTATAATTAGTTTACATTATTATAATAAATATTATTTATGATCTTGAGGTTAAAATAATTTTAACCCTAAAGACCAACCAGACTTCCTAGTCCAATATAAATGACTTTCCTTTCCTTAGACTGAAAAAATAGATTTTATCCAATACATACAGATAATAAGACAATTACCAGCTTTATTTTAAATAGATAAACTCAATAATAACCCCCGCGTGGCTTTTACTTTATTGAGTGGATAATTATTTATTTTACCCACTCAACTGTCACTTGTCAAATTATTTTCTTGTAAATATCATTAAAATTTTTAATAAAAATATGAATTCCTAAGCTATTTATTGGATAAAAACTTGTATGGCTCTCATGGGTAAACCGATATTGCCCTCTCGAAAATTAATCTGCTTGGCTGACGCCTCGCAGTTAAATTTTCTCATGGGCAATATCTTACTTTACCCACTAGTACCATAAATAACTATTGTTGGGGCAACCAGATCCATAGTTAAATACGAAAAAAAGCAATAAGACCAATTGTTGTACTAACTAGATCCTTATAATCCAAGTTGTGTTGTTGCCCTTACCAGATTTCTGGCCGATGCAATTAGAAAAATGTTCCGTATTGATCTATTTGCCCCAACCAATCGTTTTTTATGTAAGTCTGATTCGACTTTATTTGATTGAATTAAATGTTATGATTAAGTACAAATGCAATTTAATTTTAAGTTTTATGATTCCCTTTAAAAGACATTCACCATTCAAGTTTGAGTTTTAGAGGAAATAATTTGACATTTATTAAAAATTATTTGGAAGTTTCTTAAATGTTTCATGAAATTTCATTGGTCTTTTTAAAATTAAAGTTGAGTTTCAAAAAGTCCTTTTATTGGTTAGTTTACCAAATAGTATACATACCCAACTAGCATTTTTGGTTGCCGCTACGTGATCAACTAAAACAAATTAAGTAGCGGCGACTAGTTACAGGAACGCTATATTTACATAGTAATTACATAGATACTACCAAAATGGGAAAAAATATAAGGGCAACAGTTACGATCTTGCTACGTGTTTGTAACTTAGTTCGGAACGATCTCGTTACAAAACAGTTACTACGTAGCCACGTAACTGTGTGGTAGTTATTGGTTACTGCTACATGTACATAGACATAGACAAGTAAACATAGACAAATTTTGTCGAAATAGTATACCTTTTTTTGTCGGTGCGATATAAATATTAAATAATTTGATGTGCATTCATCCATTTCGGTTTGGAAGTAAAACAATCTTCTGGTATGAAAATAGTAAGGACTGAAATTTGTTAGTGAATATTACTATTAATAATTCTAAAAAACTAATGGGTCTAGAAAATTATGTAGTTTTATTGTTTCGCGTCGTCAAAAAAACTTCAATCTCGTGCACTAAGGACTTAAGTCGCTTAATCGTTACGAAAACTACTATACTATAACTGTGATATACTTTACCAAATATTACAGTAATTTTTACTACAACATGCTATAGCGCTTGGGGTTCCAAATATGACATGTTATTGTATATGTTACAGTAAAAGCCCGAAGTTTGGTTAATCCTAGGATTAACGTGTTAAACCGAGGATTTACCAATTAGATATGGTAAAAGTACGAAAAAATGTATATAATTTCGGACTCCTACGACGTCATATCGGTCAATCTTGGGATTTTCCATTTCATATTGGTAAAAGCTAGTTTTGGTTTGTAAAAAAGCTTTTGTTCACGGTTATATAACAAAGTACTGAAAAATTAAAAAAAAAAAACTACAAAAAAATAGATTTTTTATCTAAGATACTGTTTATATTCTACATATTATTCAAGTAAAGTTATTAAGCATTCAACATAGTACGACATAGTACTTTGTTTAATGTAAATTTCTACAAGCTTACTTATAACATTTTTAATTGCATAGTTTGTCGGATGATCTACAGAAACATCTCTTGGTAGAACATTTTCGAGTACAGTTACATTTTTGGAAGCCTTGTGCGCCAGATAAAAACATTTTCGCACTGCTCCTCTTACCCTTATTTTATTGGCAAGAACATCCGCAGAAGTAATAAAATTCCGGAAAACTATGCAATTCAAAATCTCATGGAAGTTTATCATGTACTAACAAGTAAGCTTTTATAAATTTACAATAAACATAAGTACTATGTTAAATGATTCATAACTTTACTCGAATAATATGTAGAGTATAACAGTGTGTTAATAAAAAATCAACTTTTTGTTTCTTTTTTTAGTACTTAATAGAACTTTTTTACAAACCAAATCTAGCTTTTACCGAAATTATATAGATAATATCGTCGGGTTACAAGTAAAAAGCACTAAGTCACTTTTTTGCAAAAATGGGATTTTTATGGTAATGTAATTAATTTTTGATGATCTATGTACAGGTAAACCGAACTAACTTCTAGGTGGACTTCCAAGATAGTTACCCACTATACAAAATGCACCAGTTTGATTTTGAATAACATTTTATCTGGCAATAGGCACTAAGTCACTTAGTGCACTTAGTGCGTTTTACTTGTAGATTATTTCAAATGTTTCTGCTCTAAGCGACTGAGTGTTTGTTTGGCGAAACGTGCATTTTTGTAACAATTATTACAAAAATTAAAAAACAACAGTGAAAGTTAAATTTGTCAATATCTCAAAACCATGTTTTTGGACTTAGTGCTCTTTACTTGTAAGCCGACGATATATTCTTTCTTACTTTTACCACATCTAATTGGTAAATCCTAGGTTTAACACGTCAATCCTAGGATTTTACTGTAATATATAAAATACTTACATGGTAGTATTTAATATCACAAGTAAAATATAAAATACCAAATGTCGAGATATAAATAAAAAATATGTATTTATAAATGAAATCCAATATTAAAACTAAAATAACATTTTCTGACTGTAAATCAACCTTAAATTTTATGTTAAAAATAATATTTTAAGGGTTATTAATTAAAATTAAAATATTAATTGGCTTATTAACATTGATAATAATTATAATTACTTCCATCAGTTTTTTTTTTTAATTTTTTTAGTTGTTATAATAAACAATTTATTAATTAACTTTAAATTTGCTTTACCTATTATTTTTTACCTCAGTTTTTAATTTAAATATAAGTAAAGAACCAATTAAATATTGCAAAAATATTCCATGACAAGGTTAACATAAAAGCGAAAATGATTTTTTATTCCATTGATTCTAAAAGTGACACTTTTTGTTCATATTTTACTGGCGAAAAGTTGAACTGTTGAACCCTAGGGCCAAAAAGTTTTTTTTTCCCGCTAACTAATACTTGTTAACCGTTCTTTTTGACCAGATACAGTTATCATAATCATTTCATACAAAACAAAAAAATTTCCATAACATAACCTCAAAATATATGTCAACTGATTAATCTGTATTCACCCACTAAAATAAATTAAAACTACAAAATTTCAATTGTAAAATCACTTTCAATATCTATAATATTCATAGAACAGTTTCACAAGTATTATTTTCACAACAGACACATTTTAACAGATATTAATCACCAAGCTATAGCTTTTTTAATTTAAAAATGAAACTGCAAGCAAAAGAAAGGATTCAATTTTTTTGTAGCGATTTGATTGGACAGCAATTTGACATGGATAACTAGATAAGTAATAAGACAGTAAAAAGAAACATTTTTTGCACTTTAAAATTAAGTTATTTTAATAAATTAGTAACAATCGAATAAAAAATATTGTATAATACACGGGCAAAAAGTTAAATTTCGATTTCGTAGGTTTATTACCCTCGGGCCGGCCCTCGAGCCGGCCCTCGGCTTCTAAAAACCTACTCAATCAAATTTAACTTTTCCCCCTTGTGTTATAAATAACTATTTTAGTATCTAATTAATAAACATCGAGTACTTTTAAAATAAAATAAGCACCCTCGTGCATTGAAAACTAGGATATCGTACTCGTTGCGTAATATACTATATCATTTTTAAATAGCATAAATTAATTAATTAACAGGGCTATTAAAATATACACGGAAAACGGTTAAACAAATTTTTAAACGGCAAAATTGCCAAAAAAACTTGTCTAAATTAACAACCTCATATTCATTATGGTATAATGAAATAAGCTCCTGTAAGCGAGCAGCTGAGTTGGGTTAAACAAGAACAAGGTCGCAAAGATCATTACACACAAGTGGTGACTCCAGTGACGTAGAATCATAGGGTCTTTTTACGCATTCCATTACACAGGGTTATTCAGAAATAAGTTTGATAAATTTAAGAGATGATTCTACGTTAAAAAATATGAAAAAAAGTTCCTATAAAGTTTGGTCCTGAAATGGGCCCTAAGGAAACTACGACCTTCCTAAGGGTACACAGAAAAAAAAGGATATCTTGAATCAAAGCAAAACGATCTTGAACCAAGGCTTTCGATATGTTCAAAGCCATGACCGTCTTGGATCAAGTCCGCCGTGATCTTAGCATTTGAGGTCCTAGATTTAAGGACATTTCCTTAAATCAAAGCCACTCAAACATTTATTTAAGATCATATTATCTTAAACCAAGTATGTAATTATATTGATTTAAGATCATATTATATTTATCCAAGATCATATTATCTTGCACAAAGTCTTGGTTTAAGATAATATAATCTTGAATGAAGAGAATTATAATCTTGATTTAAGATTGTTATTCTCTTGATTCAAGATCATATTGTCCCACAGTCAGGTTCCAGGGTTAATAGAATGATCATATTTTGAAAAAAATTCCCACACATGTATAATATTATTTCTCACGCCTATGAAATATGATACTTTCTTACTCTGTTAATCGTGTGAAATTTGGTTTCATAGGTGGTCGTAGGAAAAAGCACTTGTTTTTGAAGAAAAACTTGTTACAACGCCATTGCAAAATGGAGCTTATAGGTATAAATTATTTAATGCTACTTACCCGTGAATTTTTTAAGTAAATTTGAAAATCCCCATTTTTTGAGGGTAACAGATACAAATTCGTCCATTTTAAAGCAGATGAAAACAATGATACACCTTTAAACAAAACTGACGGCAAAAAAAAAAAAACCCAACTTCTCTCCCGCGCATATCTTGAACTACTGGCAAACTCTTTACCGTAAGACAATAGGGGCTTTGAGTCAAGATAATAACTCTTGATTTTCTGTTACTATTTTAAATGTCATGCATTTAAGGAAAAAATCCTTGCCACAAGGATTTTTCTACCAAGAGAATAATTAAAGAAAACCAAAGTCACAGATAATCTTAAACCGAGGATACGTGATCTTAAAAGAAGATTATTACTTCGATTTAAGATAATATAAATCCAAGATAATTTATTATCTTCTGCCAAGATAACCTTTTTTTCTGTGTACATCTAAAAAGTAGTTTTTATTTAATATTTCTGGAACCCTATAAACCACAGTAACGAATTTTTGCACATGCCTTAACATTGATAAAGGCTATTATTTCATGTTTGGTAATTTAAACCAGGGACGTGCGAAATGAGGGGCGATGTAATTTTTTCCCCAAAATTTTTTATGGGAATTTTTTTGACATTTTCTCAATAAAATATTAATATCTATTTAAAATACATAAAAAAGGTACTTTTTATGTAACACCATAGAGCTAACCGTGTTCTAGAAAATTGCAATTAAAGAGGCAATTTCACGTTCTGAGCTTCAACAAAAGGAACTATAAAATGCACCAATAAAAATTTTAATACTGCAAAGAGGTTCTAAATGCAGTAGTCAAAATATTTAAATTTAAAAATGCATGATTTTTTTGAGTGAACCACTTCAATTTCTCGTTTACTTACCTAACTTGTGAATAAATATAAGATTTAATATAGATAATATCTTTTTAAAAAATATCTAATTAAAAACTCCTAAAAGATCTCCGTATATAATCCTTGTTTAATAGCTTCCAAAATACTTCCTCCTCTCTCGTTTCTCCATAATTCTCCTCTTTCCCGTATATATCAGATAAGAATTTCACTCGGGCACCATCAGGGTTGCAAAGGGGCGCTTTTATTCAATGCGATCTTCATTTGTTTCTAGCCGCGAGCTTTCACGACATTTTACGACAGAAAATGTGTCCTTACGCCAGGGAAGGACAATGTTTAGGAGATATAAGTAATAAGAGCTTTTTTAATCTAGGGCCAAAATTGGTAAAACTTGGTGAAACCTGAAAACGTTCTGTTCCAAAGTTTTTAAAAGTTAATATCTATTTGTCAACTTTCAATCTCAAATATATATAATTTGTTTTCCTTCGTTACTATTTAACTTAGAATGAATGGGTTTTAGCAGTATCAAAAACTCCCATATATCAATTTACATACCGAGTGATCCAACAAAAACTTTAATCTTGGATAAAATTGAAACTAATGAGTTTTCGAAAAAAACGCCGAGACAAGTCAATTTTATCCAAGGTTAAAGTTTTGCGAAAAAAATTGTATCACCGTACAATTGTACAATATTGTATTACTGTATGGGGTGGTTTATACCACAATAGGGGGGATCGGGGCTAGTTGTCGCAGGGGTAAGTTGTCGAAGTGCATATATCTCAAAAAGTAATGTACTACTCTGGAAGCTCTTCAGCTTGCACAGAACACAATAATGAAAATACTTCTACAAAATGATCGCAGGCACTCCACTGAACGTTTATATCAAGAAAAAGGACTGTTTAAGGAAACTTTATGCCTAGAAAACTATAAGGGAACGTTCAAGTCTTATGTAATGCAAATTGTATCAAAATTCATACACTCCATACCCCGTTTCTGTGTTATTAGAGAGATTTCATGTTTTGGCTAACCCCCCAAATAGGGGTAGCAAAAATTTAAAACATCTACAGCATTTAATAACGCGGGAACAGGGGTAGGAAGTGTATGAATTTTGGTACAATTTGCGTTACGTAATACTTAAACGTTCCCTAACTTGGACTTAATAATATAAGTAACAGGCAAATAGGAAATATTACAACACGTTCAACAACTAATGAACACATAAACGTACCGCTGTATAAAAAGTCATTTATACAAAGATTTATTTTTTATTTGAGACCAAAACTGTACAATCCACCGCTTGTTCCTTAAGAATACTACTAATCAAAATAGGTTAAAGCTGGAATTAAGAATATATGTAAAAGAAAACAGTAAAAAAAAACTTTTAATATTATTCTTCTTCTTCTGTCCTTTAATATTATTACTATTTTAATTTAAAAGATAGTTTTAATAATGTTTGGTTAATTGAACTTTCTACATATTTTTCATGTTATTTCTCTTTTCTCTTCTCTCTCTCTCTCTCTCTCTCTCTCTCTCTCTCTCTCTCTCTCTCTCTCTCTCTTTCTTTCTCTCTTTCTATTATATTATAAAATAAATTTAGGTAATATGTTTATTTCACGATACAGGCTAAGCCTAGTGTGAAATTTAATTTATAATATATATTAGATATGTAATATTTGTTAAAGTAAATAAATAAATAAATAAATTTCATATTTTTTTAGTGCAGAACGTAATAGGGAAAATTTTTAATTAAAAAAAGTTGGCAGCTTTCCTGCTCTTAAATTTTGCTGATATTTTTCAGATTTCCAGACATATATACCAAAAAACAAGCCCCTTTTTGACATAAGTACACAAATGCATACCCCATCAGATAAAACACGACCATAATGATTTGCTGATTTTATCGCGCCTACACTGAATTTTACAGTCGTTTTTTTGTACCCGATCGTTTATCATTTTGTTACTGTCAAATGTCACAACGTACGACGCCTTTTTGATTTTTTAGGATACCGAAATTATTGTATGATTGATATTTGAGAACGTTGGACCTATAGGCCTCCTGATTTATACGATAAAAATCTCTATTTTGATGGTTTTTTCATATATTTTTTATTTTGTGCCGAAAATATTAATTAATTAAATATTTATTCATATTTATTTATATTATGCTGAAAAGTTTTTTTTTGTGGAGAATATACTTAACCAAGTATCACTTTATTCGGGAGCTTAAGTAAGTTCTAGTGAGACGGTGCTTTGGAAACAGATTAAAACGATTTCTTCTTAACTTAAGTAATAGATACATACATTTTGTTTAACCTCGTACTATTCTACTTAATTAAGCATCCCCTAAGTCCAGGACTTGTGTGTGCTAGTAGTAGAGGGAACCACCGGCTTTAATTGACTTTCGAACCAATTTATAGGGAGTGTCCGCTTCACTTACGCCTTCGCCAAATTTTAATTATTAATTAACTGAAAAAGGAAAATCGGTTCCGGTGAGAATCGAACTCACGCTATTTTGGGTAGTAAACTCGTCAAATACGACTCGGTAGTCCACTACACCAATCCTCCCATAAGGAATAATGTATTAAATAAATGTGAATAAATTCTTCAAGCATATACTATAAAAATGGTAACACTAATATGAGCATTAGAAATAAATATATTAAATGGAAGTTCAAAATGTAAAACAAATGATTTAAAACAAACTTAATGTATGACATTTTAATTTAAACTTAAAATAGGTTAGTGTTTTGTTATATACAGGGTGTAACAGAGTCGCATGTAGATATTTTAAGGAATGATTCTACATTAAACAATATGAAAAAAAGTTCCTATAAAGGTTGGTCCGGAAATGAGTCCTAAGGGAACTACGGCTCTTCGAAGATGACATATAGAATGGGAAACAAAAAAAATTAATGCTGTAGGGTGATTCTTCATTTAAAACTAAGCAAAAAAGTATTCTTCACCAAAACACCTAAATTTAATATTAAAGGAGTAATGGCCTTTTAAAAAGTGACGTTTTTGGTGGCACAAAAGTTTACTTCCTCCTAATTGAATTTTTTTTATAACGGTTGCTTCTACAGTGTTACACTATATGACATTTTTTATGTATTTTTACTGAAGGAATCTATATTTTTTACAAAAAATACAAAAAACATACACATAAAAAAGTTTGGGGCAAAAATGTCTTAAGCCTCACATATTTTGTCTGTCTAGGCACGCCTCTGGATAAATTCAAAAAATTAATTAACACAAACTTATTGCCCCTATTATTACTAGTATACGTGCAAAAGCTCGTCGCTCTAGCTGAAAGGGTACCAGAGTTATTAAATAAAAACCCTATTTTTATTACAATAAATTAAAGGGCCGTAGCTCTCTTAGGGCTCATTTCCGGACCAACCTTTATAGGAACTTTTCTTCATATTTTTTAATGTAGAATCATTCCTTAAAATATCTACATGCGACTCTGTTATACCCTGTATACAGCCTGTTCCAGAACTCGCGTACCGAAATTTAAGAGGTGATTCTACATCCAAAAATATGAAAAAAAGTTTCTATAAAGGTTGGTCCGGAAATGAGCCCTAAGGGAGCTACGGCCCTTCGAAGATGACGTATTGAATGGGGAACAAAAAAAAGCACCAATAAAATTTTAATGCTGCAGGGTGATTCTTCATTTAAAACTGAGCAAAAAAGTATTATACACCAAAACACCTAAATTTAATATTAAAGGAGTAATAGCCTTTTAAAAAGTAACGTTTTTGGTGGCACAAAATGTTACTTCCTCTTAATTGCATTTTTTTTGATAACGGTTGCTCCTACAGTGTTACACTATATGATATTTTATATGTATTTTTACTCTAGAAATATATATTTTTTACAACAAATCCAAAAAACATACACATAGAAAAGTTTGGGGCAAAAATGTTTTAAGCCTCAAATATTTTGTCCGTCTGGGCACGCCTCTGGATAAATTAAAAAAATAAATTAACATAAATTTATTGCACTTATTAATACTAGTATACATGCAAAAGCTCGCCGCTCTAGCTTAAACGGTACCCGAGTTATTAATTAAAAACCTTATTTTTATTACAATTTTAAAGGGCCCTAGATCCCTTAGGGCTCATTTCCGGACCAACCTTTATAGGAATTTTTTTTATATTTTTGGATCTAGAATCACCTCTTAAATTTTGGCATGCCAGTTATGGATCACCCTGTATATACAGTGCGGTCCAAAAGTCAACCCCCCCTCTTAACTTTTGAACGAGGTGAGATATCGATTTCAAATTTAGAACTCTTAAATAAGACTACTTAAACTATCTTTAAGCATATATTTGATATTTATCTCTTAAAATGTGGGTAGGGTGGCATGGGGGGAAATTTTTTTAAATGGAAAGGGGGGTCGTGTCATACATCATTTTAAAGCCTTTAAAATTCTCTATATAACCATACATTTTTAATTTTTTTAAACATGTTTTTTAAGGTTTTGATTTTTCAGTTTTTTGTGCTAAAAAATAAATTTTTAAGTTTTTTTTTGTTAATTTTTATTTATGTCAACTAAAATTAGTTGAAAAGTATAATTTACTTTTTTTCATTATGAAATTAGGCATTTTTAAAAAATTGTTTGGATTTTTTAGAGAAATTTTGACAAAAATACCCATTTTCAACCCTATTTTAAACCCAAAAAAATTGTTTAAAAAAAATAAAAAATATACAGTTAAATGGAGAATTTTATAAGTTTTAAAATGATGTATCACACGATCCACCTTTCCATTTAAAAAAATGTCGCCCCATGCCCCCCTGCCCACATTTTAAGAGCTAAAAGTATCAAATATATGCTTAAAGATAGTTTAAGTTTCCTTATTTAAGAGTTCTAAATTTGAAGTCGATATCTAAACTCGTTCAAAAGTTAAGAGGGGGGGGGTGACTTTTGGACCGCTCTGTATATATATATATATATATATATATACAAAAATCAATCATAATTAATTAGAATTACGATTAGCATATAAATTATATTTCAGGTGTTAAAATATTCGAATAAAAATTAACCAAAGGCAATTAATTTTTGGATTAGTAAAAGTAGATCTAAAAATTTAATTAAAATCCATGAATAACAAATTAATTAACTTATTAAATTTTAAAGAATTTATTCAATAAATTAAATCAATAACTATAAAACATAATAAATTGCGTCTTTAGGCTTTGCATACAGATTAATACATTTTATTTAAATCTACTTATCGTCAATTTATCAAACTGTATTAAATCATCATGATATAACACTTAAGCTTATAATTAACTTGACTAAATAAATGTACTTAGTTCTATCAAATTGAAAAAGTATTCATGAGAACATTAACCGCTTTAAATAAATTTAGATGGGTAACTGCCTGAGTTATCTATTTATATAACATCAAATTAAAAAAAAATCTAATAACAAATTAAGATGGACTGTTTATATAACTTATATAACCTAAACTAAATATTAAATTACACTATATAATTAAATATAAAAAAAATTCTTCCAAACCCGACAAAAGTATCGTATTTTGGGCCAAATCGCCTGTAACGATAAGACTACATGCTTATAGATACATAAAAAATAAACACTTAGCCAAAATCAGCCCTTTTTACATCCCGGAACATACTTTAATTAATTATTATAATTAAGAATTTTGACATATGTCAATGCACGATTTGGCAACATTGCACTTAAAGAAACTTCAAGTGTCAAGTGTTATTCCGTCAAAATTAAAATAACTTTTGCACATTACCTACTACAGTGGGGTCAAAGGAAAGGGTCTGTTTTGTATTCACTGCTCTTGACTATAAAATTAACATATTTTGTTGTGTTTTATTAGTTTTTACAGATTTAACATGCTGTAACTCAATGTGTAATTAAGCTGGACTTATGTGACTGGTTTCTTAAGTTTCAGTACGATTATGGAGTTATTTTTAAGGTATTTATACTATAATAACATTGTAAGCAAACCAGCAGCTTCAACGATAACCCAAAGCATGCAGTTCCATGGGACAGTGTTGCCCTAGTCAAGTAATTTAATGTGGCTTTCAACGTGCTAAATACGTCTATTTCCATGATATCATTTAAAATTGGATTATGAAAAAGTTACACATAGACTTTTAACTTATATAATACTATATTAAAGTAATAGTTTGTTTTTAGCGCACGAGTACAAGTTTAGAAAACGAGCCCCCTGCGCCGAGTTTTTTTTAAGTACTAGTGCGCTAAAAACGTGTTATGAAACCAGTACTTTATACAATTTTTTATATTTTACTCTAAAATTTTAAAAATCTTACATTTAAATTAATGACTGATTTAGGGATTTTTGTTTTGGGTTGGCATTACAGTTTTCGCTATGTTTAAAATTCTAAGAATAAATATTTTTTGATATATTTCATAGTCATAGTCATTCTTCTCTTTTTCACTGCAAGTAACCAAGCCACAATTTCAACATGGTAAAAATAACCTAAACACAAAATTTTGTAGAAAATTAAACTTTAAAGCGACGTTAACATTTGCACGGAAAACGTTAAGCGATAGGCTTTTGTCTGTTGCCAACCCAAAAGAAAAAAAGTAGAGACCTATAAGAACACTCAAAATGCGTTTGATTATCATAAGCAAATAGAAAAACATATTTAATTAATATTGTACGTTGTTTTTATTAGGTCTACATTCTGCCTAAATGTTATTATGTTGGTTTTTAGATAAACAAAGAATATTACTACTTCCAATATGATAGTCACATTTAGCGAAATTTATTGTTCTTTATTAATAAATAAACTCGGTACACAGTTTTTCATCATTTTGCACTTTTTTAAACAAAAACATGTTTTTATTATTTATCCCAAAACTCTTTCTTTGCTTATTGACATTATTATTCTTATTAGCAGTTAGTCAATCAGGGAATATTTCTTCTACAGAACAAAACCCAACTATTTATTGTAAAATTTTAGTTAAAATGCAAGTTTAAACACACATTTTAGCTAAAATACAAGTTTTAAAGACTAAACTAAGTATACTCGTGGCAATCTGAGAATGCGACTCTGACGTCAAAGCACGTAAATTAAAAAGCACTCTGTAGTGTAACTGAAACTTATTTATTAAGACTTATAACATAATTATTATATAGAAAATGTATATAAACAAAAATCATTTATTAAATCTTAAGAAATAAGTTTCAATTACACTACAGCGTAAATAAATAAATAAATAAATAAATAAATAAATAAATAAATAAATAAATAAATAAATAAATAAATAAATAAATAAATAAATAAATAAATAAATAAATAAATAAATAAATAAAAATGTTTGACAACATTTTTTTTCAGGTCCAAAGTAAACCCATAATACTCCTCTGATGTGAAACTGTGATAACTGTAATAACTGTGATTGTAATAAGATTAAATTATTAAGAAACCAAATAAAATGAATTGAAACGATTCTTGGTACGAAACTAATAAAAGGTAAAATATCTCAATATACCTTTACATTTACTTGAATTCGAGCTAAAGATTTCAATGTGACAATTAGATACAAATTTATGGCTAGCTTTACATAAATATCAATGTTCGTTCTCTCCGACTAACTACTGGTTATATTAACTTGTCAACCAGGGCATCTTAATCCCAATTTAATGTGAAATTAACAGTTAAAATATTTATCCTTGTCGAGTTAAGATTCCAAGAGTTTCAACTTAATTTTATTAATAGACGGTGATCTTTGTTAATGTGACTACAAAACGGACTGAATTTATTATTCATGTTGGATAATAGAATTAAAAAGAAAGATTTATTTTATGGTAAATTCTTACATGTGTATGCCTACATAATACTTGCATTTGCGGACCGTACTAAATAAGTGATTATTATATTTAAAATTGTTTAACAAGAAGCCATTATCCAGTTTCATAATTAAGAAATAAAAGGATTTTTTAGTACTTACTGGATACAATTTTAATTTTATATACATGTTTCGCCACACTAGGCATCCTCAGGAGTTACTAAAAGATAAATAATAATAAAATAAATCGTCTGAAACAAACTTGAACCTATTTTCCCTTAGACACTACAAAGAGTCTAGCAGACTAACCATATGAAAACTGCCCCCGCTTTAATTTAACTTTTTGTACTGGTTATGTAACACCCTTGACCTCAAAGATAACTCACCCCAATTTCAGACCCCTGCCCCCTCCCCTAAGGGTAATAATAGCATAAATTACAAAAACTTTAAAGTCGATTTTCTCGGTAACTATTTCAGATATTTCAAAGATTAAAAAAACAAATTATAGTTACTCACTAGTACTACAAAATGTATTTTTTTAGAATTTTTGGTTCTATAATAGGGGTCGAAAAAAATATTTTAAGTTTTTGGGGATAGGTTTCAATACCACCCCTTTGAATGACACCCACCAAAAAATTCCGGCAAAACACTTATTTACCCACCTCTAAAGTGTAAAAATTGGAAAGCTGTCAAATGGCCGGAAGGCTGCTAAAAAACATAAAAACTAGTAGCGTGCACCAATTTTTAAAAATAATATAATTTCGAATAGTATTATTAAAATGATTTATGAAGACGATAATTTTACATTAAATCAGTAAGGGCATATTTAAGTCACATGACATATATTTTTAGTAAAAAAAAATTATTTGAAATAAAAAAAGTAATTCCATGGTAACTCACGTTACAGCCGTAGAATAAATATAATAAATATTTTATTATATTATCATTTTTTTAACAAACAGTCTTTAAAAATAATAGAGGAAAAGCAATATTTAATAATAATATAATAAAATATCTAAAAGAAGTGTAGTTTTTTCTGCAGATGTAACGTGAGTTACCATGGAATTACCCTTTTGGAAAAAAAATTATTTTATTTTATTTTTTTATTAACAATAGTAGGTATAAAAAATAAAGTAATTTAATTACAATTTTATATTAAACTATAATAAGCCGTTAAATTAACTTTTTGGGTAATTCTGGTAACTCACGTTACAGCCGCAGAAAGAAAAGGCCCTTTCTTTTAAATATTTTATTTGAAGATATGTAATGCTAGGCATTCCATTATACACAGTGGTCCATTTATCATGACAATCCTTAATATTTTAACAACATCTATATATCAAAAAAAGTTGAGAGTATAAAGTGCATTTTATGGCCCGCGCGGGCATAAAAACACAAAAAATGTTTTGGATTAACTTACAGCATTTCCCTAGTAATGACATAGGCTTAACTAGGGGGGGGCTTGGGTGGGCTTAGGCCCCCTCCCCCAAATTAAACTATAAAAGTAAAGTTACGCATATATATATATATATATATATATATATATATATATATATATATATATATATATATATATATAGGGGACTCAAGCCCGCACCCAAAATTTGGACCTGGTTACGCCCCTGAGTAACGATAGTGTTAAAATAAAATTGAATTTTCGTTTTTTTTTTTTTTAATATTTATATTGTGGATGCAATAACGAACTAGTGTGACATAAAAGTTTGTGTGCACCGCAGGTATTAATAGATATATATGCCTCCGGGCGACTTACAAACAAACATCGTCGCCCTCAGGGCATAAACATCTACTTTTTTTAAGAAATTTTGACAAAAATTCCCATTTTCAAAAATTTTTAACACCCTCAATTTTTTTTCGAAAAAATAAAAAATTTATGGTCGAATAGAGAATTTTACAAGCTTTAAAATGATTTATCACCCAAACTCCTTTCAATTTAAAAAAATATTCCCCCTTGTACCCCCGCCTCCATTGTGTCCGCTAAACATATTAAATATACACATATACATATATTTTGTGCTTTAGTTAAGCTCTTATAACTTTTTTTTACTTTTTTTATATATCTAGAAGTTATTAAAATATTAAATATTTTCATGATAAATGGACCACTCTGTATAATGGAATGCGTAGCATTACATATCTTCAAATAAAATATTTAAAAGAAAGTGCCTTTTCTTTCTGCGGCTGTAACGTGAGTTACCAGAATTACCCAAAAAGTTAATTTTATTTCAAATGAAAGTAAGTTTTTTACTAAAAATATACCTCATGTGACTTAAATAGCCCCTTACTGGTTTAATGTAAAATCGTCTTCTACATAAATCATTATAATAATACTATTCAAAATTACATTTATTAATTTTAGACTGGTGCACGCTACTAGTTTTTAGGTTTTTTAGCTGCCTTCCGGCCATTTGACAGCTTTCCAAGTTTTACACTTTAGAGGTGGGTAAATAAGTGTTTTGCCAGATTTTTTTGGTGGGTGTCATTCAAAGGGGTGGCATTGAAACATACCCCCAAAAACTTAAAATATTTTTTTCGACCCCTATTATAGAACCAAAAATTCTAAAAAATATATATTTTGTAGTGCTAGTAAGTAGCTATAATTTGTTTGTTTTAATCTTTAAAATATCTGAAATAGTTACCGAGAAAATCGACTTTAAAGTTTTTTTAATTTATGCTATTATTACCCTTAGGGTAGGGGTCTGAAATTGGGGTGAGTTATCTTTGAGGTCAAGGGTGTTACGTAACCAGTACAAAAAGTTAAATTAAAGCGGGGGCAGTTTTCATATGGTTAGTCTGCTAGACTCTTTACTTACTCGTCATTACAGAGGTGAATATAAAATTAAAATTGTATCCAGTAAGTACTAAAAAATCCTTTTATTTCTTGATTATTATATTATTCACAGCACCAGCGCTAGAATAATATTATACGGTAGTTTCGAATATTCAAAAAAATAAAAATCAAAAATTCTTGGATATAAATTGGTTTCATGAAAAAATAATCAACTTTTTTTTTCAAATGTCCGTATGTCCGTCTGTCCATCTGTCTGTCCGATGTCACGATTTTTGTAGACACGATAACTCAAGAACGAATAATCGAATCGTATTGATATTTTCAGAAAAAATCAAGTTCTATAAGGGGAAGATTCCTATTGTTTTTAAAAGTAACCCCACAAAAAGAAAAAAGTTATCGGGGTTAAACTTTTAAAAAAATTGAAAAATTCTGAAAGGAAATTCCGATCAACGCAATTTTTTTAGGAAAAATTAATTTATTATAATGTGATCATTAAATTCTACAAAAGAATATTGTTTTTTTTTTTTTTTTAAGAAAATTTAATAAAAAAATATTTTTAAAATAACTCGATTATTATTAATACATTAAAGAAATGATCCAAACAAAAATTGTTAAAAATTTCCTCCTTAACAAAATTAGTTATATGCATTTTTATCGTAAGATGCATATTAAGCAACTAAACCCTAAAATTCAAGTTAGCGTAAACCCCTTAGGCAAATCACCCGGTGAAAAACTAACAGGGATGTTCTGTACCCTTTAAAATATCAGCCCGTGTACATTTACTGCAATTTACATTTATTATTTGACTGGGCTATTATCATTAAACGCTATTCAAGTATATTTAATTCCTAATACAAAGAACAAGAAATTTCGTTGGTTTATTCTAAGATTTAATGTTCAATCTACCAATAAAACATGGCCTTCTTACTAACTAACGATTCTTGAAAAGGCGTAAAAAATATTTAGTTTCACTATTTTATTGTAATATTAAAATAAATTTATTTATTTCATCAAAAAACTGAAATGTAGATACCTACTATAAGACCCACTGGTTAGGTCAGTTCTAGGAACTCTCCACGCAATTTCTTGTATATCTTTTCATCGCTTTAATATAATTTCATTCTTATTTATAAGAATGAAATTATAAGCTATTATACCCACAATTATAAAAAAGTAATAAAAAACTTCCCACTAGTTGGTAGTAACGGCTATCAGTAATAAAGTCATTATGTTATTTCGGATAATAACACAGGTCTGTGAACGAAAAATTTGTACATTTTTTAACCGACCACGGTGTTCTAGAAAAACTTTTAAATGACATGACAACTTCCATTTTTTTTTCTTTTTGGAATTTTTTATATGAGCTCTAATTAAAAAAATAAGACCAACATTTTAAAAATCGTTAGAGCCGTTTTTGAAAAAAAGTGTTTTTTAGAAAATATCTCTGATATTTCACGACAACATACTCGGTTTGCCCTCGATGTCTCGGATTTTGTCCAAACTTGGCATAGTGGTTTGGTACCTAAGCACTCTATCCAATTTTTTTTCAAAACGGTCGCTCCGTTCACTATACTGGGTGTCCCACCAAGTTCTTAAAATAGCTTATCTCCGTTATTTAAAAATTTGCAAAGAATAGCATTAAATCAAAGCCAAAGAAGATTTTACCGACTTATTCAAAACCGCCCCTTGCTTACCCACTCCCTTGAAACTACCCCCAACTTCTGTTTTTCGAATAGTACCCCCTAGTTCTTTTTAAAGACTATGAAAGTGCACTTTATTTTGAATTCAACCATTTATTATAAGTGGTATCTTAGATTTTAAGGGGCTCTAAATAACAATTATTATTTATTAATAGAAGGGTGGTATTTAAAACAAAATTGCGGGTAATTCTAGGAGACTGGGTTGTTATGAGTTGGTTTTGAATATATTAATCAATTTTCTTTTGGGTACAATTTAACGTAAGTTTTTGGAAAATTTTTTGGTTAAATTTAAAATGAAATGTGCTTTTATATTCTTTAGTAAAATAGGGAAGTGCTATTTAAAAAACTAGTTGGAGGTGGTTCCAAGAGGGTGGATTAATAAGGGGTAGTTTTGCATATGTCAGTAAATTCTACTTTGACTCCAATTTAATTTAATTTTTTTTTAACTTTTTTATATTTTTAAATAACGGAGATATAGCCCGCCTAAAACCTGGTGGGGCATTATTATTACTAAATAATAATTGTTATTGGAAGCCCCTTAAAAGAATAAGATACTATTTATAATACATGGTTTAATTCAAAATGAAATGTAATTTCATATTCTTAGACAAAAATGGATGTGGAAGGTGTTATTTGAAAATCAGAGGGTGGGGTGGTTACAAGGGAGCGAGTAAGCAATGTAGGGGGGGTTGAATAAGTCAATAAAATATGTTTTGCCTCCTATTTAACGCTATTTTTTACAAAAAATTTACCTTGCCAAATAACGGAGATATAACTTGTCAAGAACCTGGTTGGTGGGACACCCGGTATCGTGAACGGATGGACCGTTAAAAAAAAATTGGACTTTAATTGAATTGAAGGTTATCAATTTGACGTGTGACTTTGTTTTTTTTTATGTTTGTTCCCGCATAACTTTGGAACGAATGAACGGAATTTGATGAAACTTCTTGCAACTTAAAGAGGGCATTCATGAGGTGGTCCCGTTTTAATGACTCTCGGATAATGCGGGGTAAGCCGGATAATTAAGATAAATCTAATAATTTTAACGCAATTTCACTTAAAAATGGCTTAATTTGGTTCTACTACCAACCAAATTTTTAGAGAAATATCGGAAAAGTCGGATAAGCCGAATAACTTGATTAAGGGGTCACTCAAATATTGCGGCATGCTGAAAATCTTTTAAATGCCGCTAAACTTGATTCTTTGGACCTTTAATATTAAAATACCAAGAGAAAATGATAAATTTTGTGATTTTACCATAAGGCGTTATTTAACTATTACTTAACGCTTAAAGTTTAACAAGATTTTCTTTAGCATTTCGTTTAAAATAAGGTTGGTTTGACTCTTGGGCGCTGAAATAAAATTATTACTTTTTTTTTAGAAATTTATCTAAATTTATTTAATGAAGTCACAACTCACTGTTATTGGGTTGTGACGTCAGCAGCTTGGCGAGATCGAAGGACAATTATAATTTAGCTTAGATGACGTTACAAATCTGCAAGTTCCGTGTCTCTAAAAAGTAAAAAATAAAAACTTTTCGCAATAAAAAATGAACCGTTTTCTGTGTCTCTAAAAAGTAAAAAATAAAAAATACTTAAGTCGGTGCTAATCTCACAGCAAACAATAATAAAATAATGAAAAAAACAATTGTTAGTAATAAATTTAGGGAATGGTGAAATTGGCACCGATTAAAGTATTTTTTATTTTTTACCTTTAGAGACACAGAAGTCGGTTCATTTTTTTTGCGAAAAGTTTTTATTTATGTAAATAGTCGAAAACTTTGATTTTAAATATGATTTCAGTAATTGTGGATGTCCCTCCTTTCATACTACAAATCCAAATAAAAAAGGTGGGGTGGCCGTTTGGACTTGGTTTTAATTTTTTCCAACCATAATAAAAAACAACTGAAATCGCGACAGCCGTAAAACTGACTGTTCGCAATTCACAGACATCTTGATTAAATTACGAAAATAAAACACCCGATTTTAGACCCATGGTTTTTAACTTTATCTACCCACCTAAATTATGTTTGGACCTAGCAAAAAATACTATCTATACCTCAGGACTAAACGTGGCTGTTTTAGTCCCTTGCATTTCTCTTTCCCTCGCTCACTACGCTCGCTCAGGAAACACTCATGCAGCGGGACTAAAACCGCCAGTTTAGTCCCTTGGTTTGGACTTTTTTTTGGAGTTCAGTATACCTACTTAAAGGCTTTTTAACGAGGTAGATATTTATAATTCCCCCACTTAAATTTATTCTCATATTTTGTTAATAAGCTCAAAATATTAAATTTATATTGGAAAAGAAAAACTGAATTAATTTTTGATTCACCAGCCAAAAAAATGTATAAAAATTAGATAAAATTTTGAAAAAAATAAACCTTTTCTTCGCAGACCTGTGTAAATATTGTTACCGGTAGCTGTAGTGAAGAGGTGTTAAAGGAAGGCAAAACAGCAGGATAACAAAATTAATTTCTTCATTATCCCACTGTGAACATAATAAGACTATACCTACTTTTTATATGCTGTGGAGCTAAAAAAAATATATTTGGGTAGTCCTTGTTTTTTTTTACTTTTTAAAAGTTAATAGAATATTTGATTAAAAATTAAGGAATGCTAGGTCAACATTGAAATGGAGTAGTTTTGCATAACAGTAAATTTCTTTATAGTATTATTAATTGGAGACATTTCGCCTCAATGATTATTTATATCGATAAAAAATCTAAAACAGAAAATAAAATTATTGTTACCGGTGTCTTTGTTTCAATTACCTATAAATTACATATTTTGACATTTGTCATATTTTGATTGATAAAACCAAATATTGCACAAATTCTTTCAAAAAATAAAAATGTTTTTTGAAAACCGGATCAGATTAGATCCCAAAACGTTAGAAGATAATTTTTATTTAGTTTTTCGTTGTTTTTTAATTATTTTAACGAATTATCAAGAATGTTATTAAAAATTCTTTATTTAGGCAAAAATTTTAAATTTTGGTAAGTTATTGACTAATAATATTTTTTAGGTAAAGAAGATATAGCAGATAAGTATTATTTTAAACCCAATACCTTACCAGCGCATCTAGAAATAGGTGCGCCTGATAAGAACATTTTAATTTTATTTTCTGTTTTAGATTTTTTATCGATATAAATAATCATTGCAATGCATTGAGGCAAAATGGCTCAAATTATAGATTCTAAGTAAATTTCTTAGTCCTAGAATAATATTTTCTTAACATATTTTTTGATAAAAAACGATAAAACAAATATTTAATTTCTTAAATCATCAAGCTATAGCTTGATGTCCTCAGGCTGGTTCCGTCTCACCTTAGCACTGGACTTTTTTTTGGGTTTACTTAAAATTATATATTATTGGGGAGCAGTATTCTATTCTAGGTCTGCCTACCTTTATTTTAACTCCCATCCCGCTCTCCAATAGGTCGTTTCACTTTAGATATCTCAAAAACAGACGCAAAAACCACCAATTTTACCAAAAAGTTCTCCAGCTGCAAATGAAAACTCTAATTCAATGATAGAAAATCTTACTTTGACGCAAAAAAAAACGAAAGGCATCTTAATCTCCAAAAAAGAAAGGCTCCACCCAGCCTATTCAGATAAATGACCAATCATATTAACTGTGAAAACTGAGCCCCAGCCTGGAACAAAATCATCCTCAACAAAACTCTTTTATACAAACTCCAGGCCTTCCAAAACAAGGTACTCAGCATAGCATAGCAAAGCAAGTATTTAATCCAAGACAACCAGATTACTGTAATCCCCTCATTTCTGTTCTGCTCTGTTCTTAACCAGTTATTTTCCCTACAAACAATTCATGACCGATGCAACTCCAGCATAGGTGAGCTAATCTCACCCCTCTCCCCAATCTCCATTCAAACTAACCCCTGTTTAGACAAATGAGCCATAGGCTCTGTCTTTCTCTTCAATTTCGCAGATCATCATTAATAGTACAAATCTTGAAACATACTTATAAGGTCACATGCCTTGTATTTATAAGCTCTGATGCCTTAGAATGTGATTAACTTTTTCTTCAATAAGATTCGGGTTTCTCCAATTATCTTCAATGAGATCTCGTTAGTAAATAGTCTGCCCTTTTTATACATAAGGATGACTATAGTCTAAGTTTTGCAAACATATAGAGCTGTAGGTACTTGAGACAAAAATTGCATCTAGAATTTGGTAAAATGGAGCTATAGAAAAAGAAGAAATTCTACCTTGTATGGGTTCCTGGACAGCGGGGTTCCAGGCACAGAGAAGGCATATAAACTTGCCAGACTCGGAGACGAGACTCCTTGCATGGGACTTAACAGTAGCCCTCAATATTTGGGCAGAGATAGACTAAGAGAAAGTTGATCAACGGTAACAAACTGCAGACAGACCAAGGACTTTCTTTCCGGTCCAAGCAAGTCAAAAACCGTCTGTTTACTAGGTAGAAGCCGAGCCACTATTAGCCAAATTACAGGGATCATCACGAGTCATTGTGGACTAGGAAGGCAACTGTTTAAGATCAAGGTTGGAAACGACTCCATCTGTTTGGGCTGTAGGAAAATATCAGCTGTTGTCTACAAAACAAATATCTTCCTTTCTATTTTTAAGTATGTCTATGTAAAAACACCTTTTAACCTCTATAGTTTTTTAACCTCTATCGTTTGAAAAATAACCTGAAAATGTATTCTAACAAAAATATTTATTATTTATTAACAAACCGCAACATTTTTTATCATATTTAAACATATATTTTTATGCAATATTTTATTACTGTTCAGCCTAATAATAAAATAATAAACTTTTCTTTTCTAAATTGGTGTTGGAATCATTAAAATTACTGCAATTTTAATTTCAAATTTTAATTAACCAACACAAGGTTTAATTAAATGATTAGGCTTGGTCTGTATACAAATAACGATATATCATTAATATTTTGTTTTTAATTAATTTTCTATTATTTATAGACCGCAGTCTAATGACTTGGCAAAAAAATCCGCCAAATATAAATGAAAAGTTATATAAAACAACATTAAAAACGTGTATAACAATTAATTTACCAACAGTTGGCATGCTGATTTTTACTCATACTGTACAAGTCCTTGTCATATATTGTACCATATAAAATCCGATCAAAAAATATCCGACGATAAAATATCCTCTGGTGGGCAAAAATTGATGGACAAAATTTATCGGCGATCGGTGATCAGTAACTGCCATGCCAAAATTTAAGAGGTGATTCTGCATCCAAAAATATGAAAAAAAGTTACCATAAAGGTTGGTCCGGAAATGAGCCCAAAGGCCCTTCGAAGATGACATATTGAATGGGGAACAAAAAAAGCATCAATAAAATTTTAATGCTGCAGAGTAATTCTTCATTTAAAACTGAGCAAAAAAGTATTCTTCACCAAAACACCTAAATTTAATATTAAAGGAGTAATAGATAATAAAAGTAACGTTTTTGGTGGCACAAAATGTTACTTCGTCTTAACTGCATTTTTTTTAAACGGTTGCTCCTACAGTGTTACACTATATGACATTTTTGATGTAGTTTTACTTAAGAAATCTATATTTTTTACAAAAAATCCAAAAAAAAGTACACATAAAAAAGTTTGGGGCCCAAACGTGTTAAGGCTTATACATTACTCCGTCTAGGATAAATTAAAAAAAAAATAAATTAACATAAACTTATTGCCCTTAAAGGGTACCAGAGTTATTAATTAAAAACCTTATTTTTATTACAATTTTAAAGGGCAGTAGCTCCTTTAGGGCTCATTTGCGGACCAACCATTATAGGAACGTTTTTTTTGATATTTTTGGATGCAGAATCACCTCTTAAATTTTGGCATGTCAGTTATTGATCACCCTGTATGTATCTGGAGACATGATATGCAACCAATTTTTGTTTTTATTATATTTAATCTAAACGAAACTGTTTGGCTTGATTTTAGCAATAAGGAACCTGATTACGTATGAGATTTTTTAATGATTTTTGAACCTTAGGGCTCATTTGCGGACCAACCTTTATAGGAATTCTTTTTTTATATTTTTGAATGCAGAATCACCTTTTAAATTTTGGCATGCCAGTTATTGATCATCCTGTATGTAATTTTACAAAAAAAATGCGGTATATGAAATGTAATTTTATTTGTTAACTTTTACACTTCCAAATGTTCGTTTTTTTTTTCAGAGTATAATACGCAATTTAAATACATTAGCCTAAAAAATAAAAAAGTAAATAAAAGAAAATACAATTCGACACCCCAACGAATAAAAAAAAATGTTCAATTTATATACCAACACTTTGACATAGAAATTAATATAATTACTGTTGTCAAACATACCGCACAGGATTCATAAATTTCTATTACAAAGGACACCAAGTTCATTATTTCATTCACCCTCTAATCGAAAGAGAGCAACCCCAAGAGCAAGAGTTTCATAATAGTTATGCCAGAACAGTGCCTTATTTTTAGGGTTTATTTATCTTGAAAAAATTACATGAAAAGATTCTGCACACTGTCCAAAAATTTATAAAAAGCAGTGTCAGCTAGAGCTCTATTTTACACATTTTTAAAGGTTATAACAAAAATTTGGACTAAATCTATTCAGAAATATCTCAAATTTTAAATAAATAGATTCAGGAATCCAGATTCAAATTTATGGTACTAGAATCTAAAAATTATATTATCAGGTAATAGTTGGAATCCTATTTTATATATCTTAACCTGAAAATATTGGCATTCAATGTTATTTCTTAAATTTAAAATAAATGCACCCAGGAGTATCTCGAATTTCTAATAAATCTATCTGGGATTCTGTTCACTGCCTCAAAATCTATGAAAAATATATTGTCAGGTCTGAGTTAGAATTATCAATTCTTAGTTGAAACTATATTTTAAATATATCTCAAATTTAGAATAAATTGATCCAAATTTTTTATTTTACATATCTTAACCTATAGATATTGGAAGGTATTTAAAGGTTATATATCAAATTTATAATAAATCGATCCAAATTAGGATTCCTGGCTCAAAATTGATACAAAACATGTTATCAGATCTCAGTTGGAACTCTACCACTACTACTATCAGTGCTCCGCTGACTTGGTGCGTTTGCGAAAAAATGACTAACTTTAACTATTTTCTTTGAAAATTACACTGATCTACACTCAAAAATTTTCCGACACCATTTTAGTTGATTCTAGAAGTATTTGGTGCGCTGTTTTCGGAACCTTGCTTCGTTTTTCTCGATCAGCTCGTTTTTTCTAGATATAGTAGTTTATTTTTTATAGGCTTCTAAATCCAAAAACTGAGATTTTTTTTTCATTTTTTTGATATTTCATGAAAATTTTATATAAATACTAAAGATATTGCTCTGATTTTTATAAGCAACACTAGCACACATGTGAGGTTTGTAAAAATAATTAAAAAAATACGATTTTAAGGGGAGTTATTGAAAGCAGAACAACATTTTTGAGTTATTGAATGTTTATTTGATGATATTTTTATGTTTTAAAGCAAGGAGATTTGTTTTTAAATTTTTTGTTTTTGTTTTTTTTTTATAATAAATTTTATTTATTGTGTTGCTCTTCTAAAAATAAATAAAATACTTCAATATTATATCTACCTCCGTCACTGGATTAAATTTAAAACTTTTTTTATTTTTTAAAACCACATATACAGGGTATCCCATTAACTTTCCTACAGGCATTATCTTAAAAACTGTAAGAGATATCAACAAAAAGTAGGTCAGTTGGATATTTTTAGTAAGCTTTCTATTTATGTAATCGGTAAGGTTCTAAAACTTACCCCCTAATCCCCATCATAACCTTTTCTGGTGTGAGTATCCTTTAATCGAAGGAGAGCGACCCCCAAAAGTGAGAGTTGTAAATTTACATCATTTCTGTATTAACAGAACCAGATAGGATGTGATAAAATCTACTAAGCCTTGCTATTCATTAAGGGTTCCGAATGAGATGTTCGAGATTATAAGCAATTCATTTAAAAAAAGCAAACAGGGGTCGTGATTGCTGCGTTTACCATAGAATACACTTTGCAGAGGATCTTTTGAAAAAATGAGATGACTGACTGACTTGCATTAGATTTATGTTAAGGCCTATCCAGAAGCTTGAATAAGAACATAAAACATAAGAATATGATGCCGTGATTAGCTTATAAGGTACATGGCGGAACATCAAGCCAATCACGGCGTCGCATTGTTATGTAGTGTTGTTATGCTAGCCTGTGGATATGCCCTTACAATACAATACATGTCACCCATAGATTTATTTTAAGGAAGACGTTTTCCTTATTAAAATTTTTTACTTTAGTGTTTTAAAATTTAGGATTCCATCATATATACGACATTATCACAAAATTATGCTGTTATATGTATATGTATATGTACTACAGTGAAAAATACATGTCAATAGGTTAAACTGTTCCCGAGTTATAAAGTAAGAAATATTCTATCATACTATCACCAATCATAAATTTTACCTCAAAAATTGACATTTATTAAAAATATATTTTTTGCACGACCAAGACTAAAACCTAATTTTACGCTTTCATTTTCGGGACTAAACTTGCCTTTTTTCTCCGTAGGGAATAAAAATCACGGCAACCTTGATAATATTAAAATATAATACTTACTATGTGCTTTGCTGGTTCAAAAATTAGGTTTGGTGGTGTTTTGTAATAAATTAGCGATTCAAACCAATTTCATTTTAACAAAGAAAACCTTTAAAAATAACATTGTTATAACAATTTATACATAACTTAAAATTTATCATCTTCGTCCATTTTTTTGACGTTTATGGCAACCATATTAAAAAACAATTGAAATCGCGATAGCCATGAAACTGACTTTTGGCAATTTACAGGCATCTTGATTAAATTACGAAAATAAAACAACCGATTTTAGACTCGTGGTTTTTAATTTTAATTTGATCTACCTACCTAAATTATGTTTGGTCCTGCAAAAAATAGTGTATATACTTCAGGACTTTTTTGTGTTAGTCCCTTGCATTTCTGTTTCCCTCGCTCGCTACGCTTGCTCAGGAAACACTAATGCAGCGGGACTAAAACAGCCAGTTTAGTCCCTTGGTATATAAATAACTATTTAATAAATATATTAATATACACGGTGTATTTGAAATAGGGTCGGAAATTTTAACTGATGATTCTACATCATAAAATATGACAAAAAGTTCCTATAAATATATGTCTAAAAATGCGTCATAAGGGAGCTACGCCCCTTTGAAAGTGGCTAAAAAAAATCGGTTTTTATTTAATAACTCAGGAACCCTTTGAGATATATCAACGAGGTTTTGCACGTCAACTAATCCTACCAAGGCCCGTTTTTATGTGTTATTTTCATGTACTTATTTCAACTAGGGGTGTGCGAAACGGGGAGGGCTTATCAGTTTTTTGTCCCAAACTTTGTTCTGTGTAACTTTTTTGGAATTTTATTTTTGAAATATGATTCCTCAGGTCAAAATACATAAAAAAGGCACTCTTGTTGTAATACTGTAGGATTAACCGTTTTCGAGAAAAATTAATTTGAAGGTGAAATTCTACAGTTCGAGGACGAAAAATTAAATACTAAAATGTTGAAAACTAAAATTTTAATGATGCAGGGCGAATCTACATTAAAAACTAAGAAAAAAACCTCATATACAGGTACTTCCAAAAATCAATCCTAATGGAGCTATGGTCTCCTAAATATGCACCATTTTTAAAGCGCTATGGTAGCTTTAAAATCGTTTTTTCGACCTACATGTATGGAAACTTTTTTTCTTAGTTTTTGATGTAGAATAACATTGCATCATTAAAATTTTGGTTTTCAACATTTTAGTATTTAATTTTTCGTTCTCGAACCGTGGAATTTCACCTTCAAATGAATTTTTCTCGAAAACGGTTAATCCTACAGTATTACAACAAGAGTACCTTTTTTATGTATTTTGACCTGAGGAATCATATTTCAAAAATAAAATTAAAAACTAAGAAAAAAACCTCATATACAGGTACTTCCAAAAATCAATCCTAATGGAGCTATGGTCTCCTAAATATGCACCATTTTTAAAGCGCTATGGTAGCTTTAAAATCGTTTTTTCGACCTACATGTATGGAAACTTTTTTTCTTAGTTTTTGATGTAGAATAACATTGCATCATTAAAATTTTGGTTTTCAACATTTTAGTATTTAATTTTTCGTTCTCGAACCGTGGAATTTCACCTTCAAATGAATTTTTCTCGAAAACGGTTAATCCTACAGTATTACAACAAGAGTACCTTTTTTATGTATTTTGACCTGAGGAATCATATTTCAAAAATAAAATTGCAAAAAAGTTACACAGAAAAAAGTTTGGGACAAAAAACTGATAAGCCCCCCCCGTTTCGCACACCCCTGGTTGACATAAGTAGATGAAAATAACACATAAAAACGGGCCTTGGTAGGATTAGTTGACGTGCAAAACCTCGTTGATATATCTCAAAGGGTTCCTGAGTTATTAAATAAAAACCGATTTTTTTAGCTAATTTCAAAGGGGCGTAGCTCCCTTATGACGCATTTTTAGACATATGTTTATAGGAACTTTTTGTCATATTTTATGATGTAGAATCATCAGTTAAAATTTCCGACCCTATTTCAAATACACCGTGTATATTATTAATAATAATAATTATATTTGTTGAAAATGACAATTTTTATTTGGACTGCTTTATGTTACATAACTTATGTAATAACATTATCATTGTAAAATGACTGTAAGTTAGTGAAAATTTTATTCAATAACTTTTAAATGATATGAATTAAAGATTCAATTTTTTTGTATGTTATGCTACATCAGCAATTGAAGCCAACACCTAATTTTAACTGTTTTTGTCAATACGTTTAAAAGATATTAAGGAAAAAGTTCATCAACTTAATGCCATCTTACAACGTGGGTCAACATATTATTGCATAACACAATCCAGATAAGTATCTATAAAAAACAGCTGCTTAAACCATCCTTCAGGTCAAGACATTACAAGTCATATTTACTTTATTTTCTACCGTTCTATGATTTTCAATAATTACATATTCTTTTAAGTTTAACCATAATATTAGAGAATTTGTCAAGAAATTAAAAGCTTTTGGCATCATACGCTATAGATACATAGGAGTCAAGGGACATGTTCACTGCCTCCTAAGCTTTAATTAGTAACAAATCACTCAACCACATTTCCAATATCCTAAATCAAGCAGTGATAAACCTCTATGGCTTTGCGCCTCCAATTATCATCAATATAACTATTGTAGTTGTTAGGACAAATACATTAATATCTCTTAATATAAAATTTTTCAAAAACTAGTTAGTAAGCCCTTAAATACAATTATTCTTTTTTCTATTTTGCGACTTTTATAAGCTCATAATCACAAGCATTTTGCGTGTTCTTATAGGCCCATAAGAGGCCTCTACTTTTTTTTCTTTTGGGTTGGCAACAGACAAAAGTCTATCTCTTGACGTTTGCCCTGCAATTGTGAATGTTGTGTTTAGGTTATGTTTTACCGTGTTAAAATTGTGGCTTGGTTAATTGCAGTGGAAAAGAGAAGAAATGACTATAAAATATATCAAAATAATATTCGTTCTTAGAATTTTAAACATGGCGAAAAATAATGCCAATTCGAAAAAAAAATCCCTAAATCAGTCATCAATTTAAATGTAAGTTTTTTAAGATTTTAGAGCAAAATAGAAAAAATTGTATAAAGCACTCGTTTCATAACACGTTTTTAGCGCTAGTACTTTAGAAAACTCACCGCAAGCGGCTCGTTTTCTATACTTGTACTCGTGCGCTAAAATAGTATATTAAAGTACTTTAGTACTTTAGTACTATAGTATATTAAAGTACTTTAGAAAACTCGCCGCAAGCGGCTCGTTTTCTAAACTTGTACTCGTGCGCTAAAAACGTATGTTATGAAACGAGTGCTTTATACAATTTTTTCTATTTAGCTCTAAAATTAAAAAAAAAACTTACATTTAAATTGATGACTGATTTAGGGATTTTTGTTTTGGGTTGGCATTACAGTTTACACCATGTTTAAAATTCCAAGAACAAATTATATTTTGATATATTTTATAGTCATCTCTTCTCTTTTCAACACGGTAAAAAATAACCTAAACACAAAATTTTGTAGAAAATTAAACTTTAAAGTGACATTGACATTTGCACAGAAAACTTCAAGCGATAGGCTTTTCTTTGTTGCCAACCCAAAAAAAAAGTAGAGACCTTTTATGGGCCTATAAGAACAAGCAAAATGCGTGTGATTATGAGCTTATAAGAGTTGCAAAATAGAAAAACGTATGTTATGAAACTAGTACTTTAATATACTATTATTATCCGTAAGCTATGTAAGTTACTTTTACTTTACTTACAGCATTTAAATATAATCTGACACTTCTTAAAAAAGTCATTTTGACTCACTAAAGTTATCTTATCTAAAATTTTTGTTTTGGTAAGCCACAAGGTTCGGTACCGAGGTCATTTTTTCGTCGCAATATTTCCTGGGAAATACATAAGTCCTCTTAAAGTTAAACGTCCAGCTTATTTTTGCCTTTAATTAAAAAAATATGAAATTTTTTCTTTATTGTCGAGATTTGTTTGGTATTATACACCTACGCCTACTCTTAACTTTTATCGTGTAATAAATTTCAATAAAACAAAAGTGGCAATTCATTTACCCATCCAATTATAGGCCTCTAGTACAGGGTCTGTACTTTAAATGAATTTTATTACATGGTGAATTATAATTTTGGGGATCGCATAAAAGGGAATGACATCACATAACGGCTTATACACTGTATAATATATAGTAAGGATGTTCCTTTAATATTATTCGGTACATATGGCCTTTTATTAATACTCCTTTACAAAACCAGATTATTTTATTATGATTAAGTATCGACTAAGTCGTACTTAGTTTAACACAAAAGATAAGGGAACATTCAAGAATTACGTAAGGCAAACTGTTTCCAAAATTCATACATTTCTTACCCCGTTTCTCGTGTTATTAAAGGCTGTAGAGGTTTCATATTTTGGCTACCCCCCAAATAGTGGGGGTGTTAGGGGGGTAGCCAAACTATAAAATATTTACAGCCTTTAACAACGCGAGAACCGAGGCACGAAAATTTTGGTACAATTTGTGTTAAGTGCGTTATTATGATTAAGTATCGACTACATCGTACTTAGTTTAACACAAAAGATAAGAGAACGTTCAAGTATTACGTAACGCAAACTGTACCAAAATTCATACACTTCTTACCCCGTTTCCCTCGTTATTAAAGGCTGTAGAGGTTTCATATTTTGGATACCCCCCCAAATAGAGGGGGGGGTGTTAGGGTGTTAGCCAAACTATAAAATCTCTACAGCCTTTAACAACGCGAGAACCGGGGTACGAAAATTTTGGTACAATTTGCGTTACGTAATACTTGAACCTTCCCTAAGCGTCAATAAATAAAATTTTATTTTAATAAATTAAATAGGAAAATCTTAAATATTTTTATATCAACAAATGTTCATAATAAATAAAAGTTAAAAACTTATTCATGGCTTTTTGGACAAATAGAAATATGTGTTTTATTTTTGAAAATTGGATCAAGGGACGTTCAAGTATTACGTAAGCAAATTTTGGACAAAATTCATACACTTCATACTCCGATTCTAACCTTATTAAAGGCTTTAGAAACTACATATTTTGCTATCCTCTCTAGAAGGGGGGTGCTAGGGGGTACCCAAAATATGAAATCTCTACAGCTTTTAATAAAGCGAGAATCGGGGATGAGGTGAATGAATTCTGCCCAAAAATTTCTTACGTAATACTTGAACTTCTCTTCAGCAGTTATCGAGTTATTTGACATTTTTTCCAAATTGATATCTTTAATGAACTTACGTTCTTTTGGGATACAATATTTGATCCATCCAAACCATTTATTTGTTTTAGCTAATGTGTGTTTTATTTATAAATTAGTAAATGGGTTAGTCGATTGTCCTGAGTTGTTATATAAGCTAAACTTTTTTGTTCCTGGCAGAAATCTTCGTGCTAACCATTATACATTTTTTATCTCTAGCCACAACACAAATTATGCTACTTTAACACCAATTAACTCAGCTTTAAAATTTATTAATGATTCACATTTAGATCTGTTTTCTGGAAATTTTAAAGGTTTTAAATCATCTGTCCGCTCCTTACTAAATACAAGTGTATAATTTTTTTTTCTTCCTTAATTATAATTTCATACATATATTAATAAATTTTCATATATATTTCTGTTTCTTAACATTTTTATGTATTCTTATATTTTTTTTTATATACTAGATTTAATTTAAACTTTGATGTTTTTACTGTAATGGGGTTTTCCCGTATAAATAAATAAATAAATAAATAAATAAATTTATAATCGAAAATTGATATAAATTGTTTTATTACTTATCTTAATGTTTGTACGGACATATTCTTTGATTTGGTTAATTTAATTACATTCTCAACTGCTAAACTAAAACCTTTTTTTCCATTTTTAAATTGCAAATTATAGTTCTGTCAATAGTTTAGTCACTTACTGCAGTCCTGACTAGCGCGGTACTATAAAAACTGTCATTACATTTTATAAAAAGAATATTTTGAGGTATTTTTTGGTAAATAATAAATTAATAACAATAATTATAAATTGTAGGTAAATACCATATAGGTTGCCAAACTTTGAATGTAATTTTCTGGTTTGTAAAAAAAACTCGGATTTTTTGGCAGGTTTTAATGCGTCACTTTATTATATGGCTAACGTTTCTCCCCTCTTTGGGGGCTTTATCAAAGCTAAAAATTATGTGAGCGTAGTTATATATATTATAAACTTGAACATTATGGAAAAGGAACCTTTTACAACATAAAAATAAATAAATATTATTATATTGTAATGTAATATTTATTTATTTTTATGTTGTAAAAGGTTCCTTTTCCATAATGTTCAAGTTTATAATATATATAACTACGCTCACATAATTTTTAGCTTTGATAAAGCCCCCAAAGAAGGGAGAAACGTTAGCCATATAATAAAGTGACGCATTAAAACCTGCCAAAAAATCCGAGTTTATTTACAAACCAAAAAAAAAAAAAAAAATAATTATAAATAGTAATATATTCATATTGAATTATTAATTAGTTTTAGGTATGGAATCTTGTTGTAAAAGAGAAATACTAAAAAACAAAATACTACAGCCATTCTCACAAGAATTTTCTACAGTAGAAAATTCCAAATATAGCTATAATATGATTGAAAACAAATAAACACGTGGCCAGAAATCTTGTTAAATGATCTTTTAATAAAAAAGTTAAAAAATAATCAGAGTACTCGAATTTATACATTTTGAAAATTCCACCCTGTATTTAAAATTTATAATTGAGTTTTATTGATTTTTCACTTAGTGATATTTGGTAAGTACTCGAAAATGATGCTACTAAGTGCAGGAAATGAAAGTTATAGCCTACATTGCAACGCGTTGATAACACATTTATAATGGATTGCCGAAAAGGAAATAACACTCAGGATCCATCAGTTAGTTTCCTGACATTTGAGAATTTCCAAATAGGTATAGACTGGTCCATTAAATATTATTTCGGTATCAATGCCTATAATTGTTTGCTTTTTTGATCAAAGATCATATTACATTTCAAATCCACACCAACGCAATATCCTTAACCATCGAGCGAATTTGCACAAAGAGGTTCTCCTTTTCATATTTAAATATATTTTATTCACAACCATTTAGTAATTGGCTAATTACCTATACACATACAAGTTGAAAAATTATTATTAACTGAAACTTCCTAAACAGTTAGGAACACCTCATTTTCTTCCCTTGGTCGGGAAGGCTCTTGTAGCTAACTTCACGTATGTCACTTAACAAAAAATTTGATTTTATTGATTTTCAAAACAGTTTTAAATACATTTATTTTTTTATTTATTCATTTATTCATAATTTATTTTTATAAAATAACATCACATACAGAGCGTGTCAAAAGTCCGCCTCCCCCCCCTTTAAGTTTTGAACGGCTTAAGATATCAACTTGAAATTTAAAGAATTTAAATACCATAACCTAAATTAATTTTTAGTATATATTTGATGCGCTTAGAGTGCACAATGGAGACTGGAAGAGAAGGGGGGACAAGGGGGACATTTTTTTAAATGGAAAGTGGGTTCGTGTGATACATTATTATAAAATTCCCTTTTCGACTATATAATTTTTTAAACTTTTTTTTTTCATTTAATTTTTGTTAAAAAATTCGTTTTTTTAAGATTTTTTTTTTCTAAAACTTTATATCATTCAATAGGTATTAGTTTAAAAGTATAATTGATGTATTTGCATCCTGAAATTGACGAAAATTCCTATTTTTAACGCAAAAAGTCCAAACTCCTAATAATTAGTATTAGTAATTAGTATTCGGACAAATAGAGAATTTTATAAGCTTTAAAATGATGTATCACATATATCCCCTGTTTCCATTATGTCAAAACATGTAAAATTAAAATGATAAATATAGCAATGTTGTCAGATTTATTTCACAATTTATTGTTTAAGTTTTAATTAATTAAAATAATTATTAAGCTACGGAACAGTTTATTTTTCAAGAACATAATGTAATTGTTTTATTCTGATTATTTATTTTCTTATGCCTAATGCTGTATACAAAAAAAACAACAACTTTATATTTATAGGAAATTATAATGTTTTGAGCAAAATCTTGCAACGTCGGAGCACCTGATAAACTTTCAAATAATTGCTAAAAGAGCGCGCTTTACAAAATTTAAAAAATACTGCAAGCCAGGACTAAATAATTTGAGGTAAGCTCTAGTTAAACCTAATAGAGCTCTGTACAACTAGAATTATGAAACAGAAGACGTCTACCCTATCTCTATCTCATTTGTGCACGGCACCCCATTACCAACTCAAATAAATTTAAAAAATATTGATTTTTTTTCAATTTTTATCAACAATTATTGTTGATTTTTGTAAATAAAGCTAAAGAAATAAATATTTTTTGCTAAGAAATAAAACTGATGATTTAATAGTAAAATAAAAATGAATAAATCCTATTAATTGTTTTTAGGTTGGTTGCTTAATCTGTTTATTTATTTACAAAAATAACCTCAAATATGAAAAGGTAAATATGAATTTATTTAATATTTATCATATTTATTATTAACTATATAAGTATCATTATTATATATTTTAATATCGTTACCAGTTTCTACATTTCAAGAAATTAATTTTATGACGAGTGTTATTTCTGTTATAGCTACCAAAATGCCAAGATATTTTTACAAGGGTTGCAAAAGTCCAAACGAATTTCGCATAGGCTTGAAATCTAAGGTATAAAGAAAGAACTTTACCTTTGGTAAACAATATTTAAATATCAAAACTCGTAAAAGTACTATAATAGTCAATAAAAACACAATATTTAGCAAAACACACAATAAAATGAAATCAAAACAATATCAAACGCAGCTCACACAATGACAGTGGCTAAAGAAAATGGCGTTACTGACAGTGCAGCCAACATAAAACCTAGGAGATTTGTTTTTCTTTATGTTGGTGATATTACTTCTATTCTTTTTGGGTAGAACTTTTGTCCCTGTCTATTCTAAATGGAGAAATCTCCATTATATGCAATAAACATTTGAATAAAACATACTTTTTTTGCTAGTTAGTTTGTAAAATAGTCAAGCTAAATACCACTCCAGTAGGTGCAATTTTCAGGAAAATTTTATTATGGCCTCATAAAATAATTTTGCTCTAAAGTATTTTTTTTTAGTTTTTTTTTGCTACAAGCTCTCGACCTTCGGTCTCGAGCTTTTAATAACTAGAAATATACTCAAAAAATTATTGAGCAAAATTGATTTATGGGACCATAATAAAATTATAAGTTTTTTACACTGTTTGGATATAATGTATTAATATACTAACATAATTTTGTCATTACAAACCGTATTATGTGGTTTTCTTTTGTATATCTGGTATCTCCGCCCAGTCGTAATAATTCGACCATATGTATCAAAAATATATTTTCATAAACCACACATTACATTTTCATAATTTTGCGCTTGATTACATCGACGTGACGGACCACTCGGTCTATTTTTTTGGGGTCGCCACTCCGTCACAAAGCTTTCCAGGGCCCTGGGGGACTTATTTCGATTTCATCTTTCGAGCGTCGCACTATGTAGCGAAAGAGTAAAAAAGTGAACAAAGTTATTTTTTGTTTATTGCTAGTTTATATAGCAGTGTATAGTAGGGCTCCAAAAGAGCACATCATTATGCGTGTTTCAATAATTTCGAGAAAAAGCTATAAAAACACTTCCAGTTAGGGGCTGTCCATATATTACGTAACGCAATTTTTCAAAAAAATTGACCCCCCCTCCCCCCTGTGTAACAAACTGCCACATTTAGCAACACCCCCCCCCCCTGTGTAACGCGTAACAATATAAAATTTTTGTTTCGCAATAAATTTAACTGTATTCTCACTATTGATTCGTTTTTCTCGACTTATTTCTTTTAGATCTGATGTAGACTTAAATTTCTATCTTGATGTAGTTTGTCGACACTTATCCCTGTGGTTTAATGCAAATTCTTTATTTTTAAATATTACTAAAACCACTTTTTTACGATTTCACACTGCACAAAAAAGAAACACAAATCCTGTTAACTTAACCTTAAATGGTATTGAACTTACACAAGAAAACAATGTTTCCTTCCTAGGAATAACAGTCGATGAAACACTAAGCTGGAATAACCACTGTCAAAAACTCATTAAGCAATTAAGCACGACCTGTTATCAGGTAATATCACTTAAACGCATCTTAGATACTAATCAACTTGTCATGTTTTATTATGCGCATATTTACTCAAGACTCAAATATGGTATCCTCCTGTGGGGCCTCTCCTCTAATACAGAGGATGTTTTCCTTGCTCAGAAACGAATCGTTAGAAATATGGCGGGCGCAAAGTATAATAACCCGTGCAAGGAACTGTTCCAAAGGTATAAAATACTACCACTACCATGTATTCTAATATTAGAGCTTTTATCATATATTTATATGAACCAATCTACCTTTGTAAATAACAATTCAGTTCATTCTTATAATACCAAAGGTTCTAATAAATTTTACATTCCTTACCGCAGGTTAAAAATTACTTACGACAAATCACCTTTCATAAGAGGTATAAAATTATTTAATGAGATTCCTCAAAACATAAAAAAGTTAAAAAATATTCATATGTTTAAAAAAACTATAACTAAACATCTTCTTGATAAATGCTTTTATCACATTAATGAATTTAACTGGCCAAACACGGAGTAGCGATAGCGATTGATTGACACAACTATAACTATATACATATTTCTAAAGTAATTGACATGTTCTACAACAAATGTTAATGGAATGCAAATAAATTATTATTATTATTATTATTATTATTATATTACAAAACAAACATGAACCTAAAATATAGCATAACATAACCTTAAAAATATTTTACACGAAAAAATCACTCAAACTTTAAAAAAATATTCATAATCAATATCACACAGGGAAAAAATACTAGGTACCTCTTTTTACACTGAGTGTCACATATAACACGTATATTGTTTATGCACAGGTACAAAATATAGCACACACATTGGTGTTCTGTGAGTACACATTCCGCGCGAAAATGTATCATCGCCGATGATTCATCGGCAAGATCACGCAAGAACAGGGCCGTAAGATTTTTTTTTAATATCAATGTCAACAGTTTTTTTACTGATTAGAATATTATTTAAATATGCATAGTTTTGTCAATTTTTGTGTGAAAAGGGGAATTATGGGCCACTAAATAGTAATTTATGTTAAAATAAAAATAAATCTGCCAAGCTTAGAAAATAAACATTACATTTACTAAATTGCGTTACGTAACGTTTACCTAAACCCCCCCTCCCCCTGTCACAAACTGTAACAATTTGTCTGACCCCCCCCTAGGCGTGTTACGTAATATATGGACAGCCCCTTATTTAGGTACAATTCACAAAGAATGCTAGTTGGGGTAAAAAAAATATTTTGGGACTTTGATCATCTAATCGACCCCATAGTGCGGCGCTGGCCTTTACCGAAAACCTTTATGTGGAGATTATCCCCGAAAATGTTATCTCAATCTGTTTTCAGTGGGATATTATTGAAACACAATGCTGCGGTGTAGTGTATACACTCGCTTGGGCTTTATTATTCCTATTAAGTAAAAAAAAGGATAAAAGTAATATTCTTGGTAGAATTTACTATTCTGTTACCAATAAAAATATATTTAATTGTGTCTAAAACCATAATGTTATAAAATAACTGAGATCTACGTAATAACAACTCATGAATGGTAGCGCTTCCAGTGATTTAGGTAAAATTCACAAAGAATGCTAGTTGGGGGATTATTTTAATGAGTTTCAAACCATGTTCTTAAAAAATATTTTGGGACTTTGATCATCTAATCGACCCCATAGTGCGGCGCGGGCCTTTACCGAAAACCTTTATGTGGAGATTATCCCCGACAATGTTATCTCAATCTGTTTTCAGTGGGATATTATTGAAACATTATGCTGCGGTGTCGGGTATACACTCGTTTTCAATGTCTATCCTACGTTCGTGTGAAGAACAGAGTTATTATATTTTATACTAAGATAAAAAGCTATTTTGTCATGTTTTATATTATTATACTCTTGGTTGTTACTAGTAGAAGAATGTAACATGCTTATAGCCAGTACTCAGCGAATTTCCAGTACTCGCATAGGCGCCGCGTCGACTCTAACGTTGACCTGAGGTTTTAAATATTTACATTTTTATTTCTTTTTATTTTGTTTTTTTTTTTAATGATTTCATTTAAACAAGTAAGGTGGGAAAAAAGTTATCGATAAATAAAAATTAAAAGCTTTCGTATTCTTAAAAGATAAAAATCGAATATCGTTTTTTTCTTTGAAAAACACAGATATATATACATATGTATAGTTAATATGTATAGTCAATATTGTTGTGTAACAAATTAGTCTTCATAATTTGGCAAAATTATTCCGTAAGCCTGTTTCTGTGTTTATTTTCAAAGTTGATGAGTCATAACTGAGTTTACGCCGACTACTGCTTATAGCTTAAAGCTTAAAGAGATGATTATTTTTAAACTTATTAAAAAAATTGAAACCTCAAAACTTATTGACACATTATAAGAAGACTTAAGAAATTTAATATAAGACATTTCCAAAACAAACCCAAATATTAAAAAAAAAATTTTACACGACCAAGACTAAAACTTAATTTTACGCTTTCGTTTATTTTAAAAATCAAAACAGCAACATTTATTGACACATTTTATTCAGAAACAAATATTTTGCTATTTTCATGAATGACATTTGAGTGATGTAGGATCAAAAGTCCAACTAAGATAACTTTTAAAAAACCGTAAAAAACTCTCATTATTTTTTATCAAAGCTTATTTTATTTAGCTGAATGGGATTTATCATTGGTACAAAAATTGCCAGAAATAATTAAATAGTTTTCGAAAAATTTTAAAAAATAATTTGCAAGAAAGGGTGCTTATCCTATTTTGCGTGGTTTTAATTAATTGATTTTTATCGTTAAAAAGCAACACTTTTAATTTTATGGTATAAAAATCTCAGTTTTGAAATATTTGAACTTATCAAATTTTGATCCTTACTTATTTCTTCGAGAAATGTTGTTTACATCTATATATCGATAAATAAAGTTAAGAGAGTTATAGATCAATTATGTAATTTAATTTCTCTTCCCGACTAACAACATTTTTACACCTTGACCAACCCCTTTTCTCCTACATCTTCCCTGCTTCAAAAATTAAGGAGCGAACCATGCAGATAAAGATAAAGATATGATTAATGTGGTCTATAACCTTATTAATATTTATGTTTTGTTTATTAATATACATCTAAAGAATATTTTGGTTTTAGCGATGTTTTAAAGGGTTATAGAAAACTCAAGTCATTTAATTTCTCTTCTATAGTGGATTTGTAGCAAAAATATGAATATAATATTTGTTGTTTTTGTATTTATTTCCCTTTTTTAATGGGTCTAAAATTTTCTTCTTATTTTTAAGTAAGAAGAAAATCTTAGAAAACTTATTAATCTTAAAAATATTAAAAAAGTCAGAGGCAAAATATTTTTTTTAACACAAATTACCCCCAAAAGATCAACATTGTACCTTTTAATCCCAACCTGTTTATCCTTAAAAACAACACTTTTAATTTTATGGTATAAATATCTCAGTTTTGAAATATTTGAACTTAACAAATTTTGATCCTGAATTATTCCTTCGAGAAATGTTGTTTACATCGATAAATAGAGTTAAGAGGGTTATAAATCATTTATGTAATATAAGTTCTCTTCCCGACTAACGACATTTTTACACCTTGACCAACCCCTTTTCTCCTACATCTTCCCAGCTTCAAAAGTTAAGGAGCGAACCTTGCAGACAACATAAAGATATGATTAATGTGGTCTATAACCTAATTCATATTTATGTTTTGTTTATTAATATACATCGATAAAGAATAATTTGGTTTTAGCGATACTTTAAAGAGTTATAGAAAACTCAAGTAATTTAATTTCTCCTCCAAACAAAATTTTACACCTTCTACAACCCCTTTTCCCCTACATCTTCCCTACTTCAAGAGTTAAGGAGTGAACCATGTCGACAGTTTAAAGGATGATTAATGGTGTCTATAACGTATTGCATATTTATGTTTTGCTAAGTCAGTATCGTTTAGGTAGACAAGCAACTAAGAAACGCGACGAAAAGTAGGCTGGTCCTTAATTTGATAAAAATCAGGGTGGGTATTTTATAAATAAATTTGACTATTTCACAAACAATATATAGGCCAATCAAAACCTTGCATTTTTAGTTTCTTGACCAATCAGATCAAAATGAATCTGATAATTTTTGCACGTGTGGAATTATCAATTATTACTATGGAAACAAGAAACTGACAATTACTGACATCTTAATAAATGTTATATTTTTGCAAAATGTGTTTTTAATTTGTGAAGCTTACCTTTAGTTGATTTATTTTTATTGATAAGCAATATAAATGCTTATTTTATTACCAAAACATCCTAAGTATAAACCCTAATTAATTTCAGATAATATATTATAAAATATTATAAAAAGCTTCAAATCACTGATATTTATAAATTTTAATTTATTTAATTGAATATTGGTATAAAAAACAGGCCACTCAAAACTAATTTAACCACTTATTTATTAAAAATATATTTACAGTAAAGAAGTAAATAATTTACTTCTTTTAAATGATGGAAATCAAAATATCAAACGACTACGCTGGTACCAGTACAGCGTTGCCAAACTTTATTATAAACCGATCGCAAATTGTTTTTTTTAAGGGTGGAAACAACCGTTATTTTATTTCTTTTCAGTTGAAAACTAAACTTTTTAAACAAAAACAGCAATTATTTTTATTTAAATGCTAAAATATATGATAACAACTATTTTATTGGAATAATCTCAAGCATAAAATATCCCTCAAGCAAAGTTCAGACTTGGCAACATTCACGAACAGGTTAACATTGTGGTTTTAAAAAGCACGGCAAAGAGATTTAAAATTTTAATTGTAAAGTAATATTGTTGTTTAGTTCTTAAATATTTAATTTAAATATGAAACGACATTAAACATGGTAAAATTATATACTTCCTTATTTTGTTTGTGAAATAGTCTTTTAAAATACCATTCGTGCATGTTGAATTGTACATAATTTTTTTACTGTATATAAAAAAACATTTTGAAAATTGTTTTCGTGAATTTTTCGTCAAAATTCCTCGGAATTTTGTAAAAGGAAAAATGCATTCAAACAATTGTCAAGCAAAATATTTTTTTAATACAGTAAAAAAATTATAGATAATTCAACATGCACTTATGATATTACTACTGATAATTCCTTCCATTGAAATTTACCTTTTAAATAGAAGTAGGTATTCCTTATTATGCCCTTCATAGCACGCAAGCGCTAGAAGATTATAATACGGTAGTTTTAAAAATTCCAAAATCACCAGAAAACGCCCTCGACAAAAAATTCTTGGATACAAATGTGTTTCATGAACGAAAATTTTGCATTTACTGGATGACCAAAAAACATAGTCGTCATCGGAAAATTTTTCGCCGACTAAAATTTTATTTGGCACCCTAAGTAATTGCCTAATATTGCCTAAAAAAAAAGTAGGCCCTGCGGCACTAGATCAAAAGCAATTTAATTATAATAATTATTTAAACTTATTTCTATAGCAATAACTTATCTGTAATAAGTTATTATACTGATAAATCAATATTGATAAGTTATCAGTGATACCTTCTCACTGACTATCTTTTTGTACGAGTATGACCAAAATTTCAAGGATTTTTGTTTTTGTTTCCTCGTACGTAAGAGAAAAATATAAAGTAAGAAATAATAAATAAGTTTTGCAAAATATACATCTTAAATAAATACATCATCAAAATGGCTATACACTGATATAAAAATCTAAAAACATTAATACAAAATGTTGTTGTGTCAACTTTTAGGTATAGAATACAATTTTTACGATTATTCTAAAACATTATAATGTTATATTAAATACTATATTTAAATTGTAGATATAAATTTTCTATCGTATACTATTAAATAAATTTATTAATACCATATACAGGGTGATTAATAACTCATATGCCAAAATTTAAGAGGTGATTCTGCTTTCAAAAATATCAAAAAAACGTTCCTCTAAAGGTTGGTCCGCAAATGAGACCTAAGGGAGCTACGGCCCTTTAAAATTGTAATAAAAATAAGGTTTTTAATTAACAACTCTGGTACCCTTTAAGCTAGAGCAACGAGCTTTTGCATATATACTTGTATTACTAAGGGCAATAAGTTTATGTTAATTTATTTTTTTGAATTTATCCGGAGGCGTCCCTAGACGGAAAAATGTATTAAGCTTAACACATTTTTGCCCCAAACTTTTTATGTGTACTTTATTTTGGATTTTTTTTAAAAATTTGGATTCCTTGAGTAAAAACACATAAAAAATTTCATATAGTGTAACACTGTAGAAGCAACCGTTTTCAACAAAAATGCAATTAAGTGGAAGTAACATTTTGTGTCGCCAAAAACGTTACTTTTTAAAAAGGCTATTACTCCTTTAATATTAAATTTAGCTATTTTGGTGAGGAATACTTTTTTTCTCAGTTTTAAATGGAGAATCACGCTGTAGCATTAAAATTTTATTGATGCTTTTTTTTTGTTTCCCATTTAATATGTCATCTTCAAAGGGCCGTAGCTCCCTTAGGGCTTATTTCCGGACCAACCTTTAAAGAAACTTTTTTTCATATTTTTGGATGTAGAATCACCTCTTAAACTTTGGCATGACAATTACTCATCACCCTATATACTAAATAACTTCATAGTATTTAATTTTACAACAACATTATTGTACTATAGTGTCGGTATTTTATGAAAGTTGATTAATAAAGATGGCGGAAATCAGATAATTCTAGATAGGCAGTATACATGTTTAGCAAAATTTTGAAAGTAACCATTGTGTACAATATTTTCATGTGCATATGTATACCTAACGATAAGCATGTATTTGTGGTTGTAAATCGAACAACTGCACTCGTTTGTAAATACCGAATGCGATTACTTGTTTCTAGTTGTATTCCATGCAATATATAGTAGTTGGCGCATATACAACTATCTATTGTTGTATTCTGTAACCTAATTACGCTATTGATTACGATAGTGTTCTATCAGTGTATGGTTAAATTTACACGTGTAGTTAATAATTTGATTTCTTACACTCCCTTTTAATATTATTATAAAACAAGGTTATTGATCAAGATTATCAGGGCTACTCAGATAGATTTGGAAGGGAGTGATGCTATCATCGTAATAGGTAATAAGAAAATTCATTTTATTTATACATAGGGGATGATTCTGGTTTAAGAGAAAAGGAGGGTATCGCCTTTTGGGCTAAATCGCCTGCAACGATAAGACTTTACATGCTTATAGAATTATAAAAAATAAATACTTAGCCAAAATTTCAGCCCTTTTTACATCCCGGAATGAATTAAGAATTTTGACATATGTCAATGTACAATTTGGAAACATTGCACGAAACTTCAAGTGTCAAATGTCCTCTCGTCAAAATAAAAATAACTTTGCACATTAACTACTACAGTGGGCCCAAAGTGGGTCCGTGTTGTGTTCACTGATCTTGACTATAATATTAAAATATTTGGTTGTGTTTTATTAGTTTTCACGGATTTAATATACTGTAATTCAATGTGTAATTAGGCTGGACTTATGTGACTAGTTTCTTAAGTTTCAGTACGATTATGGAGTTATTTTTGAGGTATTTATACTATAATAACATTTTAAGCAAACCATTAGCTTCAACGATAACCCAAAGCATCTACTTCCATGGGACAGTGTTACCCAAGACAAGTAATTTAATCTGGCTTTCACATGTTAAATTAGTTTATTTCCATGATATGATATAAAACTAGATTATGAAAAAGTTACACATGTACTTTTAACTTATAATATTAATTAAACATATTTATTTAAAAATAAATATATTTAATTAATATTGAACAGTGTTTTTATTATACATTCTATCTAAACATATTTACGTTGGTTTTGTAAATAAACAAAAAATATTGCTTTTTTTCAGTATAATATCAAATAATTCCTTTTTTTATTATTTTTTTTTTCATTTAGTTCTTTATCAACAAATAACACAGTTTTTATCATTTCTTTTCATCATTTTGCACTTTTTTAAACAAAAACATATTTTTCTTATCTAGCCCAAAACTCCTATTTAAAAGGATACCCTTCTTTGTAAATATAATATTGAATGCTTATTACTAATAATCTGTTCTTTATTTTATTATAAAATGATATAATTAGGTACTACAAAAAAAAATTAAAATAGTGAAAAATCTTGCTATTAAGGACAGTTTAATAAAAAACTAAATATATATAAACAAGATTGTCGCAGCATAAGTCCAGTTGTAATAATATTGTTTATAATAAAACTGCCTTAAGTAAGCATCATTTTAATTTAGGACATTTTTTTGATTTTGAAAATGTAGAAATTTTGGATAGGGAAGAAAAAAATTTTAAAAGGAATTTTTTGGAAATGATAAATATCAAAATTAATAATAATTCGGTAAATTATAGGACACCCAATCTCAGTAAAATATACTTAAATATTATTAAATAATGAATTTTGTATATTTTTATTTATTTTTTATCAATTGGTTATTTACTTATTTAGATATCTTACTTTTTTACTTATTTACATATCTTAACTAAACACTTATACCCATACTTTATACACTTATACATCTATACACCTTTACACCTTTACCTATTTTAATTAATTTTCATCTACCAGTTTTTTGACAATTAGATTTTAACTTTATATAATTTTTTATTTCTATTTTTAATTTTTACCCTGAAGAAGAATGGACAAATTACCTTCGAAACGTTGGAACTGTTTATATATATATTTAGTTTTTTATTAAACTGTTCTTAATAGCAAGATTTTTTCATTATTTTATATAAAAAGAGCAAGAAATATTATAATTAAAAAAAAATTAAAGATATATTAATTTTTATATATTTTTTAATTTTTTTTTGTAGTACCTAATCATTTCATTTTAAATAATAATTATGCATACTTTCAATACAAAATAATTACTAATAAATTTACCCCTTTAGTAAGATAGAACAGAATAAATTTAGGTAATTAAGTAATAAACTAGTTCTTTAGAGCTAAATACTGTATAGGAAAGTCGCATAATTTCGGATACCACTTACAATTTATACTTTATTTAATACTTTTTGATATATTTTTTTTTATATAACAACATACAACTTATTTATTTTGAAAGCAATTTTATTACAGTTTATTTTTTTCAAAACACACGATTAAAATAGTTATTTATAATACAAGGGCAAAAAGTTAAGTTTTTCGATTGAGTAGGTTTTTTTAAAGGTGGCTAAAGATGCCATAACCTAATATTAAAATTAAATTGTTAAAATATCAAAAGAATATAAAATCCGTTGCTAACTTCTTGTCCCACTTCTTTCTGAGAAAGATATACGTCCTTTCAAAAGCTAAACTATTTAATCCAAATGAGGAGTGCCGGATCAAAACCGCCATATGCATTAAAAATAATACAACAGTTATTGACGGTTTAGACATTATGGAAGCCAATTCTACAGAAACAAGTATGCTAAATGCCACTAAGAATCCTATAGTTCCATTTGGCAAACTTTTTCATCAGAAATAGTCCACGATAATGTCATTAATACCAGTAACTCATTGTTTTTTTTAAATGCAGATGGCACTCCTCAAATATAAATTCATTCCCTGGCAAAGTTTTATATTGGTCAATCGGGTAGGCTATTATCTATCCGTTTAAAAGAACACTAAAATGACTATAAGTTTTCTTTGACGTTATTTTAATAATGACCATCCTTTACCGTTTAATATTTATTCTGGTATTCAAAGTTTTTAACTCTTTACGAAATTAAATAAAAAGAAGGCTGTCTATCCCAACCTACTAGTCTTTTAATTAAAATTCTATTTATCTAATACTTATAATAACTTAATAATAACAACAAAAAACTATAAATCATAAAATTGTGACGTAAGTAGTAGAGAAAATTTATTTCAAATTTCAAGTCTCTATGTCAAAGCGTTCTTGAAATATCGTAGCGTAAAGTTGTTTTGCAACTTGCTTGCGACTTTAATTTGACTATATTTGCTTTGCCTCAATACGTATTATTAGAATATTAGAAGCAAATGCAAATGCAAAATCACCCACCGCTTAAACTAAAACCAATAAATAAGGTCAAAGTGTTTTGACATTGCTCTATCATTGCTCTATATACCAAGAGTTCATGTAAATTTTACAAAATTTAATTCTACACAAAATGAACAAAAAAAATAACAGTTTTTTTTTATTGTTTGTGTGTTCATATTAAATTGAATTTAATTTTATAACATAATAAAATACACATTTCTATGTGGATCTATGTTGAACTTATTATTTTGGTACTGTTTAGGCGGTTACTATTAAATAATAATACCCAGCTATGCTTTTTTACACTCGGTAATAAAAAAATATTAAGTGGCACAGAATTCAACTACCACCTTAACCCTTCGTTAGGCGCGCGGTCTACGATCGTAAACCATGCTTTTTTTAGCTGGGTAACTTTTTACACGGAGTGTTTACGCTTGCGCCCCTTTGAGTAGATGTGCATTATGCATCAATCTATTAGATCAGTAGTAATTCACACTTTGAATGGGTATAATATTGTTTTTATTCATATTGAAACCTGCCTGGTCTACGATTGTAGACCGCGCGACTAACCACGTTACCTTTTTTATTTTTGCATTTTTTTATTTTGTTTAAGTTTTTATGGTTTCTTTTTGTGAATATTGTTTTTCAAAGTTAGTTTATTAGTTTAAAGATAAATTAAAGATACAATATGTCTTTACCACCAAAAAAATAGCAGTTTATAGGAAGACACTGGCACGAGTCTTTTTGGGCATGAAAGAGCTCATACGTAATGTTTTTGATAAATAAGGTAATTTCCTGTTCTATAAAACTAAAAATTACTTTGGACACTAAATGTCCATAATAAAGGCAAATAAATCGAAAAAAAAATGCTCAAAATTTCATGACTAGGATTGCAAAGAGCACATGTACAAGGCGCATGAGTTACTAAAATATTGCATGATTTCGAGTAAAATTTTATAATATTTCTTTCTTTTAATTTAGGTGTTTTTTATTTTTTTATAATCGTACATGTTAAAAAAAACAAATGTTTTAGTTTCAGAAAGTTTGTTAAGTTATTTTTATTTTTTTTTACAAATTACCGGACAGATGTAAAATATATGTTAGAATTGTATATCATTTTTCTTTTACCCTTAACACTTACTAAAACAATAATAATTTGAAAAAAAATGTAAATAACTTTTAAATACAACCAAATAAATAACATAAGATATTTGGTTTTTAAAAATATAAATATGTTTTCTTTTAAACAAAAAATAAAATGGTCTACAAGTGTAGACCGCGCGCCTAACCACGTTACAAAAAGAGGCGCGCCTAACGAAGGGTTAATAATAATAATATCAGTTCGCGAAAAATTCGCTAAAAACGTCAATAAAAAAAACACGACAATTTACTTAACTAAGTAAATCACAAAAATGCGCCACTTTCAATATACCTATAAAAAAAATAAAAAAAAATCACCCCTACCACTTAAATCAAAACCGCGGAAAAAATCAAAAAATTACGCCAAAACCCATTGGCATTACCCCATACCTTAATGTTATTACAACATTATATAATTTTTCAAAATTTAATTATATAAATTATTTAATAAATACACATTTATGTGTGCATTGTAAAAAATGTGTAAATTTACATGCTAAATCAGAGGTAATATACTACGCATATGTACATACCTAAAAAATTATAAAATTACCAGTTAAATCTCTTAAATTTTACTTGCACCTTCTTGACAACATATTACCTCTGATTTAGAATGTAAATTTATACATTTTTTTTGTAGTGTGGACCTAAATTTTTAAATTGAAGGTATTTTTTTTTACTGTTTATGCAGTTCATATTAAATTAGAATCAAATATCTAACTATATTTTTTACACTCAGTAATAAAAAAAACCATTAAGCGGCATAGATTTCAACTACCCCCTTGATAATTATAATTCCAATTTGCGAAAAATTCGCTAAAAACTTCAATACAGAAAAAGCAAAAAACACCAAAATGCAATTAACTATAAATCACAAAAATGCGCCGCTATCAATCTATCAAAAAAATAATAAAATCACCCCCACCACTTAAACCAAAACCGTGGAAAAACAATAAATAACGCCAAAAACATATTGACATTACCCCATACCTCAATATTATGCAGAAGGAGGGGTAAAATGGTTGGGCGTTACGATCCCAAACCAATCGAAACTCGAGACTATGATGCCGCGCCCTCCACATGCTTGTAACATTCACAGAATTCGTCAGTTACGAAAGAACAACACAGAGTTCAACACATACATGTTACAACTTATCAACTTAAAATTTGTGCACATGTGCTGCAAAAATATTGTCGTCGCGGGAACTGTGAATATCTTAAGATACTTAGTGATTTGTTTTTGTTGAAAGTTTTTTCGATGATGAACTACAAAAGGATAATTGAGTGAAATATAAATAAAACAAGTGTTTTATCGGTAAAAGATTATTCTAAACTGTTAAACTAATTTATTGAATGTATTTTTTTTGAAAGGGATGAAGGATCTTTAGTGAATAATAAGTGCCTACAGGGATAAACTGTGAAACTGTTTTTTAACGAGAATCTGGACATTTTTAATAAAATGGTTTTGGAATCGGGGGTGCTGCCGCCCCCATTACAGCTCTATGCTGCAGCGGCGGCGGCACAAATGGCCCCTAGACCCCCATGGGCCCCATTGTTACAATTTCCAGGGGCCGCTACGTTACTAGGTATGCCAGGAGCGTTTTCGCCATTGAATAGACCAAGGTATCCACATAATCTTGGACCTGGAATGAGAGCACCCCCTGGACCCCCTTCTGAAGACAGCGGCAGCGAAACTCATGGTAAAGGTAAGACTTTATTATTTATCGGAGGGGGCAACTTTTGCACGAAGCCATATCGTCTGATATTTTTAACTTCCAACTGATATAAAATCATGCTTTCCATAAATCCGTAACGGACCAATATATTGCAGTTGAATTTATAGTGGTCATATTACAAAGGTAATAACAATAAAATTTAAACACACATTTAAGTTAAAAATGGTTTACCGACTAAATATTCGGAAATAAAATAGGGTAAGAGAAAATCTCAGTAACAAGATATCCGGGTAATAAAATCTTGAATAAAGAGTATACAAAGAACAAAATATTCCGACGTTAAAATATCCAAAATATTCTAGAGGGAAAATTTTCCACAATGAAATATCATGACGATAAAAAAAAAACGATTTCAAAAATAATTATTTGTGAAATCAGTATTTTAATTAATAATAAAATATTAAACGACAATATAATATATTATCAGACACCAAAACATCCTGCAGGTTTTAACCAATAACAACTTGTAATGGTGATACTTGATACGTCGGCTGGCGTGAGTTTAATTCTCATCCACGTTAATTGCCTTTTCAGTTAATAATTTAAACAAAGACAATGTCTTTAGGACATCTCCTCAAAACTGGTTTGATAGTCAGTTAAAGCCGATAGTGGACACTCTAATACTAGCCCACACAAATCCTGGACTAGGAGATGCCTAATTTATTAGAATAGTAGGTACGAGATTAAAAAATCACGTAATGTAATGTAATATTGAATATTATGGCCCATAGAGTTATTCTGAGTGCAAAAATTGCTTGCCTTACGTCTACTTTTATTTGTTTATAGTTGCTCTTTGGCAAAGAGTCTTTGCAATATTAACTTTATACCAAGACAGCACAAAATAACTATTACATATCCAGGGGATTTACTTTCTGGAAATCCAGTATATCCAATTGATAGCCTAGATTGACAATAGATATCCCATGGATATCCACGAGATATATAGTGGACATGTATTTTTTTTTTAATATAACATCCAGTGGATATACTTTAGGGAGGTTAAAAATTTCATGTCCACTGGATATCGTGGATATCCAGTGGATATCCTGGACATTTGGATATCCATGGGATATCTACTGGCAGTCCAGGCTATCCATTGGATGTACTGGATATCCAGAAAGTATATCCTCTGGATATCTAACAATTATTAAGTGCTATCTGGGATAGTTGCTCTTTGCAATATTAACTTTAAAGATACTATAATTTTCCTAAATAATTTTTGAGACAGGAATGGAACATTATGAGCATTAAATATAGGGGAGACTGGGGTCAATTGAAACATTTTTGAGAAAATTGCTTACTGTAACTAGATTTTAACTGATCCATTTGGCAATGCGCTTTAATTACAGCCTAATGATCTGGGTATAAGAGTGCAATATTGTTTTAGTCCCATATAGAACAATAAAATAAATGAAAGCATTTTCATAACAATATGTTAAATGTGTCAACCGTCCCCAAACCTGGGTCAGTTGAAACAGTACCTGGGGTTAGTTGAAACATATGTTAAATAAAGACAAATATTTTTTTACAAGTGGTTTTTATTCCTTTTCATGGCAGACAGGGCCCCACTTATCTTGAGATTCGAAAAAATTGTAAATCTCAGGGGTTGAAAATATAAAAATTGTAATTTTAGCAGTAGTTGAAACGTTTTTTTTTTTGTTTAGTCATTAACTTTTTTTAAGTAGGCATAAAAGTTGTAATTTTAGCAGTAGTGGATTCGTTGTATTTTTAAAATAAGATAACTTTATTTTCATTTGAATTTTTACAAATTTTTGGATAATGTTAAAAAATAATGGGTTAAACTACGTTTCAACCGACCCCAGAGAAATTGTTTCAATCGTCCCTAGGACATGTTTCGATACATTTAATTAAGCAGCAAAAAAAATATATCTCATGAGTGAATAATAACCATATCCCTTTAAGCTTGAACATTAGAAGTCAATATATTCTAAAGGACCCTTTAAAAAACACAATAGTTTCGGATTAATAAGCAAAAGAACAAAAACTAAAATACGTACATTTGGTTGCCAAAAAGAAGTTCACTTACATACAAATATGTGGCCTTCTCTTAGAGGCGCTGAGTACTGATTGACACGTTCCAACACGAGAGCCGCTTCCTTTGCCCTTGGGCCCCCACCGCTTTTACAACTCGTTTTGGATATATTCGACTTGTTTCAAACGACCCGTTTCAATTGACCCCAGTCTCCCCTAAATACTGGTCCAAAAAACTAATCCATAGTTTATGGACTGATTTTATGTTCCAGTTAAATGAAACTTTTTGGCAAATTGAACGAAAAATACCTAATAATAATAAATAATTTACCATCAGAACCTTTTATACAGTGCGGTCCAACTTTTTAACCATTTGTGATATAGACTTAAAATACCTAATGTAAATAAGAAAATTTAAATTATCTTTTCATATATTCAAAGTTTTAAGCTTTTAAAATTTGTGCAGGAGCCATAAGGAGAATTTTTTTTAAAGGAGATGATGGTCGTATGATACATTATTTTAAAACTTATAATATTTTCTATTTAACCTTATATTTTTTAATATTTAGGCATTTTTTTGGGTGTTTAAAGTAGGGTTAAAATGTGAATGGTTTCAATGTGTTTAAAAAATTTAAACAATTTTTGAAAAATGATTGATAGCATGATGCAAAAATTTAAATTATACTTTTAACTCATTTTAAGTTAAAAATTTACAAAAAAAATATCCAAAAAATTGCATTTTTCAGGGAACGATCAGCAAAAATATAAAATCTCTACAGCCTTGAATAACGGGAGAACGGATGTATGAAGTGTATGAATTTTGGTACATTTTGCGTTACGTAATACTTGAACGTTCCCTTAGCAAAAAAGCTAAAAAATCAAAACCTTTAAAAAAAATTAAAACAATAAAAATATATGGTGAAATATGAAAAAATGAAAGAGAGTTGTATAAGCTTTAAAATGATGTATTACACAAGCCCCTTTTCCATTTGTAAAATCGCCCTATATATCACCCCCCTACCCACATTTTAAAAGCTGAAAATATCATACTTTTAAAGAGTTTAAGTTGTCCTATTTAGGTGTTACGAATTTGTATATCTCAACTCGTTCAAAATATCAGAGAGGGTGTGACTTTTGTTCTGCACTGTACATTAAATCGACATGATTTGTAACAAAACTGAACACTTACAGTATACTGTACTATGTATAGCCTATATCATTAAATATTATTATAGGGATTTGAATATTTTAATTAAACTCTATTTCCGTTTTATGTTTAATGTTGAATTTGTAATAAAGAATTTAAATAAATATATATTAAGTTTATTACGTTTATTAAAGTTTAATCGTTTAATATAACAAAAGAAAAAGGAATACATTTCAAAGGATATAAATAATTATTAACCCTTCGTTAGGCGCGCCTCTTTTTGTAACGTGTTTAGGCGCGCGGTCTACACTTGTAGACCATTTTATTTTTTGTTTAAAAAAAAACACATTTATATTTTTAAAAACCAAATATCTTATGTTATTTATTTGGTTGTATTTAAAAGTTATTTACATATTTTTTTCAAATTATTATTGTTTTAGTAAGTGTTAAGGGTAAAAGAAAAATTATATACAATTCTAACATATATTTTACATCTGTACGGTAATTTTTAAAAAAAATAAAAATAACTTAAAAAACTTTCTGAAACTAAAACATTTGTTTTTTTTTAACATGTACGATTATAAAAAAATAAAAAACACCTAAATTAAAACAAAAAAATATCATAAAATTTGACTCGAAATAATGCAATGTTTTAGTAACTCATGCGCCTTGTACATGTGCTCTTTACAATCGTAGTTATGATATTTTGAGCATTTTTTTTTTCGATTGATTTTCCCTTCTTAGGCACATTTAGTGTCCAAAGTAATTTTTAGTTTTATAGAACAGAAAATTACCTTATTTATCAAAAACATTACGTATGAGCTCTTTCATGCCCAAAAAGACTCGTGCCAGTGTCTTCCTATAAACCGCTATTTTTTTGGTGGTAAAGACATATTGTATCTTTATTTTATCTTTAAACTAATAAACTAACTTTGAAAATCAATATTCACAAAAAGAAACCATAAAAACTTACACAAAATAAAAAAATGCAAAAATAAAAAAGGTGACGTGGTTAGTCGCGCGGTCTACAATTGTAGACCAGGCAGGATTCAATATGAATAAAAACAATATTATACCCATTCAAAGTGTGAATTATTACTGATCTAATAGATTGATGCATAATGCACAGCTACTCGAAGGGGAGCAAGCGTAAACACTCCGTGTAAAAAGTTACCCAGCTAAAAAAAAGCATGGTCTACGATCGTAGACCGCGCGCCTAACGAAGGGTTAACATCACAGGCTGTTTGATTTATAGCTTTTTTTACAAAAGATCAATTTACTTTTATTTTATTTACATTTATTTTAATTTAGACCTTTACTGTAATTACAGTCAAACTGACAAGAATAAGATAGATACTGGTAAAGTACCAGAATTACTCCATCTAGTGGGTGGTGTAGGAAACGCGCCATTCTCTAGAGCGGTCCCTATATGTCAGCGCTAAAGCTTTTCTTGGGACACTTGTTCGATACTCACTGCCGGAAAATAACAGCGAATAGATTGTAAAGGAGGGTATCGTATTTTGGGCTAAATCACCTGCAACGATACGATTTTACATACTTTTAGATACATAAAAAAGCCAAAATTTCAGCCCTTTTTACATCCCGGAACTTACTTTAGTTAATTATTTTATTTACTAATTTTGACATATGGTAATGGTGGATTTGGAAACATTACACCTAACGATAGTTAAACTGTGTCATGTCATATCAAAATAAAAATAACTTTGCAAAGTGTGCTGTGTAAACTGTTAAATAAAAATTCCAAACGTACCAGCATGTCTGTATGTTAGTATGACAACATTTTGTATAAAATACACACATTGCAGTATTTAATATCACAAGTAAAGTATTAAATACCAATGGTGGCGATATAAATAAAAATAAGTATTAACAAATAACATTCAGTATTAAAAATACAACGAAATTTTCTGAGTGCGGATATATTTTGTCGATAAACTATTATTATTAGGGTCACTTGATCTTGCCTTGGTCTGTTTTGCTTCGGTTTGGTGGGTTTCTCCTTTTTTAATTGATGACCTTCCATTAATTGATATTATTATTCTAATTAAGGTACTATGTTCAAGTTCTAACTATATAAGGCAAAAAAAACTTCGAAGATGCAACATTTATCTATACTTAAATTTTGGTTAGATAAGCGTTTAAGCATGTGTAACAAAACCTAATACATTCCAGTCCAAAAAAAGTTTAAAATTTGTTGGTAAAAGTGGCTTTATTCACGTTTTTAAGTTGTGACTATTAGTTATATAGCAGAATGAGTTCCGACGGTAAATAAATTGAGAGCTCTAGCAGGCTTTGAAAAAGTGAATTTTCCCATTTTATAAATCAGCCGTCATAACGATCATTTTGAAATATTTACAGATACTAAAAATGGCTCATAATAAAGAGTTAACTAATAAATTATCGGATTAATAATTGTTAAATTGGTATTTTTATTGGGTAGAAAAATTTAAATAAAATTATAATTGAATATGTTAAGGCGATAACTTTTGATATGTAGTCACTTTATACACCCGGCCTAATCCCCTCACCGACTGGGTAATAAAAATAGATTAGGAATATTTGTGTTTTTCCTTTTTTTTATCTCCGAGGCCTTATTTATATTTCTTATTAAGCCTACTGAATATTATACCTGTTTATTTTAAGAACTTACTAATATTGTAAAATTACAAGAAAAATATGTAAATTTAAGAGAACCGAGGTTTCATTAAGCGTCGTCCAGAGGCTTGCATAACCATAATACATAACATGTCCAAAAGTCACGCCTCTTAACTTTTAAACGAGTTGTGATATAGACTTTAAATTTGGAACACTTAAACAAAATAACTTAATCTATCTTTTTGTATTGTACTTTTTGATTTTATATTTTAAAATATGGCCTCCCTGGCCTGGTATAAAGGGGATCAAAAAAAAAACGTGGTATACATCATTTTAAAACTCATAAGATTCTCTATTTGGCCATAGTTTTTTTTAAATTTTCAAGACATTTTTTGAGGGTTTATAACTGGGTTAAAAATGGAAATTTTCTTTAAAATTTCTTCAAAATAAAAAATCAGTTTTTGATAACCCTTACCCTCCAGGGTGTCACAATTGTGACTTTACTTCTTTGTTTTTTTCTTTAAGGCAATATTAATCCAAAATACTTTTATACACTTTCTATCTATGCAAGCAAATATGCAAATTTAATTCAGTATGATACAGCTTTCCTGAAACCCTAAGGAAACAAAAACTCGAGCAAAAACTAAAAAAAAAAATGGTTTATTTTTTATTAATTTTTTTCTTGTTTTTAGGTATAGCAAATATAAAAAACACAATTAAATCGAAAAATTATAAATTTTAGTTATGTTGACATTCAAAACAAGCCACATGCTTCAGTGTAAATCGGACTTTGTGGAGTATGTAGCGGCAAATTTAAAATAACTATACCTTAAAAAAATAAACTTTAGTAGGAGTAAATTTTATAAACAATTGATTTCTGTCACTTTAGATGTTTCAGTTCTTTGTTCAGTTTTTACTAATTAAACTTAAAAAAATAGCTTTAAATAACTTCTTATTTATAAATATAATTAATTATAATTATTACCAATTAATACAATCAATTATATTATGAAAAAAATTAAAAAAACTAAATTTTTAAACGTCAGTTCAAAGTATTTATTTGAGCAAATGTCATTGATCAAGGCTACTTGATTTTTATGAAAATGTCAAGAAATATCTGTTCTGTTAATAATTTATTTTATTATTTGAATAAAAATAATGCTAGTAGTGAAAAAACTAATATATAAACTACGGTAGGGAAGACTATTATAGCCTCGCACTCTTAAATCCCTCGCTGCCACGCAGCTCGGGATTTAATACGCTTGGCTATAAAAAATGTCTTCTCTACCTTGGTATATAATTACTATTTGTTACTTAATGAGCTAACGACCTAGGTCTTTTTTTTATTTTATATAATTTAAACTATAGTTATAGTACTAACTTAATTGTGAGTTATTTATATGTTAATTTTCAGTATTTTTCTATAAAATAGTAAGTTATTATAAGTTAACCATAGTTTTAATAAAATAATAACCAATAATTTATTATTAATAATTTGCTGACTTTTTTAATAAAAAATTTAATTTAGTTGAAGCTAATTAAAATAATTCAAGTCGTAAATAATAATAATACTGTTAGTTATAGGCTAACTAATTATATTTTATTTAGATACACTTATTATAAATTGGATGCATTAAGTAGGTACAAAATTCAAAGTGTAATTTGGATAAGCTTAAAAAAAAACTGGATAAAAAATCACCCTCGTGGGGAAGATTATAAAAAATGTATCCCATAAAATTTGAAAGTTAAATTATATTTACATTTCTTTTTAATTTGAATTATATGCATAACCTAATAAATTTTAAATAAAATTATATTAGAAAATTTTTATACAATAATATTATTTAGAAAAACAGAATAGTTTAAAATTACCTATTTTTATTAATTTATACATTTGTTCTTTTATCGCGTACTGTAATAATAGGGGTTAAAACTGAAGGCTGATTGGTGAATTCATAAAAATAAAAATAAGGCTGGATAAATTCACTTTTGCCAAATTAACAAAGACTTTCAAAAATGTAAGAAAAATTAACAAGTAACATTACTAAGTATCTTTTTAAAGCGAGTAATAAATAAAATTACATTTGACAAGGCGTTACGAATAAGGGTATTTACCAGGCCAGAAAAATAAGCCTAATTTCTATTCTACGCTTGTGCACACTTCAAAACTTAACATCTCTCCCCTTAGTTAGGTGGAAACTGGGGTGGAACCAATGAACGTTTTTTATTTCGAGTAAGACAATTAAAATTAAAATTAGTTTTTTAATGGGGTCCTTTGAGGGATGAAAAGACGCGAGAAATTTTCTCGATATTCTGTGAGCCATGTACCTAGATCTGAGCAATAGAATACTATTATACAATTTAAGTAAGACTTGCATTTAAGGTTTCTATGTTAAGTAGATATTATTCTGAAAAACAATAATTATTATAATTGATAAATTGTGCAAAAAGCATTTAAAAAAAATGTTGAATGAAATATTTTTTATAAAGAAACCCATATTACCTAACTAAAGTCGTGTCATTTTAAGAATGCGAATGCGGTCCGTATCAAGTAGAGCCCTATACCGGCTGGAGTGTGGATTTGACCAGTGGCATACTAATATTTATAAAATCACATTTTAAGTTATGACGCGCCGTTCGCTGATATTCTTGTTGAATTCCTTTAGAGTGAGCGCAATTTCCTATGGACTTCGGTGTATCTTACTTCAACCCACGTTTTAGCGCTCGCTTCATGATACGCCAAAGTAATAAAAGAGATAGATAATATTAAGTTTATCCGTGATAATTCTTTGCATTCTAAAAATGTAACAACTATATATAAGAATTCGATTGTCAGAAAAAAAAAATGTTTTTTCGTTCCACCCTAGTGGAAACGCAAACCCCAAATTACATGACGATAATCCGGTGTAATAACAATCTGTAGGGTGGTATCACTGTTTGTATTTTGACGGCGAATATTAGATTAGGACTAATCCTGTTATAATGTACTTTGATACCAGTGACGAAAAGTCAGGAAGTGCGGAAAAACAAAACATTAGGGGGTGCGATTAGTAACAGTTAATATAGAAGGGATTTGATTTTATGGGATAATTTTTTTGTTGGTTTAGTTTAGATTAATTTTTGTGGGGTAGAATGCTGAAGCGTTTTATTTTAAAGCAACTCCAGAAAAAATAGCTATTATTTCTAAATTTTGCATCTCATAATCGCAAATTTAGGAAATCTTGTAAGCTTATGGTAACACATGTGATGTGAAATTTATAACTTCTTATTTCTTCTTCTTTTCTTCTTCTTCTTCTTCTTCTTCTTATTCTTCTTCTTTTTCTTCTTCTTTCTTTCATATTTATGGCTTCATCTCCTGAGGATATTTAGTCAATTAATCTCACATTCTAAATATTAAACATTATCCTTCTAACCAATTTTTTAATCTTAAATTTATACGAACAAAATGTTAATTAAGTCCACAACTTTTATACTTACAATTACAAACTCAACTTTGTCGCTGAAGAAAAATTCCTCTGAGATAGGGTCCTTTCTTAATGGTTCAACTAAAAGTCCTAAAGTTTAAAATTTCAATTCCAAATCAATATTTGGCTTTTTTCTTTTGGGTAATTGGCCACTAACTTCTGTTATTCTTTGATTTCTGCTCGTTAATTGGGAATCGTCTGGACGTATCCAAGCCCAATCCCGAGTTTGCTCCGTTATGTAAGGTAGTCCTGAACTTTCAACTGCTTTATCCTGTTAAAAACTTTACAAGCAAAAAAGTTCCTATAGGTCATTATGAAACTCATTCGGGGTTCTATATAAAATATGAAAAAATGATTATTATATTGTCCAAATTTTCTATGAAACGGAATAAATTCTGGAAACTATCAATTCTGACCATAATTGAAATGATAATAATGAAGTCACGTACGTTGGTTTTAACAGGCAATGTTGTCAAGTCAAAGTAACAAATGGTTAGCAGTGACACTATCATTTAAAATAATTAACAGATATTACCGTTCTATGTTTGCTGTAAAGACGATAAATTTGTATATTAAGCCAGGAATTATCACCGCTACGCATTGATTAAATTGTATACTCCATTCTGCATATCTAAATTTAATTAAACTGTAGGCGTACATTAACTGAAATTAACTGAAATTAACTAAAATTACACAGTAAAAAATGGCATGTTGGTAAAAACAATTCAAACAATTTCATCGCATCTTGACGCCCGAAATCAAGTTGACGTAATATATACAGACGTTCAAAAGGCATTTGATAGAGTCCCACATAATATATTGCTAAAAAAAGTTAGTAGTTTCGGTATTTGCGATGACCTTATTATGGTTCTTCATTCATATCTAAAAGATAGAATACAATTGGTGGAATATAAAGGTTACAAATCTAAATTTTTTACAGCTTACTTAGGAACCCTCAGGGATCAAACTTGGGCCCTCTACTATTTTTGCTATTTTTTAATGATATTCACACCTTTATCAAATGTTGTAAGTTACTATACGCAGATGATCTCAAACTTTATTTTGTTATTCGCTCCATTATTGATTGTATTGCATTACAAAGAGACCTTGATAATTTGGTAAATTGGTGCTTCATAAATAAACTTGACCTTAATGTCAGAAAGTATAAAATAATGACTTACTCCCGCAAAATTAACAATATTATTTTTAATTATGATACTAATCGAATAACATTAGAAATGGTGTCAGAAATAAGAGACTTTAAGTTTGATTCAAAATTATTCTTTGATCAACATATAAATCAAATTTGTTCAAACGCCCCAAAATCTCTGGGATTTATTATTAGAAATTCAAAAAATTTCTCGAATATACATTCTATTAAAGTGCTTTATTTCTCATATGTTCGTAGTAAGCTTGAATATGCATCCGTTGTTTGGTCACCTCATTACTCTAAATATATAAAACAAATTGAGCGGGTGCAGAAAAAGTTTTTAAAATATTTATATTTCAGAAAATATAGAGTCTATCCTGTTCACGTACCATATTGTGAATTACTAGGCTAGTTTAACTTTCAGTCTCTAGTCGAGAGGAGCATGTTTCACTCGGTTATTTTTTTATATAAAATTAATTTATTTTAATTTAATATAAATACATACAAGTGCCACCTTAAGGTGGATATACAAGTCAAACATGAAAATAAATACATATCATACATAAAATTACGTTTACATAAAATTACGTGTACATTTTTGTTAAAAATTTTCATCCTCTAAAAACTCATTTAAGGCGTAGTATGCCCTTTCCAAAAGTAATTTTTTAATTTTGATGCTAAATTCGCGCAAGCTTATACATTTATAGCCATCTGGTAGCTTATTGTAAAGTTTTATTCCAATATATGTTACAGATTTTTCATATCTAGCTGTTTTGTGGGCAGGAATGCACAGTGCATTGCAGCTCCTTGTGTTATAATTATGATTATCAGAATTTTTATTATAAAGAGAAATATTTTCACGAATAAACAGCAGACACCTATAAATGTATACGCATGGCATTGTCATTAATTTATATTTTTTAAAATATTCCTTACACGAATCCCTAAATTTGATATTAAATATTTTACGAATAATTCTTTTTTGGGCAATAAAAACCCTCTCCCAATTTACACCACTACCCCACAGGATTATATTATAATTTAGCTGACTGTAAACTAGACTATAATATACACTTAAGATACCCTTGAGGGGCAGTGTGGTTTTTAATTTGGAAATGGCATAGTACGCCTTATTTATTTTTTTTGAGATAAAGTCTATTTGATCTGCCCATCGTAGATTGCGGTCTAAATATATTCCCAGAAATTTTGTGCTGCGCGCCGGGAGGATTATTTTTTCATTTATTCTTATTTCGAGTGAATCTACATTTGTGTTATTAAAATATAATAGTTCTGTTTTTTCCAAATTCAGGATAAGATTGTTGTCATTACACCATTTTAGGAATAAAGATATTATTTCATTAATTTTTATTTTTAGGTCTTCAAGGGTCTGTGCTGAGACCGCGAAAGACGTATCATCCGCGAACATGGCGATAATTTCAGCGATTATATAACTGGGCATGTCGTTAACATAAAGTAAAAATATGAGGGGTCCCAGCACAGACCCCTGAGGCACGCCTATGTCAATCTTAAAAAGTTTTGACATAGCCCCACCTACTCTCACAAATATTTCCCTATTTTTTAAAAAATCTATAAGCCATAGAAGTATATTATTTCGGATTCCTAAATTAAAGAGTTTTTCTTTTGTAAATGGTATATTTAGACAATCGAATGCTCGGGACAGTTTAGTTGATGCTCCATTTTTGCTTGACTTGCTTAATATTACTGTGCCCAAATTACCTATTCGTCAGCACCGTTGTTTCCATATTGAAGTTACAAACACAGTGAGTCACTTAAATTCTTCAATTTTTGATATGTGTAACAAATGCAATAACTTATCTGATGTTATTGATATATTTGACAACAACTTTAATAGGTTTAAAAGAATACTCTTATCTGCGATAAAAAACTTTTGCACTGTTCCGGATATTTAATCGTCTTTATTATTATATGTATTTTATATGTTTTTGTCTAAGTATTTATTTTTTTTATAATTTTTGTAATTTAGTTCGTAAGCTATTGTTCTTTTGATCCTGTAAATAGGTTTATCCTGCTGGATGTAAATAAAATAAATAAATAAATAAAAATAAATAAATAAAAATAAATAAATAAATAAAAAAACATTTCACTACACCTTTTCAAGTTGTAAATCAGAAAGCGTGATATTAATTTCAGACAGTGTAATTTGTTATTCAGATTTTTAAAATAAATTTCAGAAAGTATAAATTGTAATTCAGATTTTTAAATTATATTTCAGAGGTGTGTAAATTGTAATTCAGATTTGCAAGTTATATTTCAGAAAGTATAAATTGAAATTCAGATTTGTAATATATATTTCAGAAAGCGTAAGTTGAAATTCAGAAAGTGTAAATTATATTTCAGAAAGTATAAATTTATTTTCAGAATGTGTTATTTTATTTAAATTTGGATCTGTAAATTCAATTTCAGAAAGTGTAATTTAATTTTAGGAAACGGTAATTTGTAAATCAGAAATTATAATTTTTATTTCGGAACGTATTATTTTATTCAACAAAATTTAAAAAAAGTAGCAGTTATGTATTATTAAATATTGAACAGCAATAAATTAAAATAAAAAAAAAGTATTTTTTACATAAAATTAAACATTTAACAAAATTAATTTCTAAATGGCTAGGTCACTTCATTATATTACATACGTATAAATTATAAAAAATAAATTATAAGATAGATAAATATTTCTGAAATTTAATTTACACTTTCTGAAATGCAATTTACACTTTCTGAAATACAATTTACACTTTCTGAAATTCAATTTACTCTGTAATAATAATATAAAGTTATAATTTCTGAAATATAATTTACACTTTCTGAATTTCAACTTACGCTTTCTGAAATATAATTTATACTTTCTGAAATATAAATTGCAAATCTGAATTACAATTTACACTTTCTGAAATATAAGTTGAAAATCTGAATTACAATTTACACTTTCTAATATATAACTTGCAAATCTGAATTACAATTTATACTTTCTGAAATTTAACTTGAAATTCTGAATATCAATTTACACTTTCCTATTTACAACTTGAAAAGGTGTAGTGGTAAGAAAATTTAGTGTTGATTTTTACACTCGTGAGAATTAGAGCACTAGATAGATAGGTTTGTTAGGGTAGGTGGGTAGTTTGAGTGGTTCCGCAAGAGAGTACTGATATAGCCACAATTTTAGACCGCAAGAAATTTTCCTAGAAACCAAACATGTCATTGCTACTACATTGTTGAAATCAGGTCTATTATCACCAAACATTTGCTTTAACTATTGACATTAAAATTATTTGACATCAAATATCACAATTTCAATATTTTTATTAAAATTTTCTAATAAAATAGATTTTTTGTTCATAAACTGCATTATATTATGAATTCTGTTTACAAACGGTTCTGCTTAAAACTATAGTTCAAAAATGTTTATTCATAGGTGAGTAGTAATATTTTTGTGTTTCTTTACTAAATACAACCAGTGTTCTGATAACCCTCATAAAATTTATTATTAACTAATGTATTATCAATGCTAAACATACATTAGGAATAATAATTATAATTGATGATTTAAACTAAGTTTTAAATCCTTAGGAAGTAAAATCTCTTGATGCAGTTTTAGGTAATTTGGTAGATCGTTTATAATAATTTAATTCATAACTTATTATTACCAGGCTCTGATTTAGGGAAATATATCTGTTAGTTTATAAAGAAAGGCTTTTTTAACCTAATACGAATACATGTTCAATTCTTTGACCAAAGCAATCAAATTTTATTAAAATACACCATTGATTAGCTCTGTACACAGTAAATATAAAATTACACCATTTTAAAGTAATTTAAATGAATAATTTATCTTCTTAAATACCGGTATACCATTTATTAGCAAATATTGAGAAAATTAATGCAAACTGTCATAAATTATTTTCTGTTAATGTCAAATTTTCTTGACAAAAGTCTATTTTAAAGAATAACAATTAAAATTAAAAAATATTTCGTTTAAATTATCCTTTTGATAACGCACTTTAGTCCTCCATTTTCGGTCTGAGATTTTGTGTATGTGGGTACTCTCTTTTTGTGTAAATTACTTACCTACACTAACAAACCTGCCTATCCAGTGCTCGAGTGTGAATGATATTTAAACTGGCAATTGATACCCATAACTTACTGAAGATAATAGTTAAAATGATTTCATTTGTAAATTTTTGAATTGTAAATTTTATAAGTTAGAATATGTACATCTTTACATGTATTTAAAGGATTTGAAATTCATAAAGTGTAATTAAGAACTATAGTAAATTGACATGCTAGAAAAAGAAATCAACTCTAATACTTAATTTCCTGTGAACACAAAAATAATCGACAATAGCAACCATTTTACGAGAAAATATAAAAAGTATAAAAATCTTAACTGTGGATAATTTTTAACTTAAATTTAACAAGCATCAAAGCATAAAAACAAAAGAATTATAGTGTAAATTACAATAAATCTATAAAAACATATTTTTTTAAAAGTTTAAAATTAGATGTTAGTTGTGCCAAGAGCTTTTAACTAAAATATATAATATAAAATCAATTTTACTGAAAATGAAAATCAATCGTGCGTGGATTAAAATGTATATACCCTATAAATGCAAAATTTAATAAACATAATTTTCCTCGGAAATTATTTTTCTTCTTAAACTTTTTTCAATCAAACTTTTCTTATCCATAATGCAGACCTTTAATAGAAAAAAAAAATACATAAATATAAGCATTCAACTATAATTTAATAAATAATTTAGCATATATTAATAAATAAAATCAATTTTATCATGATGAAAAATTGAATATTCTATTAATAATATTAATATTAAATGTTATTCATATTAAATCAGGAGTTTATATTCCTTGTGGTGTTCAGACTGAATAAATAATTTACACAGATCTACAAAGTAATCTGTGTAATATACATAATAGTATTATTAATAATACATAGGTACTAAACTTCATAATTAGATACTTGTATGAATAATTTTTATTTCATTGCACCTTACTTGTTTAATATATACTTGTTTTTCTGTATATACCATATACCACAAATCTTAATAATATTAAATTATTTCACTTTACTTTAGTTTTATCTTTTATTTTAACAAATTACATTTTATTACTAGATATATTACTGGAAACAATTTTATAATTAATTTCTTTAAAAAAACTATAAATGTATAATATTGTGGTTCAAAACAAATAAGTTGGAATTCTTTGCTGCTCATGGAGGATAAAGCTTATTTTGACGAGTTAATACCCACAATAATAAAATAAAATTTTTTGGAGTATATTTACCACTACCTCACGAAAGTGCAAATTTTAGCAACTTATCCACGGTGGATTCGGAGTGATTTTAACTAAAATGCTCGGTACCTTAAAAATCCCTATTAGGGGATCGAATGTAAAAAATCCAATAATGAAAATAATTGCTTGAACCATTTTTTTTAATGGGGAAATAACCGTAATAGCTTTAAATTATGAAGCAAAAAGTTAAGCGTTTCCTCAAATGACCTGAAATTTTCAGAATATAGTCTTTGTATACTACTTAAGTTATGGTATATAAATCAACAAATTCCGCTTTATTAACACCTCAAGAAAGGGCACACATCCCAAAAAATCTTGTTTTTTACATACTCTTAGTTTTTATATGTGGCCATATTACCAGCACCGTGTTGGTAATGTGGCCAATTGGTACATTTTTTTAAATGGTCTATAATTTTTTATTTTTTTACTTTTTTTCATGTTTTTATTTAATAACTTAAACATAAATAAGTAATCTGGGCTATACAGGGTGTATTTGAAATAGGGTCGGAAATTTTAACAGGTGATCTACATGATAAAATTTGACAAAAAGTTCCTATAAACATATGTCTAAAAATGCGTCATAGGGGAGCTACGCCACTTTGAAATTGGCTAAAAAAATCGGTTTTTATTTAATAACTCAGGAACCCTTTGAGATATATTAACGAGGTTTTGCACGTGAATTAATCCTAATAAGGCCCATCTTTGTATGTAATTTTCACGTACTTATTTAAACCAGGGGTGTGCGAAAAGGGGGGTCCTTATCAGTTTTTTGTCCCAAACTTTTTTCTGTGTAACTTTTTTGCAATTTTATTTTTAAAATATGATTCCTCAGGTCAAAATACATAAAAAAGGTACTCTTGTTGTAATACTGTAGGATTAACCGTTTTCGAGAAAAGTTAATTTGAAGGTGAAATTTCACTGTTCGAGGACGAAAAATTAAATACTAAACTGTCGAAAACCAAAATTTTAATGATGCAATGTTATTCTACATCAAAAGCTAAGAAAAAAAGTTTCCATACATGTAGGTCGAAAAAACGCTTTTAAAGCTACCATAGCCCTTTAAAAATGGTGCATATTTAGGAGACCATAGCTCCATTAGGATTCATTTTTGGAAGTACCTGTATATGAGGTTTTTTTCTTAGTTTTTAATGTACATTCGCCCTGCATCATTAAAATTTTGGTTTTCAACATTTTAGTATTTAATTTTTCGTCCTCGAACCGTGGAATTTTACCTTCAAATGAATTTTTCTCGAAAACGATTAATCCTACAGTATTACAACAAGAGTACCTTTTTTATGTATTTTGATCTGGGGAATCATATTTCAAAAATAAAATTGCAAAAAAGTTACACAGAAAAAAGTTTGGGACAAAAAACTGATAAACCCCCCCCCCCCGTTTCGCACACCCCTGGTTTAAATAAGTACGTGAAAATTACATACAAAGATGGGCCTTATTAGGATTAATTCACGTGCAAAACCTCGTTAATATATCTAAAAGGATTCCTGAGTTATTAAATAAAAACCGATTTTTTTAGCCACTTTCAAAGGGGCGTAGCTCCCTTATGACGCATTTTTAGACATATGTGTATAGGAACTTTTTGTCATTTTTTATGATGTAAAACCATCTGTTAAAATTTCCGACCCTATTTCAAATACACCGTGTATAAGTATTATTTTGTTTAAACTTATTTCCTTTAATATTTATCAGAAATAATGCTTTAGCATGGGCATAATACCTGCACGTACCTTATAACGTAAACATGCCTAACATAAGCAGCATCAAAGGGGCTTAGAAAACTTTTTTTTATGCACAGTTATAGCTTATTGGATGTACATTTACTGAAATAAATCTTATTTCAAAACTTTTAATAATATGGTCAAAAAATGTCTGATTTCTGTTTGCTGTAACATATACCGGCCGGTATTCATATTATTTAATTAAATTGTGTTAACGCTAATCACTTTATAAAATAATGTTAGAACAAAGCTTTTTTATTTAAATCTCGTTATAATATTTTTTTTACCTATTTAAATATGTACAGACATTTGTCTATAAATTTTTATAGGCGTTTTTAAATTGCTTAAAAATAATATTATACATATAATTGGCTGCAATTAGAGAAATGTCCGTGAATTAAGCAGCACCAAAGGGGCATAGAAAACTTTTTTTATGCACAGTTATAGCTTATTGGACGCACATTACTGAAATAATTCTTATTTCAAAATTTTTAATAATATGGACAAAAAACGTCTCATTTCTGTTTGCTGTAACATATACCGGCCAGTATTCATATTATTTAATTAAATTGTGTTAACGGTAATCACTTAATAAAAAAATGTTAAAACAAAGCTTTTTTATTTAAATCTCGTTATAATATTTTTTTTTACCTATTTAAATATGTACAGACATTTGTCTATAAAATTTTATAGGCGTTTTTAAATTGCTTAGAAATAATATTATAAATATAATTGGCTGCAATTATAGAAATGTCTGTGAATTAGAGTTATGACTATTTGATAAAATTACTATTTAATTTGTTCTTTAAAAAACTCGTGAGAATAAATAAATACCTGCGTTTTATTTCATTAAATATTGCTAATATCTACTTTTATAATACCGTATTGTGTTTTGAATAAGATTATATTAAAATCAACAAAGAATATTAAGTAGTACTATAAAATTTATTTAATAATAAATTATTTTTTATATAAAATGTTAAAAGTTAATTTTATTTTATTTAATAAACGACATAAATGGGATAAAAAATTGGTTTGACTTTTTTTAACATGAAATACTTTTCCTTCTATAGTTAACATATAAAATTGCAACTAAAAATTGCACTATGTATATTCTTTTATTAAGAATTTATGGAGCAAAAAAAGGTTTATTGACCTGTATTTTTCGTATGTAGTTTAGTTATTGTTTTTAATTAATATAATAAAAAACTATAAGTATATAACTTACTAATTAAATTAAAATTAATTAAAAATAATCTAGTTCTCGTTGTTATAAAAGAAAAAGGCTCAGTAATTATCTTAAAATATTAAATTAAATTAGCTATAATAACAATAATAATATTTAGTGAACATAAAATTTTATGACCTTTTATTATAGGTAGTTTTATTGTTTTTTGCTATATGTTAAATTAGACGTAACTTTATAATATTTTAAAATTAATTAGTGAATTAATTAAATTGGAATACGAGAGAAATTTTATAAAATATTAAAGTCCAAACGAAAATTATTTAATAGGTCAGTTGCATTAAATGTTGGTGTAGTAAGTTTTATCCTGGTCAAAACCCAATAGAAAGTTAATTTTTACTAATTTCGCTTTTTTAATTTAAAAAAGCTGGGGTTCATACAGCTAAAATTAAGAGCATACAATGATTTGAACAATATTCCATGATCTGAAATAATTTATTTTGGTATACCACTTAAAAAAATGACTTTCCTACGATCCCCTATGAAAATGACATTACCACACTCTCTTGTTCTTTAGAAAACGCCTTATATCACCCTTGTTTGATATTTTCATATCACCCTAGTTTGATATATATGTATGTAGGTTTGCCTAATTTTGTTTAGATATTTACGTTGTAAATTCTACGAATTTTACTCACCTCGTTTTATATGCCATTTTCCACCTTTCATTGCAGGCTTTTTTGATATCTTTTATGTTTTTCAATCCAAATATTTCTGTTTTTCATGTCAATAATAAAAACTATAGTTATAACCTTACTACGATGATTATAAAATGGATTGATGGAATAATAAACCAAACATGGAGCCATAATCTGCAATTATCTAATATTATTTCGCTTGCTATACTAATGGAAAAAATATATAAATATTAGCAGCCTGCAATTAAGCGTATTCTGTAATTTAAACAATCCGATCAAATTTTAATAGATTTGATACATTTAACCCAAAAACAACTCGCCAATATTTTACTAGTCTGAGAGAGTATATGTCAGTGGCTACTAAGGTGGATACTAATACTTACAAGACTAAATACTTAATTTCTTGTTACTTTTGCTATTAAACCAGTAGTCTAGTAAAAAGTGGTAGTAGAGCAGCATCATTGTATACTATATAACAATTAATGCAAACTGATAGTCAAAGAAAAGGAATAATAACCCATTCCACAGGCAAAACAACCGTTTTTATAACTACAGCAATTTAAATGGCGTCATTTACAAACCTTAATTAAATAATATAAATATCCCTTGATGTTATAATCAGAACACAAGGCTTGTTTCAGCAAAAAGGAACAACCTAAAGGAGAAAGGGAATAAGTTGCAATGCTAGAACAGCTAGAACATACTTATAATGGGATACTTTCCCTGGATAGTCCATTATTGAAAACTTCCCCAAACTGTTCTAGATAAAATTCAATGCTAAAAGTTCACCTTCCAGCAAACAGATGTCACTACTATTCAAAACGAATACAAAACAAAAGTTCTAGCCTTTGTAAACAGATGGCTTTTTTAATAAACAGTTTGCCTGTTATCTGAGTGCAACAATTTTATTACTGAACACATATTATTACCTAATATGTTTAACTGCATAATATAAAATTAAATTAGGGTTTAAATAAATAAGGTAAATGTAAATAGTTTTTATTGCTTATATTGACTACTCTGATTACTTTGTCTTTATTACGTTGGCAAAACTGTTAGAAAGAGATAGCACTGTAGAACTAATTTTGACGGTCTTTGTCGTCAAGAAACTATCTTATTGGCCAGAATAATAAACACTGCACTGCACTGGTTTTGTCTGATGAGTTCATGTACTTTTGTAGACAAATATTTAGTAACATGTCTGCAAAAGATACCTAATTTATTGGGCAGTTAACCTGCGTGCAAGTAATATTATCATGCATTACTGTGGTAATATCCTCCTTCAATTTAACTTTGCCAAATTTGTGTTAATAACATATTTAGTATAAGGCATATAACAGATAAACGCTTAGATCATAATTTGGAAACCTACCTGGTTTTTATAGATTTACACAAGGCATAAGATAGCGTTCCTTTATCTAAGCTTCGGGTTGCCTTAAAAAAAGAAAATATAACAAAGTTTTTCTAGAAAGGTGTTTGTAAAAACAGAATTCATTTGGATAGAAATATAATAATTTACTTTATATAATATTTTTAAACACCGCCATAACCTAAAAGTTTTGTGTTGCGGCAATAAATAAACATTAAATACTAAATACTTTGATAAGGGTGCTAGGTATTTCATTAAATAATTATTTGCCTTTTGCCTGCCGGTGTAGATACACTAGTTACTATAGCAGCTCTCGGTGCTAATGGCATGCACCCTCGCTATTCTCGAGTTTTAACCAAAGCATTCCTATAATGTGGCGGTAAATTGAGTTTAGGGGGGCTCCCGTTGAGAAATCACCCCCTCGAGTCCCATTTAACAGCCAAACTCTATTATTATTGTATAGAACAAATCAAAATGGTTAGCGCAGAGTGGCTTAATACATGGATAAATCATTGAGAAATAAAAATGTAACCAGGGACTTCAAAGGGAAGTCTTCACAGAAAGAAAGAATATTTGAATTTGAGTAAATAAGTTTAAGTTAATCCTACATTTTGCTATTTAGTATAAAAAGCGTTAATAATTTAATAAGCAACCTCCTCCAAATGGGAGGATTGGTGTAGTGGCCTACCGCGTCTGTACATGATAAGTCTACTACAACTAGCGTGAGTCCGATTCTCACTGGAGCCGATTTGCCTTTTTCAGTTAATTAATAATTGAAATTTGGTGAAGGCGTAAGTAAGGCGGACACTCCTTATAAAAACTGGTTCGAAAGTCAGTATAAGCCGGTGGTTCCCTCTACTACTAGCCCACATAAGTCCTGGACTTAGGGGATGCTTAATTAAGTAGAATAGTACGAGGTTAAACAAACATGTAATGTAATGTAATGTAATATTAATTTGTTAATTTTGGGGATACCCCATCTTATCTTGTTTTTAACTAATTTATTATGTCTATAAATATATTATTAAAAATTCTGTTCCAAATATAAGAAGGAAAAGTCACCTTTTTTTAAGAAATTTTAGGAATTGTGCACCACGAAATGTTATTTTTTTAGTGGATACTGTTCTAGAATAAGATTTTGCACCATTTAATTGGCAAGACATCTTAACTTTTATTCAAAAGCAAGGAAAGTTTGAGAGGGAAGGAACAGGGAAATAGAGCTTGGTTAGGAAAAGCTCGCGGCAAAAAATATGCCATCTAATTTTAGTTGACGGAATAACTAAAAATAAACTTATTAATCTGTTTATACTTATAAATGTCCTAAATTATTATACATGAAACACATTTTGTAGCCAATATTGGCTCCTTAATACCTCTCATTGAAAGAAATGTATATAAAGATTAAAAAAATGTTTTTTTTTTAACATTTTAAGTACAACTAAGTCAAACATAAGACAACAAATATCAGCAATTGACAGAAAGTAAAAAGATTGTCCAATAATGAATTTCGGCCACACTGAAGATGTATAAAATTTTCGTGAGAAGACAATTTTTTTTATCCTAATTAGTAAAGCTAACACCAGCTTAAAACTTAGTTGGGTCTCCTCACCACTAAGTTTACCATTAACTCAAATTAACTCAAAATTTTTTTTTCCAAAAGTTCGTATATTTTATGTAAACAGTAAGAATATTTAATTTTCTTATTTTAATAAATATTTTGAATTGAAAATTTAATATTTTCTAACATACTTATTTAAGTAGATAATGGGTAATTTTTATGTAAATAATACCAAAACTTAATTTAAGTTATTATTTTTCTGGGTGTACACAAATAAATCACTGAGAAAATAAAAATGTAACTGGGGATTTCAAAGGGATGTGTAGTTGGGGTTTGCTCTTCCGGTTTATCGAAGTTTATTATATTTGTTTTGAGCTGTTTTGGATTTGCGGTGGGCGATTAAATGTTTTCAGGTCAAGTGCATTTTTCGGTGTGGTTGTCGAGATTTAATACGATTTGGAAATATATTGGAAGCAAATTAGGGGAATGAAACGATATACCTACCCTGAACTCAAAAAAAGCGCACCTACAATTTTTCCCAAGTTTTTTATCCAACTCCCGAATCGTTTGTTTGATTGTAACAAATTTTGATTTATTTTGTTAAATTAATTCTTTATAGTCACAATAGAACCAATGAATGTTTTTAGTTGACCATGAAAAATATGAAATTTTCTTCTTCCCTTTAATACAGTAATAGTAAATCGAGTTTAATGAAAGCACTTGAAAAAAAAAATCACAGAGCGATTTAATTTATTAGTGTACAATACCGCCTTCTCATATTGGACCTATTGTGATTATTAATAGTATATTAAAGTACTAGTTTTATAACATAGTACTTTAGAAAACTCGCCGCAAGCGGCTCGTTTTCTAAACTTGTACTAGTGGGCTAAAAACGTGTTCTTTATACAATTTTTTCTATTTTGCTCTAAAATTTTAAAAAACTTACATTTAAATTGATGACTGATTTAGTGATATTTGTTTCGAATTGGCATTACAGTTTTCGCCATGTTTAAAATTCTTAGAACGAATATTATTTTGATATATTTTAAAGTCATTTCTTCTCTTTTTCACTACAAGTAACCAAGCCACAATTTTAACACGGTAAAATAGAACCTAAACACAAAATTTTGTAGAAAATTAAACTTTAAACCGACGTTCACAATTGCACGGCAAACGTCAAGAGATAGACTTTTGTCTCTTGCCAACCCAAAAGAAAAAAAAAGTAGAGACCTCTTATGGGCCTATAAGAACACGCAAAATGCGTGTGATTATGAGCTTATAAGATTCGCAAAATAGAAAAAATTATTAAAAAAGTAAAATAGAATCATTCGTAACAACAGAGTAAACGAAAATTTTGGAGATCAAACATGGGCAACTCAATTATTATAAAAGAACCACAAAACAAAAATGTAACAATCGCTTTTAAATATATTAGGAATATAGAAACAAGTGGGAAAGTTTTGCTATGATATTTAATACTTACAAAATTAAAAATCAATGCCAACTTATACGAATAACAGGCTACAGTTTATCTTAAAATCAAAACAGAATACATTTTAATAGAATATAAATTATCATTTACAATTGCTGTGTTCATTACATTTATTGTAAATAAATTAATATCATTTAATTTAATTAATTTTATGTCTAACATTTAATTTTAAAAGCACTTAATCTTGTATGTTTTGCAACGTGTATGTCTCTGAAACATAATTTGATATTTACTGTTTTTAAAAGAAGAAATATTTATAATAAGTATAGTTGTTGACCCTCATAATAAATAATTATAATATATTAAAGACACAACATGACAAGTAAATAACAAACAAAGGCTTAATAAGACTGTCTTATTTTGTTATAGGTTTATCTAACTATCAGAAACTATCATAACTGAAATGCACTCAATTTTATTTCAGTTTTGAGTATCAGAGCCGAAAACTATTATGACATTGGATAGATTCAACTTTTATAAAGTTTTTTTTGTCTCACATTTAGAGAAATAAAATTTATTTTAAAATAGTTATAACTACAATCCACCAAGTCTTAATTTTTGAAACATATTTATTACTTTTACCAAAAGTAATTGGTTTATTTTTTTTATATATGTTTCGTTATATAAATTTTTATTATTATTATTAATGTTTTTGCAAAGTAACTTATTGAAGAGATATGTTATATTAAATTAATTATCTAATCCTGTAAAAAATATTAAATAAGTATACATGATATAGAACAATTTCTTAAGGAACAGCAGTATTACTTTTATAAAGTTATGGTATATTGTTTTTCTACGACTGCTTTAGAATGTAAGCAAATACACACACTTTTCAAGTGTTAGAATGAGCACATGTAGTGCCATCTCTTGTTTATAAAAGTAAAAAAAACTGTAGCAAAATTAGCAAAAATATATATATATATTTTACCATGAAATATTGAATAATTTAATGCAATTTAAAGTTTTGCTTTAAAATTACATAGTTTATTAGTTTTTCTTAATATTTGACCAGTTTGTTATTTAATTCAAAAAATTAAAACTGCTCCATCTATTGTTGAATATTAAAACCTGATATCTGTCACAACAATCTGATATAACCTTTACTTTTTGCATTATAATTTGTAAATATTAGCTAAAATTAAATAAAAATCTTTTTTAAGTACTGATTTGATAACATTATTAAATAAGATTAATTGCTTTATATAAAAATATGTGTTTTGTTGGATTTACAATTTCGAGTCACAAAAAACATTGTTTTTAACCTTGTCCGCAATTTAAAGCCACAGAGTGTTTTATATTTGACGTCGAAGAAAAAGTTTAGTCTACAACACGTATGGAATAGTCATTTCGCGCTCGCGGGACCGTCACTAGTTATAGAATATATACTATTCTTTGAGGGCAAATGTTATTTTTGCATGAGTGTCGATAATACAGAGAAAATAGCCTAACATCAGTTGCCATAAAATGTAGCAGTACTTAATGATTGCCTAAAAGTACCACAATGGTTCTCAAAAATTCTTATCTACAAATACTGCTACCTTTTATGGCAACTGTTGCTGGACTCTTGTCTGCTTGTGAATATTCTCTAGTCTAGAGACTCTAGACAAGAACTTTTAGTGATATTGTAAAGTTGAAACTCAAAAAAATGCTATATTAGCAGCATTATTTTTAAAGGTACCTATCGTATATTATTTCCATGGTTGCAGAAAGTATATTTTTATTGCTGTAGATACTAGTTATTTATGGTACTAGAGGGTAAAGTAAGATATTGCCCATGAGAAAATTAACCTGCGAGGCGTCGGCCAAGCAGGTTAATTTTCGAGAGAGCAATATCGGTTTACCCATGAGTGTCATACAAGGTTTTATCCAATAAATAGCTTAGGATCATATTTTTATGAAAAATTTTAATGACATTTACAAGAAAATAATTTGACAAGTGACAGTTGAGTGGGTAAAATAAATAATTATCCACTCAATAAAGTAAAAGCCACGTGGGGGTTATTATTGAGTTTATCTATTTAAAATAAAGCTGGTAATTGTCTTATTATCTGTATGTATTGGATAAAATATTGTTCTAAAGGATTTCCATTATTTTCAGTGGTACTGCAAAATTCCCCTTGCCTCAGCTCACAGGTTCCAGTTAGTATTACGATTACCGTAATAATATTTTTACAAGCAAAACAAGAATATAATCATTTAAATTTGTGACAAAAATTAGGGCCCTAAAATGCTTCCTTGGGGAATGCCATATTTATCTTGATAAATACGTCATTATATTAAATGATTATATTGTTTATATACTTGCAAATTGTATATCTGTAAGACTGTAGATAAAATCTTTTACGGAATAGTCTCCAGACGAGTATTTTTATTAGTACTGTGAAGTGGAAACACTTACATAATCAGGCGTAACGAGTGATGGAAGGAGAAGAGAGCCGTCGAAGCAGTCGTAATTGAGTTGTTGTTCAAAGACTGGCCATTAACAGTAATAAAATTACGGTGAGCAATTTTTCCGCAACATAACCTCAAATTTAATATCTTCATAATAAACATAATACGTTCAGAGTATCAGACAGAACACGCCAAAGGTGGATTGTAATTTGCGAGTCTGGTTTGAAAAAAAAGTAAGAAAAAAATTAATAAACGTAATTTCGATGGACGATTATTAAATTAATAGATAATCTGAAGGCAATTTGTATAAGTCACTAGCGGCTGATCGCGACTGCACTGTGGTTGCGAGGAAGATTTTAACCTGACATGGTACCTATAAGAATTAAAATTATAAAACTAAAGCTTAAAATAATACAAGTATAAAACAAATACCAAAATAAACAATTCAAATAAAATTAAATATCATATTAAATTTTATGTTTCGGTAAAAAATTGGAGGGTAAAATATTGTAAAAACATTGTTTTCTAGTGTAATTTTTTGTGTAATTTTTATCTTAGCTTTTATTGATAACCATTAAAACATTTTTTTTTGTACTTAGAACAATTCTTTGTAGGATGGCTTCATCTGGGCATAGTTTAGTTTCGTTAGTTCAGTGCGAGGTTCATAGGACTTAAGCCATAGTCCTTAGGTATCTTTGGGTTATCCGCAAAGACCTGGTCTTATAATCCCTGTTTCTTTTATAAAGTCAAGGTACGGTTCAGAGGAGTGTTCACCAGGAGTCGATGTTCATCCTTTTAAAAACCTAAGAGATTTTATGTTAGGGAACGTTAAAGTATTACGTAAAGCAAATTTTGATCATTTTGTAAACTATTTTCCTATACCATTAACATGGGCGTAACACTCCAAAATAACCCCCACCCCCCTCTAGGAGCGTTACATAATACTTAAACGTTCCCTTATATTATAATAAAAGGCGGAATTAATTCCTCCAAATATTATCTGTCTACATGACCTTGACTAGCGGGGCATCGGTGAGCGGAAAGAAATCCGTTGCCTCTAATTGAATAGAATAGAATAGAATAGAAAAAGTTTATTGCAAAAATATATATACAATTTCAAAATATATAATTATTAATTACAGAAAAAGGTGTACATTCGACTAGGTCGTTCTTCCATTCCACCAATTGGATGTTCTGTGACCTCTCCTAGCATAACAAGATCAGATAGGTGACATAGCGCGACGTTGCCAATATAAAAATTCCCTAAACTAGTCAAGATCATGTGGATAGATAATAAATATCGTCTTACCCCTCGGTTTACGTTCTCGTTCAGTTCCAGTGTGTCGTTCCCAAAGAACTTCTATCTTAGACTTGATGCGATTAACACTTGAGATGGCAAGGTTCTTCTTTAACGCCTTCTCTTCCCCTGATCTTTTCCATAAGGGGCTTATTTATCTAGGCTTTTCTTGTTTTCAAATTCTTGGTCTATTAGGCACAGATGAAGTGACTCTACAGATCTAGTTATAAAAAGTAAAAGTGTTTTATTTTTGATTAGGAGCACAGTATATTCTGTCGTTCCATCTGTAGTATTGTACAAAATTGATTAAGGGGACGTTCAAGTATTATGTAAACAAACTGTGGCAAAATTCATACACTATACCCCGGTTCTCGCTTTATTCAAGGCTGTAGATTTTATATTTGGCTGGAATTAGGGGGTTTAGACAAAATATGATATCTCTACACTGTAGAGTAGTCTCCAGCCTTTAATAAAGCGAGAACTGAGGTTTGAAGTATATAAATTTTTCCACAATTTGCTTACGTAATACTTGAACGACCCCTAAATAAATAGCATGCAATAATTTTGAATAAATCATGGACAAACCAATAACTAAGAACTAATAAAAAATAATAAACTTTGCCATTTATTGTTAATAGGAAACAAAATAAAGACATTATTTTGGGTCCTCATGTCCACAGTGCGCTGAATTAATATGCAACATGTTTAATATTCGACCGTTAAGCAAAACACATAAAAAGTTAAACACCGTCATTATTGAAAATACACGTTCGCTCTTATATCAATTTGGCCAATCTCAAATGCCTAATAACGATACGTTGCACAGCGGTCCACTCTTATTACTGCAACGCGTTGCTACGTCTCTATTAACCACACACCGACCATTACATCAATGGAGCTTCAGAATTATCTAAAATTAACTAAATAATAAATATCATAATATAATATTCGCATAAACACAAATATACTTAATCATTTTTGGTTGTTTGAATAAGTATTTATGCTTTGCTGTCTCTACAAGTAAGAAATACTAGTAATTTACAACATTTTAAACTCCAAAGTAAAAACTATTTAAGATAAAATAAAAATCTCTTTTTAAATAGTATAAAAAACATTACCTAAAACTGTAAATGTAAGATAAAAATAAAATAATAACATACAACTTACCTTACTTAACATTTTTAATTTTCTTTTATATCACTAGTTAATTTATTAATGCTAATGTTCATTACTTACCTTTGAGATAAAAAAATATGTCTATAATTACCAGCACAAGCTAGTCTTAGAGGTTACTTAGGCAGAAACTATAAATTTTCTATGTATATTGAATATTATGTAAAAATTGTGCATTTATTATCAAATAAAAATTGCCAGGAAGATGGCTGCAAGGTTGCATTGCAATGTAATCAATTAAATATTTAACAAAGGTGCCTTAGATCAAGCAATTCTTTTAAGTAGAAATGTAAAAATTAAATTTTAAAAAGAAAATGTCAAAATGGGCCATCAATTTCCGTTCTGTTTCCTAAAACATTCCTGGAACCTATCATTATTATTTTCCTGGAACATAACACACAGCGGACATTTTAACCTTCCAAATACCTTTCAGGAACGTACAATACAATACAATACAATATAAGTGGGGTTGTGAGGCATGGTACTGCCTTTCAAATCACTGCAACCAATGAGATCTATTGTGAATCCCCTTTGCAATTTGGTCCACATCAAACTTTAGGCTTTCAAAGAAGCCTAAGAGTTTTTTGGGGGCTACTTGGGATATATCTGCAGGTTTTGGGTATACCTGTTTTAGATATTGTAGCCTTTTGCGAGCAATGGCTTCGCAGAAGCACATAATGTGTTCGGCCGTTTCTGGTGTCGATTTCAGACTTTCCCATTTTTTAAGATGATTTCAGGAACGTAACGAGATTAAGTAATTTTTAAATTTTTAGCTTTTTGAAATGTATGGTATTATAAAGTATTAAAATTCTGAATTACAAGAACATTTTAGGAGGAACTTGCAAGGAATGTAACGGTATATAACATAGAACGAAGGATTAAAAATGGAATGGACGGGAACAGATAGGAAGCACCAAAATTATTTGTAAATATACAGTCTAATATGTTATAAAACACCTTAAAATAAGGTCACAGAATGACTCTAAACCGTTAAATAAATGGAATATAACCGATGTTATGTTTTTAAAAGGTTGGTGTGCTGTGTTCTAGAGTATGTGACAAGATCAAAGAAATAGGGTTGGTTTTTGTTCTGGTTTGGCAAAGAAAAAAGTAAGCCCATGAGAATCGACCATGTGTAGAAACGCTAACAGTTTTAAATTGGCGTATAACTAGTAGTTACAATCTATAACGTATGGGGTTATTTTTAAAAAATTCAAAACCGTTTATCATAAATTAATTAAAATGAAGAATATAATATCCATATCAAATTTAACGAGTATTCGTCAAAGTTTATTATAAACGAATTAACTCTTTCAATGTTCAGTAATAGAGGAAAGGAAGCAAATATGGGCTACCCATTTTATTTTTTCTTGTAAAAAAATAAATAAAAGTTTAGTTCCAATACCAAACGTACCCAACGATAGCTATATTAATTAGTCACAACCTGTTATAAATTTATATTGATTAAAACAAACAATAAATTCATTATTTCGTAAACAGTGAAAAGGTGCACTTTTGTGTCGATTTTAAATTGGCCCTAAATATGGGCTACCACCAAAATTGTGTAATAAATATTAGATTTGAAGTGGCAATCAATCTTATTGGTCGCAATAAGTAAAAAGTATAAAAGTTATATCTAAAATGAAATAATAAATGAAATAACTCCTAATATAGAACGTGGTATATTAAACATTTTTAAAGCTTTGAAGGTACCCATCTCGTACTGCCTCATCGCTATTATAGCGCCTTCCATATCGCCCTCGTTCCATTTTCTTCTATTCTTGGCTGTTGCTGATCTTTTCTTGGCCTCCTAGAAAAATTCTAGGCTTAAATACATATTTCTATATAGCCCATAATAGAAACACAGGGATGGCCCATATTGCAAAAATACTCGGTGTATACAACAAAAGAGGTTATGTCTAAAACTCAGTAATTAGAAGAAAACTAATAAGCACACATCAAAGCCCGATTATGTGGCTTTAATTTGTTGCAGAAATGGTTTTGAAAACGTTGTTATCTATCAGGTAACGGAATTTTCAAACTTACCTAAAAAAGTTCTGTGGCTTGCTGAAAAGGACGGAAAATAAAAATAAATTCTCAAACGTCAACGAATGTATGAGTTAATTAATGAATCTTTACTGTGGAAGTTTAACTTCGCCATTTACGATTTGCGATAGTCGGATACAGAGAACTGCATCTGATAGCTGTGAACCCCACCTAGCCCATATTACAAGACCTAGCCCACATTTGCTACCCTTCCTCTAAGTATCTGGCTTGGCTCGAATTGCCTTATGCATATAGGTTCAAAATTTTTGTCTCAATATTTGCTTTTTGCTGATGATTTAAAGATTTACAGATGGATAACGTCTATACTAGATGCTTTTATTTTACAAAGGGACCTTGATTTACTTAATGACTGGTGCATTAAAAACAAGCTGTATTTAAATAATAATAAGTGCTCGGTGATGACTTTTTCACGTAAAAAGGACCCGTTAGAGCACAATTATAAAATAGCAGATAATTTACTAAATAATGTCAATGTAATCAAGGATCTGGGTATTTTGTTGGACAGTAAATTATTATTTCATAATCATTTTGATCATATTGTTTCTAATGCAAATAAAATGCTAGGTTTTGTTCTAAGGACAACTGAGGACTTTTTTAATCAGAGACCTATATTGATGTTGTATTCATCCCTAGTAAGATCAAGACTGGAATACGGATCCACCATTTGGTCCCCATATTTTGGCAACCATATTCAGCGAATTGAAATTGTTCAGAATAAGTTTTTACGTATTGTTCGATACAGACTTGCTCAGAATAACATTTTGTTGGATACGAATCAAACAAGGCAATATTTGGGTTTAGCTACCCTTCAGAATAGAAGAATCTTCAGTGATGTGTGTTTTTTCTTTAAGGTTCTTGCTGGATCAATTCAATCTAGTGTTATATTGGGTCAGTTTAATATTAAAATTCCATCAAGATCCACAAGTTATCCACTCTTGGAGGTTTCCTCCTGTAATACTGTTAATGCAGAAAATTCTCCAATGCACCGTATTGTAACATTGGTTAATTTAGCATGCAACACTGTTGATTTTTACAATTCTTCATATAATATGTTTAAAAATCAATTACGTCAACATTTAGGCATGTAATTTTGTTTTACATGAGTATATTACTCTTATTTTTTTTTAATTATTATTTTATACCTATTATGCTATAAGAATATTATATAAATAACTTTGTAACTGCTATATGCGTAAATAAACGATTATTATTATTATTATTATTATTATTATTATTATTTCCATGGAGATGATAAAAATTAAATTTTTCAATTAAAATTATGCAAAATGAATTAACTTTTCTTGAAAATTAAATCGACATTTTGCTACAATATTATTTTCCAAATATTTTACAATTTATATTTTGAATTATAATGTATTTTTCATTATAGCCTCATTAAAAAAAACAGTTACTGGCCACCTAGTCTTTGACTAATTCCAAAAGTTAACGAAGAAAAGTTATCTACTTTTTAATGATGTGCAATAAATTTCTACGAAAAATAACCTATTGAAAACAAAAATAAGATGCTGAAAATTTTGAAAACCCTCTATTTAATGAGCTTCTCATAAAACAAGAGAAATATTTAACACCACAGTAAAAAAAAATCAATGTTGAACTGAGGCCAAGTCTGCATCCCTTTTAAAACCATAGGCTTTTTATAACGCCAACTGGCCAGCTGGTTTGATAACTTTAAAAACATGCCCTAATCCCATATCTTTCCATTTTCCAATTTATCATACATATTATGTTCTCAATATATCCTATTTTAATTTATATATTTTTAAAGAGTATAAAAGGGGTGAAACCATTAAATCTGGGATCAGTTCTGTATAGTTTTTCGTCTTGTTAATTAAAAAATATCTTGTAGTGCCAGTAGTAAAAATGTAGTTTGAAAAATATTGTGTAAAAATATTTAAAGAACTTATAAGTAGCAGTTTTAATATTTACACTGAGAAAAATGTGGACAATAAATTGGTCTTTGCAAATTATTGCGAATAGAATACAATAAAATACAATGATTTAATTTATAACCATTTAATGACAAACTACTATATAATGAAAATTAGAGTTTAAAGGCTTTGCATAGAAGAAAAACTTATAAATAAGAATTGGTCTTTCATGTTCTTGAAGAATTTAATCACATTTATTTAATATATTATTCTTAAGTTAAGAAGCTATTGTTTTAATTTGTTTCCAAAGCACCGTCTCACTAGAACTTAGGACTTCCTAATAAAGTTGTAAATGGTAGTTACGTATATTCTCCGCTCGACTATACTTTAACTATAGGATAGAAGATTTGATGGCCAACCTAACTGAGTAAGTTACATTCACCGCTCGGCTGATAATTTAACATAACGTTTTCAATAATAAATTCCGTTTTATATCAATGTTTAGTAAATGTGTTATTTCATAGATGTTATTTCGAGCTATTTTGTGTATATTTGGGGCTAGATATATTTACTAGTCTTAATAAAAGAACTGTTAATAAGCATACATGCTAAATAGTTATTGTTAGGAAACTGATTATATTTGTTACAGATATTTAGGTGTTCTACTATAAATGTTAAATACATTGTATTGTCCGCTTTTTCTCGGTGTATAAAGTAAATAAAAAAAATATTTAATAAAAGAAAATAATCCTGTTGAAAAGCTGTTATTTATATAACGAGCTTGTTCATACAAACAACGAAATTGAAAAGGTAATCAGAAGGCGAGGTATATGATTGTCGGTTTAATTTTAATGGATGTGGGTTGATTCGTTAAAGTAATTTGTATAAATTGATCAAGTTTGAAATCATGACACATTATTAAGCGGAACTAATTATTTTAAATCGCTTAATTCAATATCGCTAAGAAGATAGCAATTTATTAAAGATCTGCAAGAGATTTTTCTTAGCACGCTATCTACTTGTAGGCGTCTGTCAACCTAATCACACAAATATTTTTAATAAAATACATGTACATATAGAAGAGAAAAAGATGCAACTCGCTTGTAAAACAAGTTTACACTACGATATTTCAAAAACGCTTGACCCAGTGACTTGAAATTTGGAACAAAGATTTTCTAAGTAAACTCCGCGCATTATCTATCCGAGTTGATGGTCATTTGTTTCTTGTTATTTGGTTGGCATATATTTAGTTCCTTATGTAAGGTTTCCATCTTGTTTAAAATTTATTGTCAATCAAGACATTATTTTGACATTTATAAAAAAATCCAAATAATTTGCTTTAGCACGAAGAAATAACAAGAAAAGTGCATAAAAAGAAAACTAAAGCATCAATCTATAAACATTTTATTTAAATGAAGTAATATAATGCAGTGCTCTATAAGTAAACACTATAACAGAAATTTTTGGTTAAAATAATACTAGTCCGTAATTTTATTCAGGTAATGTTAAATTTAAGTTTATAATAGCACTTTATGAATAAAAACTTACTTATTATAATTTTGAACAAAGTTTTACTTTTTAAATAGATTTTGTTATTATTTGTAAGACTTAAAATGACAGTCAATTTAATCTAAATGTTAAAAATTATCAAAAGCACAATGGGCTACAAAAATATTACTAAAAGTCATTTTTAAACCACTAATCATAGCTTCCTTGATCCAATTTGTTACTCAGATAGATAATGCGCCGAGTATAGTAAACAAAATTTGTTCTAAATTTCAAGTCTCTATGTCAAAGATTTCTTGAAATATCGTAGTGTAAAGTTGTTTTGCAAGCTACTTGCATCGTTTTCTTTACTATAAAAGGAAACGTTCAAGTATTACGTAAAGCAAATTTTGATCATTTTAGACCGTAACGCTATTTTCCTATACCATTAACATGGGCGTGACACTCCAAAATGATAAATAATAAAAAATAAATAAATAACAATAAACCTTAGAAACCATTTTATCCGCACAGGGATATTCGGGCTCCTTTAAAGCCTTAAATGAAAGTATCAAGTTTAGTACCACTAAAACCCCATGCGCTCTCATTCCGTATACCAATATCCACAAATATGTGTATATTGTGGTATATTTTGATATACCTAAGGATATCCATTGGATACAATGGAGCGGAAGGGGTTAAAAGTATTTGTGTGGCTAGGTTAATTGACATCAAACGTAGATTGCACGTATAATCTTCTTGGTGCATATAATTAAAATATGCATAAGAAATGCATTTTCGATTTTATTTTTAGCTACCGGTAATTACTTCTTCTCGACCACGACTTATTGAAATTTATTGCCATGCTATCATGCGAATTTATCGATTTTGATTTATTTCCACTTCTAGTTTACCTAATTAGAATGTAAACTTACGTGTTACACTCAGAAAATTAGATATAGAGAAGAATATAGTAATACAAATATAGGATTGCGCACTAGAAAAGTAACCAGGTACCCATAAAAGCGTCTTATACTCATAGCTCGAAACTCAAAACTCAGAAAAAATGTGTTTTTTTGTGTAAAAACAAGGTAATTTTAACGTGTGTTTTATTCAAAATTTAGAAATGCGACTGGGAATAAAGTGCGGACCATAAATACCACAAATGTACATTTTTTTTTAATCATTCTGAGAGATCAATCTGTAGGCTGTGGCATTTATTGGGCTTGGTTTATTGAAATGTACTGTGTAGCATTCCAATGAAATAATTTTCTTCAAAAAATATGCCCAAATTCATATTTTTAATGTCCTTGTTCTTATGTGTTTGTATCAAATCAAATAAAGATGATTAGTTGTACTTATGTAAAGTGAAACTTGTCATAGTGAACAATTTTCACGTCTCGTGCAGTTTTTCGAATAATTTGCTGATTGGTCAAAAGTTTTCCTAAAAATGCTGCATTTCTCTTTTGTATTGGTGATTCCACCTTCTAGACTACAGAACAGTCATGCCAAACATTTGAATCTAGTATAACATGTTGTCATTTTTCTGAAATTCATTCTATTTCAGTGTATCTCCGACAATTTCAAAGACGTCTCACATCATTTTATAACATTTTTGTAATCACACTGTTGCCAAAGTCTTTGAATGTGTTTCCAGTGCGCAAGTACTAATCGGATATGTATCCTGACTTGCGCACTATCACTGATAAATTACTACTGTAGTAATTTCCACGCTTATATAAAAAGTTATCATTAAAAACACAAAAACAAATTATCTTCAAACGTCCATTATTATTTACTTAAAATTCAACAGGTCACACGATTAATAACCATATATATGGTTCACTTTAACTTGTACATACATTAATATAAAAATACGCTAGGCACATCATAGAAGATGGCAAAACAAAAATACACAAGGAACATCATAAAAGATGGAGAATTCGCTGCACTGGAATGTGCCAAGAAAGCTACACCCGTCCCTTTCAAAGGCCACGCTGTAACTGTTGAGGAAACTTATACTAGTATATTAAAGATTCCTCAACAGTTACAGCTGTTGAGTTGAGGAAACTTATACTAGTATATTAAAGTACTAGTTTCACAACATACGTTTTTAGGGTACAAGTTTAGTAAACATACAAGTTTAGAAAACGAGCCGCTTGCGGCGGATACGTTTCTATTTTTCTTTGTGTTTAAAATACTTACTATTAGCGGGATTCCTGTTGAATAATCCCAGATTATAATTTAACTACACTACTTATGCAGTATATTTGCATATTTTATAAAGCCAATTGATAACAGTATAATGTAAACACTCTTAATGGACTCATGTAAAAGACAAATCAATTTAGATACATGTATTAAAGTGTATCCTATTAGCGTTTAAAAGGATTAATGGCGAAATACAACGATATGTATATTTTCTTCATATGTAGATACAAAAAGGATTATTTTTTATCACTTAAGCTTTATATAATTATACCAGCCGACTAATTAAATTTAAATAAGCATGCACAGGGTGTTTTTAGTAAAGTGTCCCTACTTAAAAGTTTAAATTTATAACTTAAAACATATTAATTATATGACAAGTATTTTGGAAAATTTTAATTTTACCAATTTTATGGTATTATGGCAACTTTAAAACTTTTGAAATAGATCGCAGCTTGTGAAAAAGTGCATGGAATATATGGTATATAACATTGACCCAAGGAATATTTTTTTTGGGGAAAAAAATGGAATAGTTTGGAATTGATTTGTAGCACTTAAATTATTTGTATTATTGTCAGTCCAGTATGGTATAAAATACCTTCGATCGAAGGTCCCGAACGACTTTAAATAAATAAATATAAATATAAATATAAATATAAATATAAATATAAATATAAATATAAATATAAATATAAATATAAATATAAATATAAATATAAATATAAATATAAATATAAATATAAATATAAATATAAATATAAATATAAATATAAATATAAATATAAATAAACTACGTCTTAAATTAATTACTAGCTTGCATTTTAACACCTTACAGCCCAAAGCCAAAAATATTAGCAAAATGTTAGTCCAATACATAGTTTACCCCCGTTTTTCGATAATGAAGTAAAAGCTCTAAATTAACTTTTTAAAATTAAAAAGTTATACCATAAATTTAATTTAATACATGGTAAAAAATTAAGGAATTTACATTTAAACTAAAAATTTAACCAAATAAAATAAAACAATAATTACAAATTACTTAAAGTAATTTCTAAACTTTAAATCTTGTAGAACTTTACCTAATAACATTCTTAATGTCTCTTTTTAAGTTTATAAAGTTGTTTGTTAATTAAGTATAAAAATTTCATTTCAGAATAGCTGCTCATTGTGGTGGTCGGAAACCGGGTGTAATAAAATTGATAAATCGATATTAAATCAAAAACAATCGATTGCTCTCGCAGTTGATTAAGTTGTCTTGATCCCGATATAATGTATAATTATTGTTTTATAGCAATTACGATGCCTATAGCTGCATCTTTTTCTTCCATGAATAATTTCCCATTACGTCGTAAATTTTCTGCAGAGAATTTACAGGTGTCTAAAATTTCTCCTTTGCATTGTTATGGTGGAAAGCTTTAGATACTTTTGCGAAAATTAAATTTAGTTTTTCAACATAATTTTTTAATTTTCATAATAATATATTAGCGATTCACGCCTTCAAGGCCCATGACTTCTATTGTTTTAATTATCCTCCTCCATGACGATCATTTGCAGCACCCTCCCAATTATGCACCTCCATACTTTTCAAGTCTTCTTTCACATCATCCAGCCATTTTTTCATCAGACGACCTCCTTTTTTCTTGCCTCCTTCTCCTATTCTTAACACTTTCTTTGCCACGACCATTGTCCATACGCACCACATGTTCCAACCATCTCACTCTTTGTCCTTTTATCACTTGTACAATACTAGGCCTTTTATACAGTTCCATTGTCCTTCTTCTCCATCCTTTTATTCCTCCATATATCCTCTTAAAATTTTTCTTTCGCATCTTTCCAGCTTTTCAGATAATTTCTTATATAAAGCCGATGACATGACACTATTTTATAAACCCTTACTTTACACCCCTAGAAAATTTTTAGTGGAAATTTCTAGTCGAAATTGATTTTAACATTGAGCTCATAGCTCCTACTTTATTTCCGCTTGCCAGCCTCATAGATTTGGCTAAAAAATAAATGTTTTTTTAAGCACATATTAACCCTTTATCTATGCTTAGGGGGCGTAGAAATTCCATTTGAATTTCAGGCTCCTAAAGGGGCGTAATATTTTCCTATGAGCTATATGACTGGTGGTAGCTCAGTTTGTTCTAAAGAACAAGAAGCATCAGGTTCATTCCCCAGATATAGAAGAACTTTATCAAAAGCTTAACGCTTTGGTTGCTAGATGTACTAAGCAATCGAGGTACATTCTAAGTTTGCAATCGACAAGTACCTACAAGAAACAAACTTGGCTAAACTACCTGATATAAAAAATTGCTCATTCAACAGTTTTTCAGTAGACGTTTGATTGTTGATGAAACATAAAAGCCACGTCTACTATAACAGACAGCATGGTGGTCTTCAATACCATGATAGATGAAATTTGTCTGGCATCCATATAGTTTGGGAAACCAGAAAATCTGAGGTAACAAAATGTTACTATTAAAGTGGTGACTAGTCAGATTTCATAAAAGGTAAATAAAAGGTAAACGAATGCGTCTGGACAAATAAAAGTATCACCTAAAATGCAACTCCACGTAAAAGATTATGTTCTAGAAAAGAAATCATTGTTAAAATTATAGTTTTAAGGTAGGTAGAAAGAATGGTATCGGTATAGACATGTCTTCCACTTTTTTTATACTACTAATTCCACAGAATATGGTAGATTCTTAATAAAACAAATATAACAGATGTATTGGAGTCAACAGAAAGCCCTAAGTGATATATTATATCTTTAGACCCAGGGGTAAATATTTAAAATTCGGAGTACCAAGTTTAGGCAAAAAAATAAGTAATTATAATATAGTATTTTTACGTAATAGGTATTTCGCCTCATACAGAAATCTTGGTAAAAAATAGCAAATTGCTCATTTCGCCACTGTTGGCCAAATGGTATTGAAGAGGTTAAAGTGTGGAATCATGTAAAACATAGAATATAAAAGATAAACTTTTTAATGCCACAAGAAATATAAACAGGGGTAGAAGACTATATCAAACGGATCAATAATAAAGACTACAAAGCAAAGCAACAGACAAGGATGGCAAAAACCAAACAAATCAGATATTCAAAAAATTAAAGGCTAAGTAGAAGATCCAAACTTAATTTCTTAACTCCTTTTCAGATGAGCGGTATAGTTTCTGATGTTTCGATATTTAGCCTCCACCATAATCTATATCCATGCAAGTTATTTATGTGTTTGAAATATTAAGTTATTAAACAGATGGGTTTTCAGACTCGATGTTTATATAGTTGTAAATATGTCTTTGAGATTACGATAACGATTCAATCAGGATTTAATTTGGTTTTAATTTTAAATGAGAATCGTAAATTTGCCGGAACGGTATCGCCTCTTTATTAAACTCGGTCTACACTCATAAATATTGCATAGAGTAAGTTAAGTCTTTTCTTTAATAAGTATCTGTTGCCTTTAAGCAGAAACTAATAAATTTATTAAATTCTGTTTTACGTAATTATTGTAATTCAAATGAGCAGTTCGTTTTTGGGGAAATTTGGTTTATCATCTTGTACATTATTATTACCATAAAACCCGTCCGTTAAAATTATTTATTATTTCACTCTAAAATAAACGAAATAATACATGGTTTGGATAAAATATATGTTAAAAACAATCGAAAAAAAACGTCAAATTAAAGTTCTGTTAACGTTATATGTGGCAATAATTTAATTTAGTCTAGCTATAATTATAGTTTTTAATTAAATTTCCTTAATTGTTGATGCAGGATACCCCATGTAAAACATTTGCAGAACTTACTAATTAATGTTCGGTAAAATATATGCTAAAAACAATCAAAACAAGCGTCAAATTAAAGTTCTATTAACGTTATATGTGGCAATAATTTAATTTAGTCTAGCTATAATTATAGTTTTTAATTAAATTTCGTTAATTTTTTATGTTAAATTTCCACTGGATAATGTTTGGCGCAAGTAACTTTAAAAACATAGTGTAAAACATTTGCAGAACTTGCTAATTAATGTTCGGTAAAATATATGCTAGAAACAATCAAAACAAGCGTCAAATTAAAGTTCTATTAACATTATATGTGGCAATAATTTAATTTAGTCTGGCTATAATTATAGTTTTCAATGAAATTCCGTTGATTTTGTAATGCAGGTAAAATCGGGACGATTGTAACTAAAAACCATCCAGCTCTACAAACTATTAGCAACGTTAATACCACAACGCACAGATGTCCATTTTGAAAATCCTGCAAACTTAATTTAAAGGATAAATTTAGGCTACTAAGACAAAAGCCTAGTTTTATTTCTTCTTAGACAAACTAAACTAGATGGCGTTAATGCCAAAATATTTAAATTCGTATCCGGATGTGTTTTTAAATAAACATAATTATTTTTTTGCACGACCAAGACTAAAACCTAATTTTACGCTTTCATTTTTGGGACTAAACTTGCCGTTTTTCTCCCTAGGGAATAAAAATCACGGCAACCTTGATAATATTAAAATATTATACTTACTATGTGCTTTGCTGGTTCAAAAATTAGGTTTGGTGGTGTTTTGTAATAAATTAGCGATTCAACCAATTTATTTGATTTTAACAAAGAAAACCTTTAAAAATAACATTGTTATAACAATTTATACATAACTTAAAATTTATCATCTTCGTCCATTTTTTTGACGTTTGTGTCAACCATATTAAAAAACAATTGAAATCGCGATAGCCATGAAACTGACTTTTCGCAATTTACAGGCATCTTGATTAAATTACGAAAATAAAACAACCGATTATAGACGCGTGGTTTTTAATTTTATTTTTATCTACCTACCTAAATTATGTTTGGTCCTGCAAAAAATAGTGTATATACCTCAGGACTAAACTTGGCTGTTTTAGTCCCTTGCATTTCTGTCTCCCTCGCTCGTTACGCTCGCCCAGGAAACACTAATGCAGCGGGACTAAAGCAGCCAGTTTAGTCCCTTGGTATATAAATAACTATTTCTTCATACTTCTCTTGATTTTTTATTTATTAGATCTATAACATAGAAAATATTTGTAATGTATAGATTCATTGATTCATTCATACATTTATTTTGAGACATATATCTTTATTTTTAGTAATTTCCATAAATTACGATAAACGATTATCGATTTCTTTAACTGGTTGTATTGACTAATATTTTCGTTAAGGTTGATTTACTTAATAACTAACACTAAGGGCCATTATATCCACCTAAAAGTAGTTTCTATTAACGTTACCGTCATGATAAGTGCCGAATGGTGGTTTGTCTTTGGTGGCGCATAAAATTACTTGAAGGTGAATAAAATGGCCCTAAAATAACTAAATATTTGACCAACGAAATGTCAGATTTATTTGTCATTTTATTTCATTAATTAAATTCCTAGTTAGTGTTAATTATTGGGTGAACCAACCTTTACCTTGCATGGCTATATGACTGCAAATAGAGTTCTAGTATATTTAGATATTAATGCCTGTAGATATTGTATAATAGTTTTGATGAAATATTTTAACATACATTTTAGATAACTTTTGTTTAACTTTGCAATTTCTATTTTTGATTGTAGTTCAAAATTAATGAAGAGCTCCTATCACACTTAAAAGCTTATTAAGGTTTCTCCATGTCTCTGTATTCATGTAATATTTAACCAAATAAAATAAGCTATTAAATTCAATATGCGGATGAGAAATACATAAACTTAAAAATAAATCGTGTTCAATTGGATTTATATTTGGGACCAATGTGCGGCGCTAAAACGTAATCGCGTACACAAATTGATAAAGCCTGGAATTAGCGGCTAACTACAAACACAATGTTGCCAACTTTGCACAAACAAATTACTTTAACAACTAATCTGAATCACCTTTACAGTCTGGGTAATTCTATTTTAGTGTTAACATTAATTTAAACTGAAAAGTTATTCTATTTCCCAACTAGCATAGTTTAATATATATTTTTTACTGATAAAATGTATTTTCACTCAGAAAATTTCGTTGTATTTTTAGTACTGAATTTTATTTATTAATACATATTTTTTATTTATATCCACCATTGGTATTTAATACTTTACTTGTGATATTAAATACTGCAATGCGTGTATTGTACACAAAAAGTTGCCATACTAACATAGAGACCGTGCTGGTACAAAAGGTCAAAAAATTAGAAGAAGAAGAAGAAAAAGAAGAAGAAGAAAAAGAAGAAGAAGAAGAAGAAAAAGAAGAAGAAGAAGAACATGCAATAATTGGCTCACCCACCTTAGTAAAATAGGTCTTGTTATTATCCTAAGAGTGACTTCCTTCTGTTTCATCTTCTTTTTCTCATCATCATTAGTAGTTTGTATCTTCTATTTAAGAGAGGGTCAATAATGCCCATTGTTTCTAGATAGGTATTAGTTTGAATGGAGATTAGGGCGCGGGGGTGTTAGGGTCACTTCATCTTAGTCTTACTTTGTTCTTTCGTTCTCTTTCGTTAGTTTTCGGTTTTTGTACAGCTTTTTAGGAAGAAAAAACCAAAACCATAGCAAAGACACACCAAGTACAGATGAAATGACCCTAGGGGGTGTAAGTGAGATTTTCTCACTTATACTGAAGTTGCATCTTTTTCTTTTTTTCAGAAAATAATGTTGCCCACTCTCAAACAAATGCCTCTGAAATCCGTTTTTATTCTTTTCTGTTGTATATTAAATATATCCAATCCTCACCATAGATAGACAGAGATCACACTTCGTTTTATCCAACTTGGTCTCCGTAATTCCTTTAGTACATCTTTCATTATTTTGTCTACCTTACCAATGCATTTTAATGTCTAAAATCGTAGTACCTAAGTATACTGTTCCAATCTTACACTCCAATTGTTTTCAAATCCCCTTTCAACTGCTGAAACCACATTTTCATAGGAAGACCTCTCTTTTTATTTTCTTCTTCTCCAATTTTTAGAACTTTCTTTGATATTATATTGTCTGGCACACGTAATACATGGCCTAACAATTTTACCCTTTGTACTCTTACAATTTGCTTGGACTTTTATATAATTCAGTGATTTTTTTTTGTTCGTTTCTCTTCTTCACTATCCGACGTACGGTGTCCGTACTCGTCCTCTTTAGTACTTCCATAAGTACTTCTTAAAGTTTTTCTTTTTCACCTTTCCAACCTTCCAGCTTCATGTTTGTCTAATACCCAAAATTCAGCTTGATATAAAATTGAAGGGAGAATAATTCTCTTATAGGCTATAATTTTTGCTTCCATACTAGGGAATCCCTAGATATCTTCTTTGATTTAATATTTTAGTCATTAATTCCACCGTTCAACTTCCTTTGGTCTATTACAACTTTCTCTTTGCTTTTGTTTGAACTCGATAACTTATTTCCAACATGGCCCTTCCATATTATTTTAATTTTGGGTTGTTGTTAGGTTATTTAACTTAAGCGAAAGATTTAAAATTGCCAACCAAACCCTTACCTACAGATCAATGGAAAATATATCAAATATAACTGTAATTTTTTTTAGTTAACTTTGAAAGCTGGCAACTATGTAATTCTACATAATTGCGGCAGCATAGCCGCCGCATGCCATTCGACCAATGAAAATCCAGCAATCCTATAAATCAAGTGACAATTGAAAGCGATTCAATTCGACAAAGTACAATAACAAATTATAAACGGAGTTTTGGCTTTAAACATTGATCGTGCTAGCCAATCTAATCGAATATTCAGTCATATTTACGTATAAGGTAAACTGCCCAAATATCGGACCAAGTTATTATAACTATTAGGGTCCTGTTTTTTTGAAGGAGGCAAAAAACAAGTTTGCTTACTATAATAGAATGAATCCATTCTAGCTGGGTACGGTATGAATATTCCGTATCAAGTGTTAGGATGAGCACATGTAATGCCATCTCTTGTTTATAAAAATAAAGAAAACTGTAGCAAAATTAGCAAAAAATTATATATTTTACCATGAAATAGTGAATAATTTAATGCAATTTAAAGTTTTGCGTTAATATTACATAAAGTTTATTAGTTTTTCTTAATATTTGACCAGTTTTTTATCAATTTAGTTAAAAAAATTAAAACTGCTCCATCTATTGTTAAATATTTAAACCTGATATCTGTCACAACAATCTGACATAACCTTCAATTTTTGCATTATAATTTGTAAATATGTGCTAAAATTAAATAAAAATCTTTTTTAAGTACTGATTTGATAAAATTATTAATAAACATTAATTGCTTTATTTAAAAATATGTGTTTTGTTGCATTTACAATGTCGAGTCACAAAAAACATTGTTTTTAACCTTGTCCACAGTTTAAAGCCATACAGTGTTTCATATTTGCAGTCCAAGAAAAAGTATAGTCTATAACACGTATGGAATAGTCATTCCGCGCTCGCGGGACGGTCATACTAGCCTATCGGCTCATATGAATATTGTCTATTCCATACTGGTTATAGAATATACTATTCTTAACTCGATAGTAGATATTCCCAACCCAAGAGTGATTTGGATATGTGGCAAAATTTTACTTGTTTTTTTAAGTGTTTATTGTATTACCTAACCATACAAGAATCAAGAAACAAGAAGTCTTGAAATTTGGTTGTTGGGGTTTTGTAACTGTTTGTTGTTAAAATTGCACAAAACTACAATGTACAATGTACAATGTACAATGTACATTGTATATGTCATGTAGATCATTTCTGCCAGAATCACAAGGGACATTACTAGTCTGTAGAATTTAAGGACGAAGCGAAGTCCAAACCAAAAAGTCCGGAAACTACAGACGGGTAAAAAAAGCACTTTTCATCTGAGTGAAACATACTATTTTTTCTTCAAGCATCCTATATATTTTTTTAAATATTAATTTTTGAATTTAATTTATTCAGTAATAAAGTATGTTTTTTTTATTAAAATAGGCCAATAAAACCCTTTCGAAATAAACCTTCGCTAGCTCATTTTAAATTTTTTTCTTAGGCTAAATCGTACACTTTTCGCAATTTCGATGGTAACTTGTCTAATGTAGCATTTACAATTTCGGAGAGATTTGTAGGTGTATAAACCATATATTCTTCTTCAATCATTTTTAATTAATTTCACACAAGGTTTTTGCACAGAATCTCGAGGCAATCACCTGTTTACATAATAAACAAACAAGTTTGAAGTATGGCTGTCATCAAAGTCAAAGAGTGCTGCCGCCAGTGGTGGTTTTGCTAACTAACTTTTTTTTACAGCGTACAACAATGAACTTATTATTTTACTGTAAAAAAATAGATCACTTCTAACTAGTGTGTTCAGTTATAAAATATGAACATTTTAGTACGCTTGAAGAAAAAATATTTTTGACGTTATCTCCGTTAAAATTTATCGTAGGGTTTTAAATTTCCTTCAAAAACATTTTTAATATTTTTTGTCGTAGGATTATTAGTTTCCTAAATATATCGATTTAAAGACTTTGCCACCCGTCTAGAAATGGTTTTCATTTCAGTTTGTTTTCTATCGATTTTGTTAACAAACACACATATCCAGATCGGAACAGAGATTTGATTTATTCAATTTTTGGAATAACCGGCTAGTCAGAGCTGCAGATATATTGTTTTGATAAAGTCCCTCAGCACTCCGGGAATATATTCTGGGACGACAAGATTGAGTTATGAAATTATGGGAGGCTAGACGTTAAATTAAAACTTTTATATTTGTTTCCGGATATATTTATGATTTATGGTGTCTCTGTGTGTATTCGCTAGTAAAGGTCCCAAGCTGTCTGTTATAATCAGGTCATTTAATCAATTTTTGTCTGCAATTTTGGATCGTTTTTATAATTTAAATGAAATAATCTATCTCCAGCTCATAATTACTAAATACAATCGGGTAAATAACACTTAAGAATATTCTGTCAACAGGGATTATGTGAATCGAATAAGTATTCTTAGAATTTTTCCAAAACTACAGCGACAAGGAGTCTAAAAATAAACATATTTATTACTTGATCTTTTCTAAAAGTAATTGATATATATGTCAATATTTTGAGTCGCAGTCCCTTTTTTCTTGTCAAAAAATGATTCACATTACACCGCATTTTGGGGTATGGTGAATCAGAGACATATTTTCATTAATTTTGCATTTTGGACTTAATGGATGCAGGGATAGATGGATCCCATTCATTAACACTCAACCCACTAAGAATTTGACAAATTAAATTATTTGACACAGTGCTGATGATTCCTTAAAATGATGAAATTGTACTATTTACTGTTTCCTGTCCATTTGATTTTAAATTCTTAAACTATCTAGGTGCTAATACTTGAATAAACTAACCTTGTGTGGCTATGATATTTCTATGTATTTAGGCTGCTGAATCCAAATATGGTGTCAGCATTATCCAATCGCCTTTCTTTTTTTTATAATAAACAAAAGAGCAGTTAGTTAAACGTTAAAAACTTTATCTAGATTCTCTTAAAAACTTGGGACCTGTTGTTTTTGCATGCACTCTTGATTTATGGATTCTCCAGCATTTTTAAAAATTGTTTTCGAGACAGAAAGAAGTTGTACAAGAATAATACTTTTCATGTCGATTTTATTGTATGTATATAACTTTATTTAAAATTTTTATTTTAAAAATAAGTTTGGAAATAGAAAATGTTTTATATTTCATTTAAAATTTTATTGAATTTTTAACCTGGTATTTAAGGTTTTAAATCGGTATTTAATAAAAAAAAGTCAATAATAAAACTTTTCAACCTATTTCAACTTTCATATTTTGTGAACCATAAGTGTACATGGTGATCCAACTTTCAGTACACAACTACAGAACCTGAAACAGTATACTTCTTTTTTAGTTTCACCGAGATGTCAAAGAAGGATGACTCTGGAATTGCTACTATTGAAAGTAAAGCAGAGTAGAATGCACAGCTATTTCAGTTACACAGTCACACAAAAAAAAAGGACAAGAATTGTTTCGGAGACCATTGTATTTCTATGTATTTTAAGGCGCTAAACCAGAATTAGAGGTCAAAACAGCACCGCATTCGATTAGTTTTGTACATCTCGAAAAAATTTCGAGTATAAAAATAACGTTTTTAAGGTTATGTCCAAAATTTACCGGATGACATATTATTTTGATCTCAAATATCCACACAGGGCATTTTCGAACATTTTCGAATATACATACATTCATACATCATATGGATTTTAAGACGCTGAACCCGAATTTGAGGTAAAAATAGCACCATCCCGAAAATTGGACATCCTTAAAAAACGTTATTTTCGAGTATATGAAAATAAGGTTTTTTCTTCAAACGTAATGGGTTAAGTTGCTATTTTGACCTCAAATTCGGATTCAGCGCCTCAAAATAAATAGGAATATAACTTAAACCCTCTCATTTAGATCTTTATTCTGTAAGACAATAATGGGTTTTTCAATAAAAGGAAACTGTTTTGAAACACCCTGTATGTGGAATAAATTTATCAACTATATTAGTCCAGTCAAATAAGGATAAATTCCCGTGTTAAATTTCATTAAATGTACACGGGCTGATATTTTAAAGGGTAGTAGTGAATAGTAACAGAACACTCCTGTTTTTTACCGCCTAAGGGGTGTCCGCTATCTTGAATTTTAGGGGTGGGTGCTGTTTTCTTTTGCTAAATATGCATCTTACGATAAATATGCATATCAATTTTCAACAATTTTTGTTGGAATCATTTTTTTTAATATATTAATAACAATCGAGTTAAATATAAATATTCAAATATAGCCATGTTGGGGGTGAAATTGGTTTTTTCGATTTTTCAGCCAAAATATTCATCGAAGGATGTGGTGGTTATGAGAAATCTTGTAGCTCTTATAATTATCTATAAGCTTAATATATTTTCAATTTCATAAGTATTTTGTTGCGGTTACAATGGGCGCTGAAAGTCGAGTTGCGCTCTCTGTAACAGTACCAAAGTACCTATGAAAATTTATAATATATGAAACTTATAAAGAATTTGAAGAGCTACAAATCCGATAAATAATTTGGATGAAAAATGGAAAAAAACCAATTTCATCTCCAACATGGCTATTTTTGAATTAACTCGATTGTTATTAATATATTAAAAAAATTATCTAAACAAAAATTGTTGGAAATTTCTTCCTTAACAAAATTGGTTATATGCATTTTTATCGTAAGATGCGTATTAAGCAACTCACCCCTAAACTCCAAGATAGTGGACACCCCTTAAGCAAATCACCCGGTGAAAAACTAACAGGAGTGGTCTGTTACCATTAACTACCACCCTCTAAAATATAAGTCCCTGTACATTTAATGCAATTTAAATTTATTATTTGACTGGACTATATCAAGGAATACAATACATAATAGTCAATGTTTTATTGAAGCGCCCTGTATATGGAATAAATATATTTATAAAACTATATTAATGAACACAATACATAATAGTCAACATTTTATTGTTAAAATCCTCTTAATTCAATTGTTATTTACGAATAAAATATTTATTCATTTGTGGTATAATTAAAGCTATTAATTATTGCTCCAATTATTCGAAACAATACATTGCTATGGCGATTAATTAAATTTAAATAAAGCATGCGCTAAATCGTAATAAAGGTTTATTATATTTTCCTATAATATTATGCCCAATACGCATTCTTTATCAGAAAAATGTATAATGCTATAAATCTAAAAACATTGAAAATCAGTAATAATAATAATAATAATAATAATAATAATAATCTTTATTAATCTCATAAATAAGAATTAATTACAACAAGTTGTAAAATAATACGAATACACGAGACATGTCTTTTAAAATAATAAATAATATTAACGACTACAATTATACACATTAAAATTTTTACTAAATGTTCACTAGCCATTGTCGTCTTCAAATTCCTTTATAAAATAATGGGCTTTTGATAACAGTTTGGTCTTGATTAGTTTTTTAAAATTAGGTAAAGGAGTAAGCTTTATTATATTTTCTAATCTATTTTATAATTTAATTCCCTTAATCAGGGGACCATTTTGTGATAGAGTTAGCCTATATTTTGGAACTAATATATTTTCCTTGTTTCTAGTGTTATAATAATGCAAATCTTTATTCTTAATTAACGAATTTTTATTTTTATGTATGTATACTAATAAATTAAAAATGTAAAAGCAAGGAACTGTAAGTATTTGAAGTCCAATAATTTTTTTTCTACAACTTTCTCTGCGTTTAAAGTTTGAAATAACCCTTAAACACTTCTTTTGCAGCACAAACATATTATCTACCTCAGTCCCCATTCCCCAAAACTCAATTCCGTAACTAATTGATGATTGCACAAGACCGAAATACAGCATTTTTAAGACGTCCAATGAGACCGTAGATTTTAATTTTTTTAGAACAAATAGGTAACTAGCTATTTTTGAATTTAGATGTTCAATATGAGTGTCCTAATTTAGTTTGGAATCTAAATAAATGCCTAAAAATTTGCAGTTGGATACTTGTGGTATAGACTTTTGTTCTGCTCTAATAAGTAAACTGACATTTTCCGTTTGATATTTTGTTAAAAATCGTATTGATTGGGTTTTACTAACATTCAGAACTAAACCATTATCTCTACAGTACCTACTAATAAGTAAAATAATATTTTTGCATTTTTCTAAAAGCTGATCTAAGTTTGCTCTAATAAGAACATTCAATAATCAGTATAATGAGTTCCATACTTTAATTGTTATTTTTGTTTCTGAATTTTATACTTCCTTTTTAAATAGGGATAAAGGCTGTGAATATAGTGTATTCGATACACATACAATAGTTATTGATTTGGATAAATATCCATATAATATTTAATTTGCTGATCTTATCAAGACTGCAGATGTTTATCCGGAAAAATTCTATTTTCCAAGACGAATTGAATATATTTATCATATTACCGAAGGGAAACAGTCGACAAACAAAAGCAGCGTAGCCAATTCTTATCTTTATTAAATAAAACATGGAAAATTGGATAGATCTGGATCTTAAGAATTATTGAATCAAATCAAATTTATGTGCCTTATCGAGGCAATAAATCTAATATTAGGAAAAGGACATATTGAATAGATAGCATCTATTGATATTTCTATTTGCTATGTTTAAATATTGAATAGAATCCAGTTATTTAAATTTTATATAATTTAAAAATACATATGGAAAATATTTTAGCAACAAAAATGTAGCATCTTTTAACTTAGTAAAGGTTAACCAGTCGGGCTTCTCTTTTTTAGAAAGGTCAAATCAATCAGAATATTTAAATTTTTAATGCTCCAATCATACCTTTAGTTTTTAAGACTTTAAAAGTTTTATATTATTTATATTATTTAAATAAAAGGACTATGGACCAGATAGTTTAGCTTGTAACATAAATAATAAACTTTTGCTGAAATATAGCAAACATTGCACTTTAAAATATATTATGACTTATTTAATATTAATATTAAATTTAATATTAATTTTATTAAACATTAAAAAAGGTATTTTAATTTGTAAATTTTCTACCGATTTGCGTGTCATACCAATTCGTTTATTTCCTTCGTTGTTTTAAAAAAATAATCCTCCATCGGAGTAGGTGTATTTTAATTTTGTAACACGTAAGAAAATAAACTGCGGTTCTCATAAAATAAACTTTTTTGATAATTTTCGGTAATTTTTATACACTTATGGCATTACAATGGACATATACACTATATATTATACAGCCTGGTCAAAATGTCACCCCATCTTAACTTTTGAACGAGTTGAGATATCATTTAAAATTGCTACTAATAAGTCAACAAACCGAGGGGTACACCGCAGAGGAATTTAGGTGTACAAATTGGAGGAAATCTGGAGGAAATCTTTGAAGGTTGCGAGGAAATCTTTGAAGGTTGCGAGGAAATCTTCAAAGATATCCTCCTTTTCGAAGGAAATCTTTGAAGGTTTTTTTAAGTAGTCAGTTGATACATAATTTTTAAGCTTATAAAACACTATTCTATTATATATTTCTTACTTTTTTAGAATTTTTTTTTGGGGTTTAAAATAGGGGTGTAAATGAGTATTTTCGTCAAAATTTCTTTAAAAAAAAATAAATAATTTTTGAAAAATTATTTATTATTATTATTTCATGATGCAGAAACGTAAATTATACTTTTAAACTATTTTTAATTGATATAAATAAAAGATTAAAAAAAAAATCTTAAAAAATTAAAAATTTTAGCAAAAAAAAATTAAAAAATCAAAACTGTTTTTTTTTTAATTAAAAATTACACAGTCAAAAAATGATGCCCCTGCCCACATTTTAAAAGTTAAAAATACTAAATATATGCAAAAAGATAGTTTAAGTTCTCTTATTTACGAGCACCAAATTTTAATTCGATATAACAACTCGTTCAAAAGTTAAGAGGACGGTGAGTTTTGGACGGCACTGTATATTCAGAAACATTTTTTTTTTTGAAAATAATAGATAACTTTGTAAGTCCCTAATTAGCTAATAAAATCCTTAATTTTATAATAGACATATTGTAAATTCCAAAACATCGTATCTAAAAAATGGGAATTTGCCAGAGACTAGAAATTATTCTTTTTTATGGAATTAGTAGGGTAGTAATTTATTAATTGACTAATTTATATGAATAAGAACTTATTCTTGTTTATATGTAATTAATAAAGTTCTAAATAAATACCTTATTAATTGTTTAAACAAGGATAATTTGTTATACCTGTGAAGTGGTCATTTTTCAGATACGATGTTTCGGAATTTACAAGGCGATATTCCACATGAAGCAAAGATAGGGAGAAAGAGAGGGAGAAAGAGAGGGAAAGAGGGAGATGCTAACTCTACAGGTGTATAACGCATTGCGTTGATTCACTTTGGTCCACTCAAAATTCGTCTAATTAAAAAAAAAATAACTATTACAGATTTTAATAATTTCTTCTTTTGTTTTCAGGAGGAGCGTGTAGTAGTGGAGAAGCAGATTCGGAAAGTGCGGCGTCAAAAAGAAGAAGAAGTAGAACAAATTTTAATAGTTGGCAATTAGAAGAATTGGAACGAGCTTTTATAGCCAGTCATTATCCAGATGTATTTATGAGAGAAGCTTTAGCAATGAGACTGGATTTAAAAGAAAGCAGAGTAGCTGTAAGTAGTTTTGCTAATTTTCATAAACTTTCTGAGCGCCCTTAGACTGTCATGATCCGTATATTTTATATGGTGAAAAAAATTTAAAATAATATTGCTTTAATCATAGCGCAAATACATTCTGCCTTCACGAGATTCGCTTCTGCAAAGTCCGGTTTGTTCTACATTAGATCGGACCCTTTTTCGGTGACCCTTGTCGGTATAACTTAAAAGTTGACTTATAGATCTGAGTTTATAAAAAAATCTAATTTATTGTTAAAATGATCGTTTCAAATGTCAGGAATAGTATTTAGCTTGCAAATTGATGAGACTGAAATTCTTTTGCCGGGGTACCTAAATATAGTCGGTGTCTTTAGAAATATTTTTCCCTAAAAGCTTTGTCAAATAAATTTAACTATTGACCTACTTATCATATATATAAACTCATAAAAAATTTCATATTTATTCAGTATTACTTAGAGTGTCTCCATGAAAATGTAGTTTCTATGAGAAATAATTTTGAGAATTATTCTTGAATTAAAAATAGTTTTTTAAAATTTTGAGACTTTTTGAGATATTACATCAGACTTAAAAATAATATTGGACACATAAATATTGTTAGTATGGACACTGATAGAAATTTTGACGAATATTAATGAACTTTGAAAAATATTCTGTAAACTTATTTAAATCACTTATACGAACCAGTTTTAATATTTAGACTAAGAAAAATGTGGACAATAAATTGGGATTTGAAAATGATTGTGAATAGTTGGGATTTCAAACATAGAATGTTTTAATTTAGAAGTATTTAATGGAAAATTAATATATAATGGAAATTAGAATTTAGGGGCTTGCATAGAAGTAGGACTTAGAAGTAAGAATTCATCTTTCATGTTCTTGAAGAATTTATTCAGATTTATTTAATATATTATTCTTAAGTTAAGAAGAAATCGTTTTAATCTGTTTCCAAAGCACCATCTCACTAGAACTTACTTTACTCCCGAATAAAGTGATACGTGGTTAAGTATATTCTCCGCTCGGGTATACTTTAAATACGATAGTGATTGGATGGCCAATCTAACTGAGTAAGTTATATGAAAAGTTATAATCTCTGCTCGGCTATAACCAAATTTATAACGTTAGTAGAAAAATATATATTAGTAAAAAAAAACACTTTACAACAAGACCACATTTTCTAGTAAAACTTTCGTCCTAAATCGAAATCTAAGAAGAACTTTTTTTAACTAGTACCAAGTAGGCGTCGGAACTACCCACTTCCGGAAATAATGCCATACGCTAAATAAATAATAATGACGTGTGTTTATCTCAAATAACCCTAAATAAATAATAATATAAAATTTCTGAAGACTTTTATAATGAAAACATAAGCCTTTATTAATTCAATCACTAATAAATTAATCAAATGCAAAATTCTACATACATTAGGTATGCAAAATAGAATTAAGCAGTTTTTTCCTTGCAAAGCGGCAATTTATAGAAGGATAATATGAATATAATTGCGTTACGAGTCAAGACTTCTTGTTTTACTCTAGACATTAACAAGCCGTGAGATATGTAATGCTTCGCATTTTGGAATATACTCTTCACAGTAAATATTTAGTTTTTTCTCTTGAATTTTTTTCAGTGTATTATTTCTTTAAACTCGCGTAAGCCCACTTTATTTATTTTAACTGCATTGAGATTACAATACAATAAAATATAAGTGGGGTGGTGAGGCATGGTACTGCCTTTCAAATCACTGCGACTAATCAAATCTATTGTGAATCCCCTTTGCAATTTAATCCACATCAAACTTAAGGCTTCCAAAGAAGCCTAAGACTTTTTTGGGGGCGACTTGGGATATATCTGCAGGTCTTGGGTATACCTGTTCTAGATATTGTAGCCTTTTGCGAGCAATGGCTTCGCAGAAGCACATAATGTGTTCGGCCGTTTCTGGTGACTCTGAGCATAGACGGCAAATGTCGATTTTAGATTTTCCCCCATATTTTAAGATGATATCTTAACGGGCAGTGTCCGGTTAACAGCCCTGTATAGGTCTTTAGGTCCACCTTGCTGAGATCGAGTAACTTTCTTGTTCGTTCAGGTTCATATTTTCTGAATATTTTGGCCTGTCTTAAGTTTTGATCTTTCCAATATCAAGTTTTGATTTTGGTTTCCCATTCCTTAATTGCCTCTACCTGATGGCTTTAAGGCTTTTTAAGAAATTAAAACAAAGCAATAATGTGCTCCCTCTTTTCGATCGAAAATCCATCATATGAAAAACGTGACACAAGGCAGATTTTTTAGAAGTTGTTCATAATTCGATAAATTTTTTGTGTACAATAATTCTGGGTTAAGAGGTAAAAACAGAATTTAAAAAGATCTGTCAGATGTGTCAAAGACACTTTCTAAAAATTTGTTTACCCTTTTGCGCCATAATTTGTTTGTGTAACTATGCATATTACTTAATTTAAATGTTATAAACCTAATTAAAAATAGGTTTTCATGGTAACTCATTTTGAAATTTTTCTAACCCAAATATATAGCTTCTTGAAAATGTTCACCAGCACTCCGACTATGAAGAGTATAATAGGGAGCTTTATACTGAAGCTTTAACACTTTACAAACAAGTGTAATAGCTAAATAATAACTAATTTAAAATCCATTTCATTTAAAGTTTTGTGCACGGAAAATTGTGATAAAAATGCAAATACTTTATTGTTTCGTACGTTTTACAATGTAGAGATTACAATTGCATAATTTTAACATAACATTTAGAGCAGTAAGAAAAAGACTAAACAAGGGCGTAATAAAACTCCTTCATTAATGAAGGAGTTTCAAGTTTATGAGACAGATTACCTTTTTTTAGTTATCTAGTTTTTTTGCTCTAAGCTCTTTATTGAGCAGTTTCTTTAAATAATTTTTTTATACCCTCTCTCCAAACAGTTAATTTTCAAATTGTAATTTTATATTTAACTTTAATAAAAACTAATATAAATCTTTAAAATAGTATATTATTTACCAAGTGAGAGAAGTTTCACATTTTTGACCTGCGTCAAATTGCGGGATGAGCGCGCTAGCGCGAAGCCCGCAAGACGGGGTCTAAAATGTTAAATCTTCACTCACGTGGAAAATATAGTATTTTTTTCACTACCAGTACAATTCATTAGCTATATATTTATTTATTTAACTAAAATTTAATGAAACAGATTATAAATTTAAAATATCACGCTGGCCGTTCGCGGCCATTAAAAAAACAAATGAATAACTTGACATTTCTAGCAGAAATTTTCTGGTGATCTGCTGAAATTATTAAGAAATGCAAAGTGATGATTCTGGTACTCACCCAGAAATAAGGGGACAGGCGAAAACTGAGAGGGAGAATCTATTGCCTAAATAATCAATATATGGGGGTTGTACCTCTAGTAATCTATGATCCTTAAGGTAATATATGGGTTGTATAATCTATGGTTGAATATGATGGACTAATAATTTTCACTTTTCGAAGTGTTTTTTGTAAAACATGTTTTATAGGTACTAATTTAGTTCATATTTTTTAATTTATCATGCAATAAATAAATTTGGTGTCTTTAGACACTTGTAAATAGCAATGTGATTTAATAATTAAGTGAAACGTCAGATACCAAAACAGCTGAATAAAAATTCATTATTCACCATGGTGCAATTTCATTATTTTTAGAACCTCTGACGTCATAGGTAGAGAAATAATATTTCTACCAATGAAAAGAACAGTAATAAAGATGTGATTTTAGGCTGGTGGTGAAAAAATTAAATTATTATTTACTTACCGCCTCCCGATCGGTAAGTAATTTACTTACCGATCAGCAATTTGTAAACATAACCTACTGCTGTCATAATTAGGAAACACGTCAAATTACATAACCTACTGCTGTCATAATTAGTAAACACGTCAAATTACCCGATCGTGCAAAAAAAAATTATGTTGTTTGTGTCTATTATATTTTTTTAATTTAAAAATGTTCTTAAATTATTTTTTTAGGCAGTAAGATTCCGTGAAATTATTTTACAGCTTTAAAATAATATTTTATGATAATACAAATAAAATAAAAACATTTAATATTCCTACTCAACTCTTTTAAAAAGTAATTTAAGTTTTCTATCGATCCAAAAAAACAAAGTACTACGAAATGAATATAGATGATCACCAAAAAATATACTCCAGTTTTCTATTATAAAACTTAGATTAAGTCAATAATAACAATGATTTTACCTACTCTAAAAGTAATAATAATAATAATAAGCAAGGACATAAATGTTTTAATTTTAAACAAAATTATAAAAATATTAATTTATTATTCCATCAATCTATTTTCTAATCATCGTCTACGTTTTCTTTATGAGCGTGCAGAGTTGACTCTTGGTACTGAAGAGGGCCAGCAGCCCGAAACTGTCTACCAATATCACTCTGTACGATGATTAGATAATAGATCAACGAACTAATAACTCTCCTCTCTAGAATAGCCATTTCATTTGTAAAAACTGAAAAAAACGTAGCCAACATATACATTTATCTGTCTTGCTCGCACAGCTTTATTCTAACAGAGACAACAATAACAGTTACTGGTAATTGTTATTGTTCAGGCCTGAATATACCTACTATTTGTTTACAAACAAACCGACATGTTGGCGATACTTTATATTAACGGTATGCGTGTTCTAGAGAGAAGAGTTGTTAGTTGGTTGTAATAGATTGATGGAATAATAAAATAATAATAAGGTTATGTTTATATAATTTTATTTTGTTTTTGTGCTTTTCACTGAACAACATTATAATTTATAATTAGATATATTAGTTCGTGATTTTTCAACATTATATGTAATTTATATTATGGCATGCATAGTAAGTACAGTGTACCCTTTTTTCAAATTAATTAGTAAATTATAGGGGAGAATGGGACACATGCAGTAGGCTTTGAATTAGATTAGATTTTTATTGATGTTATAGGGACAAAATATTGTGAAATTTTCCTCAAATGTACATCAGCTGTTGCTACTGACGTTGATATGCCTAATTAAGCAGTCTGAACTTCAAAACTTAAAACACAATTACTTAAGATTCAAATATATATACTTCGTCCAGTTATGCAAGATAGTAAGGGACGTGGCCCGTTTTACACCACAGGGCGCATAAATACCATAATTATGCATAAATAGTAGTGTATTAAAAATTTAACAGTTACTGTTTTCCTGGAAATGGCCTATCCAAAGACTCGCATAACAAGCATAGTAAATAAGAATGCGATGCCAGGATTGGCTTGATGTGTCGTCATGTATCTTGTAATGGTTGTTGTGCGAGTCTCTGGATAGGCCTTAAGTTGTAACCTAAAAATTTAACGTTTTCCTTGTGTTCAATATAATTTACGTTTGTACAATATGTAGAATATGCTTTTAGTGTAAGTGTATGAAGAATAAACCAAAAAACTACCTTTTTCAATACCATACAAAATAACATTGAGTATAACCATTTTTTTTGTAACTTTCTCTTCCTTTATTAGCTTTAACGACAGTCTCATAGACAAAAAATGTCACAATATTTTACATGTTAAAAGGTACGAGTTTTTAACCAATGATATAGCTTAAAAATCGCGGGTATTTTAAACTACTATCTTGCATAATTGGACGGACTATAGTTAAATAGAAAAGAACTGGTTGTGGTTATCAGATTTCTGATTACAACAACCAGAAAAAAGTTGTTCCCTTTTTAACTATTGATCTGGTTGTTCCAACTACATCTTTTTTTTAGTGTTACTTGCATTTACCCTTTCTCACATTATACCTATATACTTTTAGTCCATATTTCAAAACATGTCACTTTTAACTATAAATGTATTGTTCTGCTGAAATTCTTAGTTAAATACAAAAACCAAAATACAACAATATGATTTTCCCAGTCCAGTTAAACTTAAATCGCATCATGGAAAAAAAAGATCTGGTTGCTGCAGCCAGGAATCTGGTAAGGGCAACATCAACAACATTTTGTTTTTAAATTTCCTCATTTTCCCTTATGTTTACTCTTTATTCCCCTATTTACAATATAACTAATTATTAATTAATTTATAGCTTTGTATACAACTTAAGTAGGTGGAAACAACTAATAAAATATCTATAATATTCCTTATTAAATTATTTTATTGTAAAAATATAATTGCTAGGCAATTTTCTATTCCATATTAATAATAAGTAATAAACACCAAAAAAGGAAATAGACAATATATTAAGACATTAAAATGTTAATTTTTACATTTATCACATAATGTGATAATTATTATACTCTTCGCAGCCATGATATGATAATTTTCAAAATTCCAAAATCGTCAAAAATCCGCCCAAATAAAAATAAATTCTTTTTCAGTTAATTAATTATTTAAAGTTGGCAAACGCGACTTGCCTTAGGCGAGACACTCCCTATAAACTGGTTCGAAAGTTATTTAAAGCCGGTGGTTCCCTTTACTACTAGCCAACGAACTAATAACTCTTCTCTCTAGAATAGGCATTTCATTCGTTAAAACTGACAAAAACGTCGGCAACATAAACATTCGTCTGTCTTACTCGCACATCTTTGTTCTAACAGAGACAACAATACCAGTAACTGGTAATTGTTATTGTTCAGGCCTGAATATACCTACTATTTGTTTACAAACAAACCGAGATGTTGGCGATACTTTATTTTAACCGTATGCCTATTCTAGAAAGAAGAGTTATTAGTTCGTTGCTACTAGCCCATACAAGTCCTGAACTTAAGGGATGCGTAATTAGTAGAATAGTTTAAACAAACATGTTATTACATCAGTTTTCAAAAAAATCCATCCACGAACAAAAAATTTATAGATAAAATAATACACTTTTAGTCAACTCTACATTACTTTTATTCTTTTTATATTTTTGCGATTGCAATTTCGAATATTTACACATTCATCTTCAGGCAAACTTAAATCTCAGATTAATCGTAGAAACGATAGTCATATTAACATTAAATAGTTAAAAAAATAAATAAAAATTATAAACAAAAGTCGAATGACATGACTTAACCTACAAAGTGCATAGCACAGACATTTATAGCCGGCGCCATTTCAGTCAAAAAGATAAAGTGCCCACATTAGTTCAAAGTTCAAAGAAATTACCTTTAGGAAAGCATATCGGAAGAAAACGCAATACACTATCCACTGGTAAGAATATACTATGGAATGAGAAGAACTACATATCTTCACAGCTTGTTTTTATAGCATGACATCTTTAAACATATGTTTTATGGAGATAAATGACTAAACGAAGAAGATATGCCTAAGTTATTGTTAGTCCAGATGGCAGGTGCCTTTTAAAGCGTGAAAAATACTGGAAAATGATTTTTAAATTTTTATGAAGAAAAATTATACAATTTAAAATTTTCTGCTAAAAAAATAAATTTCTTTAATAAAAAAAAATAAATAATTGGGTTTACTAAGACAGTATAAAATTAGATTCAAAATTGCAGCTGTTGGAACTAACGTCATCACAAAATAGTACTGTAAAAAGTAAACTGAATATTCAGTTACAAATGGTTCCTATCGGAATTTATTATCCTATACAATTTTACTTTAATTTTTGTTAAAAACACTCAATATTTCATGTCCGTCCTTAAATATTAAAGTACGTGACTTTAGAACCATAGTGTTTTTAACAAAAATTTGAGTACATTTATATATAGTATATTCAACTTCAAAATGCAGTAAGTGTAAACAAACGCACGTGACAACTACGGATTTAGTGACAGGGTAGGACTCTAAACAAAATATTTCTATATAACGGTCCATTGCAATGCATTGTACGCTTCATCGCAAGTAATCACGTACTGACCTGTTTAATTTTCTACATCCCTACTCTCGCAACATTCGAGTGTTTTAACCAATGAAACCACGCGTGATTCTTGTATATTTCTACTTAACCTTGAAGTTGAATATACTATAGGATCATAACTTCTATCCATTTGCAACTAAATATTCAGTTAAAAATGGATAGCAAGTTATGATCCCATGGTATGCTAGGCTTATAATTTCTGATTTCCTATCCATTTGTAACTTAATATTCCGTTTACTTTTTACACTGTATACCGTCGTATTTTGCATACTATCATATTATCATCCATTTTGCTATGGTAATTTTCTATTACCGTCCATAATTAACGGATCATCCACAACAGCAAATTATCATGAGAAAATGGGTATACCCATAAAAACCAAAATAGAACGGTATTTAGGTACTACTTTGTGGTAACGTCAAGACGTGAGGTATAGCTAGGGTCATCGAGAGAAAATCGGGGCCGGGCGGTTGTAACCTACGCCCCCCCCCTCTGTTAAATTTTTATGGTTCCTAATCAAATTTTTCACATGCATGTTTAAGTTTCCGGGATTTCAGGATTTCGATTGAAATCTGGGCCCCCTCAGAAACTCTGAGCCCGGGGGGAAACACCCCCGACCCTCCTCTGGTCGGGCCTGGGTATAGTATCGCTTCTGTTCTGTGGATTTTAAGCGACGGCAGACAAAAATTATGTCAAACCAATTCTAATTGAGAATGTTAAAAGATTAAATAATGAGCATATCTTATAAATATATTTCGAGAATAAGGACCAATCAATACATGCTAGCATTTTTTTAGGGAGAAATATGCCGGTAATATTTGTTCAGGGTAGATTCAGATCTATGCTGTCTCGAGGTAGTTTTTTTGTCGCAGATATTTCAAATTCTTGATTCCCAAATTTTAAATAAATAAACTCTATAAAATATCTACCTCCCAGGCATATATTTGTTTAAAGGAGCTGGAGGCAGTCTGAGGATGAACTCCACTGTTACTCAGTCTACCCGCAGCCTCGTAGGTACCTACTTATGTAGAAAGGTTTGGACTTTAAGTGAGTCGATTGTGTCAAGAGAAAGTATGAATATAGTTGAACGATATTTTATTTAACTAGAATTTGGTTTATACAGTGCGTAAAAAAGTTATCAATATAATAACCCCCAACATAACTTTTTTTTTCAAAATAGCAACCTACCCCTTGTGATACATCGTTGGAAAGGTTATTTAATAAGCTTTCTAAATCTATATGATAAAGCTAATTTGGCAAAGGGCTTACAAAAAATTTGGTGTAAACAAAAATTTGCAAAATTTAAAATAAAAATCGACCTGTCCCAGATCTGGGCGTTGTAATGAGTATAAGTATATTTTTCATAAAAAAGGAACTTATGTTTCATATTTCATATTCCAAGAAAGTCTTAACTTTTCTAAGCTAAAATTTACAGTTTTTTTTGCCTATATTTACATTTAAATACCTATTGCTTGGACTATACAAGAATCTTTTATCTATAAAATAAATTTAAGACAATTAACATTTGGGCTTATCACCAAATTATCGAAATTAATTGACCATAAATCTTTTCTTATAAGGGAAAGATTATCTTTAATTTTCAAAAGCTAATTAAAGACTAATCTATACAAGATATACACTGGTAGTAAACTACTGACTAGTTACAGAGTGATACAAACAAACTGAAAGAACACAAAACTTTTTTAAAATTTTAGAGCATTTTATCTGACAGCGGTTAAAAAGTTTATGAAAAAATAAAACAAAGCACTTATATAGTATTAAACAAAGATAATCATGAAATAAAGATAAAGCACTTACCCAATAAAAATTAAATAAAAAAAAATGTTAAATTGATAGATTGTGGATGACAAAGATGCATGTAGTGACTACACTGTAGGGACGCACAGATTATATCCATTCAATCTGAGAATGCGTTTCTGACTTCAAAGCATGTAAATTAAAAAGCACTCTGTAGTATAAGTGAAACTTATTTATTAAGACTTAAGCTTAAAGGGCATTTCCGGACCAACCTTTATAGGAACTTTTATTCATATTTTTTAACATAGAATCACCTCTTAAATTTCTCGAACTTATTTTTGAATAACCCTGTATAATGGAATGGGTAGCATTACATATCTTCACGGCTTGTTCTTTATCCTTTTGATCTGTAACTATTTTATTTCAGTTTAATTTTATTCGTCTGCGCCAAAGAACTTTTACCTCAAGAAGTTATTTCAGATGAATGTTTATGAAGGTGTCATCTTTTGTGTTTGTTTGTTTACATAAACGTACGCGATACTGCTTCTGGTGTAAACATAAGTATCGCTAGTTTTGACCTTCTGGTGACCAGAGCGATGTTGCGTAATTTTCACTTTATCATTATGATAAATCTTTATACCTACATTAACATTTTGAAAAAATACTATACTAAGACACTATAATTATGTTTGATAATGTAATATAATTAAATTTATTAAAATTAAATTACTAGTTCATATAAAACTCAAATAAAACTAATATTTCTTAAAATTCACAATAAAATATCTAAAGCAGTGTTGCAACCGGCAACACTGTATTGCTTGACAAAGTTTACGACATTAGACTGTGAGTTTACACATTTTTTCTCTCTCTTTAAGCGTACTAAGTGTAAACAATAGTCACTCCCCACCACCCCCTCACGGTAGTTGGTTCACCCTTCAAACAAAGCACACGGTAGACTTCATCATGTTCATTCTTGAGGTAAAAGTTCTTTGGTCTGCGCCATTTTCTTTTCAAATCATTTCTTTTAATTAGATTATGTATAACCTAGTTTACCAACTAACCAAAAATCTAATTAAAAATAATAGATTTAGGTCTATAACTAATTCATTTGTTAAAACGTTATTTATCATTTCGGAACTATCTAGACAATTAACGTTTCAACTTGCCTGGTGATTAATGTACAAAATTAATTCCCGATAATAGTAAATCATGGTGTAAAATTTCTATCCGTTCTAACACGGAACGTGCAAAATGAACAGCTGACTCCTATTTTACTCGTTTAGATAATGGAAATAGAAATTTAAAAGACTTAAAATGATTTTGTTTTTTTCCTTTTCCTTAACCTTCTTTCGTTCCACGTAATGGATACAGACTATCAATAGTATATTAGAGTGGAAATATTTTGTTATTGCTTCTTCTTTTTCTTCTATTCCTTCGTCTTCTACTTCTGCTTCTTGTCTATCTGTTGTTCCTTCCCCAAGAGACAAAAATAGTTTTCCCCTATACATTTTAGAACATGTTAGTAACATAAATAAACTCTATCGTATCTTATGGGTATTGACGATAAGTTCTTTTTAATTAACGGTTAAGACTCCTAAAATACGAGTCAATCGGTGGATTAAAATATCATAAAATTAAACTAGTGGATTATTAAATATATATATATATATATATATATATATATATATATATATATATATATATATATATATATATACAGGGTGATCAGTAACTGCCTTGCCAAACTTTAGATACTACATTTAAAAATATGAAAAATAGTTCCTATAAAGGTTGGTCCGGAAATG
>OY294051.1:9996470-10142277 GCA_958510825.1 Brachypterus glaber
GAGTTTTCTAAAGTACTAGTGCGCTAAAAACGTGTTATGAAACGAGTGCTTTATACAATTTTTTCTATTTTGCTCTAAAATTAAAAAAAAAAACTTACCTACTTACTTATTTAAATTGATGACTAATTTAGGGATTTTTGTTTTGGATTGGCATTACAGTTTACACCATGTTTAAAATTCTAAGAACAAATGATATTTTGATATATTCTATAGCCATCTCTTCTCTTTTTTAATGCAATTAACCAAGCCAAAATTTTAACATGGTAAAAATAACCTAAACACAAAGTTTTGTAGAAAATTCAGCTTTAAAGCGACATTGACATTTGGACGGAAAACGTCAAGCAATAGGCCAGGTCTGTTGCCAACCCAAAAGAACAAAAAGTACAGACCTCTCTCCTATGGGCCTATAAGAACACGCAAAATGCGTGTGATTATGAGCCTATAAGAGTCGCAAAATAGAAAAAATCCAATTAACCTGAATGTTATGTATAAAAAGCCCTTGGAATAGTTTTTAAGATTTATTTCCAAGTTAAACTATAAACAAATAATTTCGTTCACACAAGCAATTTCAAAGAATTAAAAGACCAAGTGATTCATGTAGTATTATTATAAAATATAATGTTATTATAATTTAATTATAAATAAATTTATCGAATAAGAATTAATCAACATGCTATATAGCAATATTTTTCAGCCATAAATTTGTAAGATCCAGGCTGGGTTTATCAATTTGTACTAAGTTAAAATTTATCTTTTGGTTAAAGTCTCAGCTAAGAGAAAATTCTGGATTTTCATTGAAGTTGCCATGGTAATTATGTGTCAGTTAAATTTAGCTGCACGTTTATAAACCCAGCCTGTGACTTTTTGACCAGCATCCATAGAAAGGTCAAACAAAGCTATAATTTATTTAGGTTCCTAAAATCAACGTGAGGTAGATATTTTATTGTATAGTGTCTTTATTAAAATTATTATTATTATTATTATTATTATTATTATTATTATTATTATTATTATTATTATTATTATTATTATTATTATTATTATTATTATTATTATTATTATTATTTGAGGCTGTTGTTTCGAACCAAGCTTCAAACTTCGGTATCGCAGTTTTTTTATATTCTTGATTTTTAAATTTTTACCATACTTTTAGTTATGCCCCCGAAGATGTAACTATACTTTGCAGCTAGTTTTTATAGTAAACTAGAAATTAGTTTTAATAAAATTGATATATTTCTTGCTAATAAAATTTGGCAAAACTACTATACGTAAAAAATGGCAATGCTTAAATTAATTGTAGAAATTGCTAGTGTGCACTTCATGTTACAAATAATATTAATTAAGCTATTGAACAGAAAATTTCTACTTGAAAACAAAAGATTTTTTTAGATCATTTTAACAATGTTTATATAATCTATATTACTATTGTCAATTGTTTAATTTAGTTAATTAACTCTCATTGTCCCAGTATTTTACGCTTAAAAGTTAATTATTTTGAAAAACGATCAGTATTCGCCTACTTCTATTTCTAGTTATGAAACTGGATCTCAGTCTATAGAAAACCAATTTTAATAGTTTTCTGTCAGATACAAAACTGTTCGATTGTGTTTTTATACCGTATCTGCTGTTCAATTAACTCAGCATCAAGGTATTAGCCCCAAGACTGGCTTGAGGCAGCTCTCCACCCCACTCTATCCCCAGCCAGTTCTTTACATCATTTATTATTTGTCACAATTTTATTCCTTCTTCTAACTAGCAATACTTTTCAATACGCTTCCATTTGTCACTCAATCTGACCATTTTATCTCCTCTACTTTTTGAATATGTCATCGTTATTGTTTAAGTTTCGCAACGGTACAGAGGGGTACTCCAGACTTTTTTAAGCGCCTTTTTCTCTTATTTAAAATGTTTCATAATCACAGTACTTAATTTATGGTTTGTTTCATCAAGCAAGAGAGTAAATTAAAAATCGCACAGTGAATATTTTCAAAACAGATTCGAATATTGGATGTGCGAATATACTGCGTAGTTTATTTTATAATCATAACTATATTCTATACTATTCAAACCTGTTGTAAAAATCTTTACTGTGCGATTTTTAATTTACTCTCTTGCTTGATGAAACAGACTATAGTTCAGCAATTTTTCCTAATGCACAAAAAAAAATATTTTCTTAAATCAAGAATGTGTGATTTGGATATTAAAGAAAGATTGTGCTTTAAATATAAAAGGATAAGAATATGGTAAGCTTGAAAGTAGAATATATTCTCAAATATGAAAGTATAATAATATGGTATGCATAAAAGAAGAATTTATTCTCTTGATTTAAGACAATATTTTTCTGTGTGCATAACTCTTCCTTTCCCTTTTAGTATTTCCTAACAATGCAATGGATTTAGCAGATTTTTTGGTCTTATTTTTACATCTAAATAATTTAAATCACGTTTTAAAATTTAAAGAGCGACACAACCCTAAATAAAAGCTATTGGTTTCTAGTAAAAAAGCAACTTATCCTATAATAGGACAGTAGACGCCTAATGAGAAATATATTATGTTCTTTTGAAATTGGTATACATGCGTACATTAGTTCAAGCTAGTGAAGAATTGTCAATACACAGCTCTATTCTTGACTATTCGCAAAAATAATTTGTATACAGTGTTGCTATGGTAGATAATATCTGATTGATTGTATCACAGCAACTGCGTATGCAAAATATGTTTGCGAATGGTCAAGGATAGTGCTGATGTGACTCTTAATTATAATTTTGGAGGTTATTAAACGTCAAACACAACAGTTAGTTTATAAACAGTAGAAATTAGCAACACAGGTGTACCACCACAAAAATGGTCTTCGAATGACCTTGAAGGGGAGAAATTAATGATCTTGGACGAAGTAAGATGATAGTCTACTATCCTATGTCTTAATGACTCAAAAAAATACGTTTAGCTAATTGGTTAGAAACAAAGAATAGTATATTATTTACCAAGTGAGAGAAGAAACATTTTTGACCTGCGTCAAGACGCTGTCTAAAATGTTAAATCTTCACTTACGTGGAAAATATAGTATTTTTTTCACTACCAGTACAATTAATTAGCTATTTATTTATTTATTTTACTAAAATTTAATGAAAAAGCTTATGAATTTAAAATATCACGCTGGCTGTTCGGGGCTATTAAAAAAAAACAAATGAATAACTTGACATTTCTGGCAGAAATTTTCTGGTGATCTGCTGAAATTATTAAGTTAGAAAGTATTTCCGTGTAATAAAATATATAAAAATGGAAAGTGAAATGCAAAGTGATGATTCTGGTACTCCCCCAGAAATAAGAGGACAGGCGAAAACTGTGAGGGACAATCTATTGCCTTAAAAAACAATATATGGGGGTTGTACCTCTATTAATCTATGATCCTTACGGTAATATATGGGTTGTATAATCTATGGTTGAATATGATGAACCAATGATTTTCACTTTTCGAAGTGCAATTTGTAAAACATGTTTAATAGGTACTAATTTAGTTAATATTTTTTAATTTATCATGCAATAAATAAATTTGGTACCTAAAGACACTTGTAAATAGCAATGTGATTTAATAATTAAGTGAAACGTCAGATGCCAAAACAGCTGAATAAAAATTCATTTTTAACCATGGTGCAATTTCATTATTTTTAGAACCTCTGACGTCATAGGTAGAGAAATAATATTTCTACCAATGAAAAGAACAGTAATAAAGATGTGCTTTTAGGCTGGTGGTGAAAAAATACCTTTTTCTATTTTGCGACTCTTCTAAGCTTACGTAAGATCATAATCACACGCATTTTGGATTCTTATAGGCCCATAAGACGTTAGTACCTTTTTTTCTTTTGAGTTGGCAGGACTGGACAAAATAATATCGCTTGGCGTTTTCCGTGCAAGTGTCAACACCGCTTTTAAGTTTAGTTTTCTACGAAATTGTGTTTTAAGTTCATTTTTACAGTGTTAAAATTGTAACTTGGTTACTTGCAGTGAAAAAGCGAGGAGCTAACTATAAAAGATATCAAAATATCGTTCTATGAATTTCAAACATTGAGAAAATTGTAATGCCAACCGAAAACAAAAATCACTAAATCTATCATCAATTTAAATATAAGTTTTTTTTAATTTTAGAGGAAAATAGATAAATTAATATAAATTATACGTTTCATAACACTTTTTAGCGCACTAGTGGCGGCTCGTTGGCTAAACTAGTACTTGTGATCTAAAAACGGGTGTTATGAAACAAGTACTTTAATATAATATTAGTTAACTAGTTAGATTCTAGATGAAGCATTTAAAATATTAAATTGAATTGGTTAATTTAAATATTTTTATAGAAAATAAAATAACTTTGATTTTTTTTTTAATCCAAAAAGTATTTATTAATTTCTTATCAAATCATAAATTACAAATCAGTATAAACAAAATGTCCTTTAATTAACATAATTGTTATTTATTATTAATTTTAATGTTATTTACAAGATTAGCCTGACTTATAATTAATTATAGACTTGATTCCATCATTCTTTATTTTTAACCATTTTTTTTTCTAAACAAATTTAGAAATCAGTAGCGTGTTAAATGATGAAAATTATTGCAAAATCTAAATATAAATTTCTGAAGACTAGATAAAATAGAATCAAAATTAATTTTTAATACCGTTAATTGGAGTAACTTTGTCCCTTTATCAAGATAACATATATCCGTAAATTACGGTAACTATCTTACGTACATACCACGGTGGGCTTTAAGCTTACGGAGTTGAAAAAATCGAACACCCCATAACTGACAATGGGATATTGTTTCTAATGCTTTCAGAATTACATATTTGTTGAGAACAATGAAAAACATTTTGTTGTGCCTGTAATTAGACAGCTCCGCCATTTTGAAAGAAAAATTCAGATTTTTTTTGAGGTTAGCAATTTACTATCTCTTTATACCGTTTCGTGTTAAAAAGATTTAAATAAAAAATCCTTGGGCCTTAAAAAAAAATAAAAAAAAGCTAAGCAAACATATTTTTTGAAAAATGGCTGTGAACGACCTCTAGATTTTTTCAAAAATTTTGAAAACAATTAGGGATAATACTCTTACGCCAATAAACAAATTTAAGGGGTGAAACCTCCAAACTTTTTAATTTGAAATTTTTTTGGGTCACATATATACTAATATACTAATTTTTGATGGAATAAAAGACGGCTACACCTACGATTTTGTTCTCAACCAACATGTAATTCTGAAAGCATTAGAAACAATATCCCGTTGTCAGTTATGGGGTATTCGATTTTTTCATCTCCGTAAGCTTAAAGCCCACCGTGATACGTATATAATAAAACAAAAATGTAAATAAAAAAAAACAATTCAGGTAAATCAAAATTTAATTTTGTCTTTGTGATATAGCAGCGTTTCATTCATTGATTGTCAAGTAATTCACAACCTGCTATGTCACAAAGGTAAAAACTGTGTTTTGATTTTCACCTCCTTAATTATGGGGTAGTTAGTTTCTTATGTCATGTCAAGATTCGGTTTCTACTTTAAGACTTAAACTTGGTTCTAATTTATTTAACAGTATTTTTGACCAAGTGTTTCTTTGTGTGCAGTCATTATCTTATTATAGTGAGAATAGTTCATTTAGATCATCTTATTGTGAATATTTTATAGTCTTTTGTTTTTTTTTGGCTCCTGTCGTAATCTATCATGAAAACAGCCTAATTATTCTCGAATTACACAGTCTTTAGTTATTATTGTTGATAATGATATATACTTTAAAACCAATGTATTTTTTTTATCTAGGTCGAAATTCTTTAATCTTTTACCTAGTTGTAAAACCTTAAACATGCCTTTGATTGTACTCTTCTTGAATTGTATTGTATTTTAAGGAATTGTGAATTATCATTTAATGTATATTTTATGGCTAGTCCACACAAACCCATGGCTATGGGTTTGTATATAGGGCTTAGGAACTAGAAAATTTCACAATGATATCTTTGTTCTTTCTATATAAAAAAAAGGTTTAAAAAAAGATTATTTTTAAAATTTCTAAGGTTAAAAGACCCCTTAAACTTCGCAACCATTATTTTATTAACAAATATTTTAATTTATCTCTTTATTTACAGGTATGGTTTCAAAACAGGCGAGCAAAATGGCGCAAGAAGGAACACACGAAAAAAGGACCTGGGCGACCTGCGCACAACGCCCACCCACAATCCTGTTCCGGCGAACCAATCCCTCCTAACGAACTTCGCGCCCGCGAGAGGGCGCGGCGTCGGAAAAAGCTCCAAAAAGCTCTGGAACGTCAAGCCCGAAAGCTGCGAGCTAAAGGCATTGCAGTAGATTTAGTAGCCTTAAAAAGAGAGTATTTAACTCAACGAGGTACAGACACATTAGACAGTGACAGCGATATTGATGTTGTAGGGGATTCGGGGGCGGAATCAGAAAGTTATAACGGGGGAGATGCGGATATGTACTCTAACGCTTCAGAATCGGGAGTTGATCTGACAGCGGCAAGTCCTGACGAAAAAATTCGAAGGCTTAATCCATTTAGTATAGAATCCTTGTTAAATAACACTTGAAATGTGATTTAAAATATGTAAGGTAGTTTATTATTTTTAGTTATTCAACTCTATCTTTTTAAATTTTCCAGTAATGTTGATAGTGAAATTTATACTTTATTTTAGATGCCATGGATGACAGTTTTGACCTTGTGACAATATTATTAAATCTTTTGTCATGGTTAGTTTGTAAATATAAGTTTTCCATCTGACTAAATACTCCAGATGTCAGGTAGTTTTACCTGGAAATAATTCAGGGAGTTTTGATTTTCGGTTTATAGGGTTTAGGCCCACAAATTAAAATAATTTTGCGACCTTGAGTAATTATTTCCTTTGGCAGCAAATTTGAATGAAAACTGTGAATTTTTCCCGATAATTCGAAGAATCGTGTGTAATTCAGAAGATTATTTTTTAACGATTTACAATATGTCAAACCAACTTTTATATTTTTTTCGTCGCAAAAAGATATAAATTGTTTTATTACTTATCCTAATATTTTTACAGGCATTTGATTTAATTAATTTAATACCATTCTCAGTTGTTAAACTAAAACCTTTTTTGTCCATTTTTAAATTGCAAATTATGGTTCTGTCAATAGTTTAGTCACTTACTGTAGTACTGACTAGCGCAGTACTGCACTAGGCTTACAAGCATGTTCATAAAAGTCAACCTATAAAAACTGTCATTACATTTTATAAAAAGAATATTTTGAGGTATTTTTTGGTAAATAATAAAGTAATAACAATAATTATAAATAGTAATATATTTAATTTATTTTAGGTTTGAAATCTTGTAAAGAGAAATACTGAAAACAAAATACTACAGCGATTCTCACTAGAATTTTATACAGTGGAAAATTCCCAATATAACTGTAATATGATTGGACAGAAATAAACACGTGGTTAGAAATATTGTTAAATGATTGCTTGATAAAAACGTTAAAAAATAATCACAAAAAACGGATTTTTTAAAATATTGTAAGATCGGTGCGTCCTAGGACAAAAAAACGTTCTGTATGAAAATAAAGAGGACATGACATGCATTGGACATCCTACGAATAATAATTTATCCATCTCTATTTCTAAAAAAAAATAATAAACTACCCCATTGTGATTAGATTTTTAATTCTGTAAGAGTTGTTGTGCAATAATGTTTATATTTTATAAATGTACGTATTTTTTAAAAATGTTTTATTTTAAATTTTAAATTTAATTTTCGAGAACATCAGTTTTCTTTTGAGATACATTTTTTAGGTTTATTCTTAATATTCAGATACAAAAAATATATTATTTGGTTTTAAAGTTATACATGTATAACTTATACGTATAGTAATACATGTATAACTTATACATATAGTTATACATGTATAACTTATACATATAGTTATACATGTATAACTACAAACATATAGTTATACATGTATAACTTATACATATAGTTATACATGTATAACTTATACATATAGTTATACATGTATAACTAAAAACATATAGTTATACATGTATAACTTATACATATAGTTATACATGTATAACTAAAAACATATAGTTATACATGTATAACTTATACATATAGTTATACATGTATACTGTATACAGTTATATAATTTTTAGTTAATTATATATGATATCATTTTTAATTAAGTCTAGATATTGTTTAGACTATAATTATTTATTTTTAATTTGCTTTAATTTTAAAAATAATTGCTACAAAATACAGTGTTGTCACTTGTTATTATAATTTTAAAACATAATTAATTAAACATACTTTCTAATACCTATTGTTATTAGATAGTTATACATACAGGGTGTCTCAGAACTGATGCACTTCCTTTTACGAGGTGATTCTAAATAAAAAGTATGAAAAAAAAAATCCTATTAACGTATGTCCAAAAACGACTAGTAAGGGTGCTACACCCCTTCATAAGGGGTCCTAAAAATTCAATTTTTATTTAATAATTCAGGAACTCTTAGTGTTAAAGCAACAAGCTTTTGATTGTGATCTTTTCTTATTAAGGCCTATTAACCAATGGTATTTGCATGTAGTTACTTCAACCAGAGACTTCCGAAATGGGGGGGTCTTATGACTTTTTTTCTCCAAACTTTTTGCTGCTTTACAAAAATACATAAAAAGGTACTCTTGTTGTAATGCCATAGGATTAACCGTTTTAGAGAAAAATACAATCAAACAAAAATTTTTGAGAACCAAAAATTAAACACTAAAATATTTAAAACCAAGATTAAAGTGATGTAGGGTTACTGTACATCGAAAACCAAGAAATAAAGTTTCTATAGATGTAATTCCAAAAGCCGATTTTAAGGGAATTACGGTCTGCCGAAATACACCATTTTTAAAAGGGCATGGTACCCTTAAAAACGATTTTTGGACCTACATGTATAGGAACTTTTTTCTTAGCTTCTGATGTAGAATCACCCAGCCTTATTAAAATTTTGGGTTTTAACATTTTAATGTTTATTTTTTGTTTCCCGAAACGTGTAATTTTGCTTTTAATTGTATTTTTATCGAAAACGGTTAATCATACGTTATTAGAACAAGTAGGTACTTTTTAATGTGTTTTTACCTGGTGAATATTATTTTAAAAAAAATATTAAATAATAATAAACCCACAAAAAAGTTAAGCAGTCAAAAGTTTGGGGCAAAAAAGTGATAAGACCCCCCATTTCGGACGTCCCTGGTTAAAGTAACCACATGCAAATACCATTGGCTAATAAGGAAGGATCACACGCGAAGGCTTGTTGCTTTAACACAAAGGGTTCCTGAGTTATTAAATAAAAATCTAATTTTTAGAACCACTTTTGAAGGGGCGAAGCTCCCTTACGAGTCGTTTTCGGACATATGTTTATAGGAACTTTTTTTGATATTTTTTTATTTAGTATCACTCCGTAAAAGGAAGTGCCTCAGTTCTGAGACACTCCCTATAGGTATAATAGTTATTTATCCAATACATACAGATAATAAGACAATTGCCAGCTTTATTTTAAATAGATAAACTCAATAATAACCCCCGCGTGGCTTTTACTTTATTGAGTGGATAATTATTTATTTTACTCAACTGTCACTTGTCAAATTATTTTCTTGTAAATGTCATTAAAATTTTTAATAAAAATATGAAGTCCCAAGCTATTTATTGGATAAAACCTTGTATGGCACTCATGGGTAAACTATTATGGTACTAGTGGGTAAAGTAAGATATTGCCCATGAGAAAATTAACCTGCGAGGCGTCAGCCAAGCAGGTTAATTTTTGAGAGGGCAATATCGGTTTACCCATGAGTGCCATACAAGGTTTTATTCAATAAATAGTTTAGGAATTCATATTTTTATTAAAAATTTTAATGACATTTACAAGAAAATAATTTGACAAGTGACAGTTGAGTGGGTAAAATAAATAATTATCCACTCAATAAAGTAAAAGCTACGCGGGGGTTATTATTGAGTTTATCTATTTAAAATAAAGCTGGTAATTGTCTTATTATCTGTATGTATTGGATAAATGGTATTTATTTTAAAAACCGTACTAAATTTAAAAATAATCATTATAATAAATGTACCAAACATAATTTTTGTTTCTGAACTTTATTAAGAATAATTTTATATATAGAACTGAACATATCTTTAAAAAATAAAATATACTTAAGTTAGAAGTATGTACTTGTAAATATCATGTATCTCAAAATAAAACCTATTTATGTAATTTAATTTATTATATTTGTACATATTAATAATAAGTGTCCCTGTGTAAAAACGTCCTGTAAAATAATAAATTAAGGCATAATGTATTTATTACCTAATTAAAATGGTCTGCCATCCAACACCCCCATTTTTAATTTTCCTACTCTTCTACTCCACAAATTCCCTATGATACAACAACTAGAGCTCTACTTTATAGCATTCCTACTCCCCAATAACCCTGCTCTCCGATAAACATATCGTCGCCTTCCTTACAAATGGGCTTATCTCAAAAAATTGCTAAATTGAGTAAGGCCCTTGGGTGGCATCAAAACAGTAATCTGCAGCTACCCTGATTAATAATAATATTACAAAGGGGCTTATCTCAAAAAATTGCTAAATTGAGTTAGGCAATTTTTTGAGATAAGCCCGTTTGTAAGCAGCTACCCTGATTAATAATATTATTATTAATCAGGGTAGCTGCAGGTTACTGTTTTGATGCCACCCAAGGGCCTAACTCAATTTAGAAATTTTTTGAGATAAGCCCATTTGTAAGGATATTATAAAAATCACAAAAAATGAGATAAGCCCCTTTACAAGGGAAGCGACAATATTTCCCAATAACTCTGCACTATATGCATTCGATTAACCACTTAATAATAAAAAAGTTCACAGTACAAAGAACTTTCTACTAAAAAAGGGCTTTTCTTAAATTAAAATTTCTAATTGTCTCTTTGATCGCTAACCTACCAATAAATAAACAATAAATAACTAAAAAACTAAATAAGTATTTGGCTAATCCAGTGCACAGAGTGCGGAGTAGAGTTTTTGGGAATTGGGGATGTTATAAAGTAGTTATTTTCTTTGGCTAAGTACACACGTTTAATAAAAGGGTTATGTATTATTTCTTTTTGTGTGTAATAAAACAATTGATTTTTCCTAAGTACTTTCGCTTTTATCGAAAAGCATTATCAAAGGACAATTTTGAATTTTATGAACTGGTGCTCTTAAAATGGACATTCTTAAATATTATAAACATACATATCACGTTTCTACATTTAATTAGAACATTTTACATTAAAAAAAAAGCTGTCAAAAATGACAGACTGAACCCGACACGAGGTTTTTTAAACGTAAAATGTCCTAATTAAATGTAGAAACGTGATATTTATGTTTATAATATTTAAGAATGTCCATTTTAAGAGCACCAGTTCATAAAATTCAAAATTGTCCTTTGATAATGCTTTTCAATAAAAGCGAAAGTACTTAGGAAAAATAAATTGTTTTATTACACACATAAATAAATAATACTCCATACATAACCTCGTTATAAATAGGGTTTTTATAGAGTAGGGATGTTATGGAGTTGGTATGTTATAGAGTAAGGATTTTACAGAGTAGAGAAATTAAGTGTAGGGATGTTTGTGTGCCATTAAAAATTATATTTCACCTCGTGTAAACTGTATTAAAAATAGAAAATTTATTTCAATTTTTGTTACAGTTTATACATGGTTTACTTGAATATATCAATATTAAAAGCTCATATTAAAGTACTTATATAATTTTATTGTGCCATAGATACATAATAGAAAAAATAATACAAATCAAAATTACCTGTAATGTTTTTCAAAAAAAATATAAGATAAAAATACACTTTATACCAATCGGTGTAAAATAAACTTCACTGTAAAATTTACAATTTAAGTTTGTTTTGTAATCTCATCTTTTGCTTCTGAGTCTGAGTCTATATGCTCTCGCTTTTGGGTAAGACAAAAAGAGTGACACAGACGCGTCTAGTATTTGCAGTTGCGGTTTTTTTTTAACGAACAGAGATAAGAACCACTTTCGTTTACAGAAAAAAATCTATGGCCTAGTGTAGTGTGGGCTTTTAGTATTGATAGATTATTTATCAAACACATATGAACAGCAATACATCTTCTGAGTTCAAAACAATCTAGAAACATAGAATATTTGTGCATGTCTATTTTTTAGTTGATCATTTATAAAAATTTGATAACAACTGCATACGTAGGCAGACTATTGTTTGACACACAGTTCTAAAGCGATGATAAATGCGGCAAAAGTGGGAATATAAAATCTAACTAGGCACACGTTCACGCTGAATTTGCTTAATCGAAGCATTTTTTGCTCCTACCTCCCCTTTCGTCGTAGTTTTCTTACCGTGTGTCAAATTGTAACATCCATACTCTTAATTTTGGCTACTCTCTAACGTCCCTACTCCTTAACATCCCTACTCCGTAACATCCTTACTCCCCGATAACCCTTCTCCTCACTATATGCACCTGATTAAATGGCTTATCGAGTGTGTGTAGTGTGGACTAGCATTATTGGAGACTCTCTAATGGAGAGTAGGGTTTTTACGAAGTTGGGTTGTGAACTTCACAATGTGAAACGGTAGGAATTTTAGGCAGTAGGCTTATTAGAGACTGGGGATGTTAAACTGCTAACTATTTATAGATTTTAAGTGGAAACAATTGTACAAACTAAATAAAAAATATACCTTCGTGAATATTTGAAACTATGTACCTTTTTGTAAATTATGTATTTAAAATTACAACGAAAATATAAAATCGAAATTTTTATTAGATAATTCATTTCTGTGGCCAGTTTTTATTTGCGATATACTCTGTTAAGTTTTGTAGGTTTTGTATGATATAGTGTAAATAAATTAAATTTTTAGAGTATATCAGAAATAAAAATAACACTAGTTTGCAGAGGGTTTTTACTGCACGAAGTTTCCGCATTTTGTTAAGTACATGCTGAACTAAAATCTACCAAAACTCTTTTAAGTTCGGGTTTTAAAATTAATACTTTTATTTTAAGGAACAAGTTAAATTTAGAACTTTTTCCGCCATAATATACCATCCTTTCACTTTTAAGTTTATTGGATAGATTCAGAACGTAAAATGTGAAAAACTTTTGGAACACATAAAAAAAATTGTAAACTAGTGCAATAGACTAAATTAGCCTGGCTAATATGGATACGCCACTGCGTTGTTATCAATTTTTTTCTAAAATGTACTCTTCTATCAGTGATCTGCAATGCTTCTATATCAAATAAATTAAGTATAATAAATATATTATTTATTCGATATTTTGTTTTATTTATTTAATTAATTATCCTTATATGATAGGGATTCTATTCCATTCCATTAACTATATAATAGTATAATATATATAATATTCCGGACAACATTTGCTATTTCACGTGGAAGTCATTATGACATCGCTTAATGAAGGCATACAGATGACTCCTCATTGTGAAGTCATTACGAGATCATGTCATGAAGATCTAGCAGCGGTCTACGGAATGTGCAAACTTTAAATTAACTGCTAAATTTAAAATTTAAAAAAAAGAAAGAAAATTTTTTTAATTACCCTGCTTTTTGCTCATATCTTGAAAACCCGAAGAGATACCAAAAAAATAACGATAAAATCGACCCCCTAGGTCCCCACACCAGTCCATTTTCAACCACTTGAGGACACCGGGATGCTCCCACTGGGAACTTCCCAGTGGGAATGTTCCCCAAGGTAACTGTAGGAACTAGTTCCTCTAGCTAAAGCCTCCAGATATCTACGGCTCACCATACCAATACGATAATGTGTATAGAATTAGCTGACCAGTAAGTTAATTACTAGTCATTACTAGTAGTATATCCTTATAAAGACAGCTGCCTTTTAATACTAGTATTCCTAGTAGGCAACTTTATTCGTTTAAAAAGTTTAGTTAGTGGTAGGAAATAACATGTGGTGCCACCTATAGCATAACGCTGTCAAGTGCACTGAAATTGAAACATTACAGAAGCCTGTACTATTCTGCAATCGTTCTTAATCGGGTCCCGGGCAACATTTGCTATTTCACGTGGAAGTCATTATGACATCATTTAATCATTTAACGTTAAATGTATACACCTCATGACAAACTCATAACAAACTCATAACATGATCACAAAATCATGAGATGTACTCATCATGATGTTCGTATCAGTATATAATATATAATATAATTATAGATATACAGAAAGCTCCAGAATGAATCCTGAAATTATTAATAGTATATTACGAGAGTGCACGAGGCGCAGCCGAGTAAAAAGCACTCGATGTGCACTGAAATGGTTTGCTTCGAGGTGCGTAGACTATTTTTCCTACGACCTAACACCTAAACATAAAAAAAAAACGAAAAAATTTTGTTTGTTTATCAATTTAAGGTTGTTTGACGTTTACTAATTTGCTGACATCAGATATGTAAAATCCGCTGATTGTCACTTTCCAACTGTTGTCATAGGCAACGGGTGGGGAATAGCCACTAACTACTAACTAGGTTGTAGGAAAAATTAATTTTCCTAACTAGTTAGTAGTTAGTGCTTATTTTCCACCTGTTGCCATGACAGAAGTCGAAAAGTGACAATCAGCTGATTTTACAAATCTGCTGTCAGAGAACAAATGAACGTCAAACACAAAACGTCAAATAAATAAAATTAATTTAAAGAAATTTTTTGCATTTTTTTAATGTTTAGGTATTAGGTCGTAGGAAAAATATTATACTCACCTCGACACAAAGTCCAAATGAGTGTTTTTTTTACTCGGCTCCTCCTTGTACAAAAATAAGCACTCTTATGCACTGAAAATTAGGTTCGCATAATATACACTGATAGAAAAATCTACTAAAAATAGTTTGAGGTATATACAGTGTCGGACTGGACAGGTGAGATAGTGAGAAAAATGTCACGGCCCCCCACCACGTTTAGCCCCTCCCTGTCTTAGGGCCCCCGTTGGGTGATGTTAGGGACAAAGCTTTTTTTTCGGAGGTGGGGGCCAAATTTTGTAGAAAAGCTCAGGGAGAAAGCTTTTTTTCTGAGAGTGTTTTTTTTGTTTTGATAGGGGCACGCTCACGGACAAGCTTTTTTTTGTGAGGGTGTTTTATTCTAAGGTGGGCGCCAAATTTTGCAGAAATGCTCAGAAACAAGGGCCAAATTTTGTAGAAACGCTTAGGGACAAGGTTTTTTTTCTGAGGGTGTTTTTTTCTGTATTGGTAGGGGGGCCAAATTTTAAAATTTTGTAGAAACGCTCAGGGACAATTTTTTATTTCTGAGGGTGTTTTTTTGTGTTTTGGAAGCTATAAATCTCACTAGCCTTGGCTTCCCAGCCCGAAGGTATATAATTCCATTTTCACGATTATTCTAAAACATTATAACGTTATATTAAATACACTATTAAAATTGTAGATTCATATTATTTAATAATACAACAACGTTGTTGTAGTTTTTTGAGGAAGGATGATTGATAAAGATGGCGACAATCAGCTGATTCTAATAAATGTTTTACCAAAATATTAAAAGTAGGCAGTTTGGGCTAAAATTTGTATGTGCATAATTATACCCAACGATAAGCATGTACATGTAGTTTCTATGTTCACATAAATGAATTTAAAATATATTACACCAAATTTTAAAATGCAGTAGAGAGCCGCACGAACGGGTCAACTGAATTGCCTGCGTTTTGAAAAGAGCGACAATCCGACCCTGAGGATTTGCAATCCACGCCCAGCGCGCTCTGCGTGAAAAAGAAAAAGCTCATCTCTTAACAGTTCGTAGTTGTAAATCAAACAACTATTCTAATTTGTAAATACCGAACACGTTTATTTTTTTGTTGTTGTATTCTATGTAGTGGTTGGCGCATATACAACTATTTATTGTTGTATACTATAAGGGTATTTCTGTACGAATCCATACCACCTTGGTGATTGAATGTCAGGGATTTTCGTTAAACTTTTTTTATATTATCACCACTCTAATACTAAAAGCCTTATGCAAAAAAAAGAATTTAAAAAAATTTTTTGGCTGACATATGATTTTTTTTAAATTTTGTAATTTTTCAATTTTTGACCATAAAGAAAACAGCTTTATTTTCAATTTATTACTATAAGTCTGACAATTTTAATCTAAATTTGATGAAATTTGGTGCACCCATGTAAACTTAGATGACAATCTTGAATTTTTTATAATTTTTTTTAATAGTGGGTTTCTGCTCTTCTTTTTCTTCTTCAAAAATATTTTTTACGTTTTTTTATAACTATGTTTAACCCGATTTTTCGTAAAGTGCCCCCCCTACGATTTTTCTCAAATTTTGGTCAAATGTACTTCTAAGTGTCCTTTTTTCAATGACGTAAAATTTATTCTGGGCAAATTGGGTTTACTATATATTTTAGCCATTTTAAATTTTTACGACAATAAGGAATTGTGCTGGAAATAGCTGTTTTACAAAAAAAGGCACATATTATTTTTTATATGTTTTTAATAGTTTAGGTCAAATGCTTCATTTTAAGACAAAAACAAAATAATTAATTGTTGGTTTTTTTCAAAAAAGGCGTAAGTCCACAATTTTATTACTTTTTTATTTCTATATATTTTGTAGGCGTTTTTTTTCTGGTGTAAACGTTAGCTTACGTTAAATACTAAGTCATTAACATCAAAAACTATTTTTATTTTTTTTTTAACACAATATGTTTTTTGGTTTTGTTTTTGATCTTAAAAATGCCTGAAAGTTGGTAAACTGTCAGAGTAAGAAACTTTTTTTTTGTTATAAATCTTTTTTTAATTCGCAGCTCAGAGAAAAGTTTTCTATGCCGGGGATAAATCCTTAATAAAAATTAATTTAAAAAATATTAATTTATTTAACATACTAATTCTTTATTTACAATTTATTTATGTCTTATTATTTAACTTTAATTATTATACAAAGCTTATCAAAATCTTTTAAATTTTTGTGAAGCGCATCCATCGCTAAAATATAATGAACTATTTTTTTATTTGCTTGTATTCCAAAGTGACATTGTTCGGTTAGAACTGTTAAGTTAAAAGTGACAGTTTTGTTAACAGTTTGTCTTTTGTTTTACTTCGGCGTTCCCTTTTGGAAAATTGTATAGCGGTTGTGCTTGAAAAAACAAAAACAAAATTTTGTTGGCCCCTTATGGAAAATTGTCAGATAACTGACAGAACCAAATTAAAACTAATTTTACCTATTACTTTTACCTTTTTTGTTAAAATATGTTTAGAAGCGAAAAAAAAATAGCGTATGATCCAAGGACGAGGAATATATCTCAATCTCTGCATGCGACCGAGCAACATTATTTCTCGTCCTTGGATCATACGCAATTTTTTTTTTCTCTTATAAACATATTTTTAACAAGAAATAAATAATAATGTCAAAAAAAAAGTGTCTTACTCTGACAGTTTACCAAATTTCAGGCATTTAAAGATCAAAAATAAAACAAAAAAACATATTGTGCTAAAAAAAAAAATAAAAATACGTTTTGGTGTTAAAGACTTAGTATTTAACGTAAGCTAACGTTTACACCAGAAAAAAACGCCTACATAATACATAGAAAAAAAAAAGTAATAAAATTGTGGACGCCTTTTTTGAAAAAAAAAAACAACAATTAATTATTTTGTTTTTGTCTTAAAATGAAGCATTTGACCTAAACTATTAAAAACATATAAAAAATAATATGTGCCTTTTTTTTGTAAAACAGCTATTTGCAGCACAGTTCCTCATTGTCGTAAAAATTTAAAATGGCTAAAATATATAGTAAACCTAATTTGCCCAGAATAAATTTTACGTCATTGAAAAAAGGACACTTAGAAGTACATTTGACCAAAATTTGAGAAAAATCGTAGGGGGGCACTTTACGAAAAATCGGGTTAAACATAGTTATAAAAAAACGTATAAAAATATTTTTGAAGAAGAAGAAGAGCAGAAACCCACTATTAAAAAAAATTATAAAAAATTCAAGATTGTCATCTAAGTTTACATGGGTGCACCAAATTTCATCAAATTTGGATTAAAATTGTCAGACTTATAGTAATAAATTGAAAATAAAGCTGTTTTCTTTATCGTCAAAAATTGAAAAATTACAAAATTTTAAAAAAATCATATCTCAGCCAATTTTTTTTTTTAATTCTTTTTTTTGCATAAGGCTTTTAGTATTAGAGTGGTGATAATATAAAAAAAGTTTAACGAAAATCCGTGACATTCAATCATCAAGGTGGTATGGATTCGTACAGAAATACCCATAACCTAATTACGTTATTAATTACGCTAGTGTTCTATCAGTTTATTTATTTATTTATTTATTGAAACTAACAGCCCTATGCTGGTATAAATGGTGCACAAAGTTTGTACCACAAAACGGACTTGAGTGAGTGAATTTCATTCCAACTCTTTTTCTCTTGAATAATGTCTTACTTACCACCCTTGTACTGTAAATAACTATTGTTGGCTTCTTAGGATAAAGGGCTAATAAAGCGGCTCGTTTAGGAATAAAACATAACCATGAAACATAAAACCCATAAAACATACAACGATTGGCTTGATGTGCCTCATATGTTTTATAAGTACAAAGGCTTTTGCCTTAGGGTTATGCGAACCTGTAATAGCCAAAATATTCAACATTTTCAAACGAACGTTTATTAAAAATAAAATCATAAATCAATAACCTGCTTTCTAAGTACAGATAAATTTCGTGAAAAATTAGTTTAAATGCAATAATTTTGGTATGATTGTATGTTTTATATTGTACCGTAATTAATACGTTCACTGCCAACGGCTAGTTTTGACAGCGGAGCAATGGGTATGGGCAAGGGAAAAATAGAAAGAATTGATTAATGTTGTTAGGGGCGCCAGTTACTTTAGCTTTTACTCCTTTAGGTAAGTAACAACCTAGTGTAAATACTTAAGCTTTTCAGTTTGAGAAAATATAACCCTTAAATAAAATAAGATAATTCATTTGAGAAATTTATTATAAATAAACTTAATGAAAGCACATCAAGTAATGTATTAATATATCTAAAAAAATATGTGTAATTATATTAAGATATAATTAAAGAAATCTTAATAAAAATTACTAAATTCAGAAATCATTCGACTTAAATGTATAAAGAAAACATGAAGTTCAGCAAGCACCAAGAAATGTATGTAAACAGCAATCATTTCTTGCAGTGTATAAAAGTCATGCTTAAATTAGAAATCATTTAATCAAAAGTATGATATTTAATAATTAATAAATGAGATTAAATGTTTTAAAAAAAATAAGTACCTAAAAATGAACAAAAGCCAGAAGGGCATATAGTATTAAACAATACTATATCAGATCTGATAAAGTTTACAGTTATAAGAATATTGAAATAAAAGAATTTTAAATATGAAATATTGCTTTCAAAAGTTTTCAGAATGAGTACTTAGCTGGTTTCTGCAAAATCCATGAGGTATGAATTCCATCGTCTCCATCTGTACAAGTCTCCCCTATGCTGATGAATTCATTTCTCAAATGAAAGAAAAAAATATAGGCTGTCCCATCTACTTTGGAAAAATCATCTTCCAGGATAAAATGTATTATCGAAATTATTGTCCGGGATAAAATATACTTTTGAAAATTATGTCCAATATAAAATTGTCTGCTAGACGGTTACATAGAATTTATCTATGCCGAAAATTACAGAACCATGTTCCAACAGAACATCACTCCATGCGGAGAACTTGTATATCAAATATACCAAAATAAACTTCAACTTAAATTAATGTAATTCCATATTAATGGTATAGAAATGGTGAGTAATGGTAATTAATGGTGGTTAATGGTGCTTAATGGTAATTAATGGTGGTTAATGGTGCTTAATGGTAATTAATGGTGGTTAATGGTGCTTAATGGTGCTAAAACAATAATTATATCTTAGAAATATTCTAAGAAACAGAAAAACTTAACTTACATGTCATACTAAGTCTTCGATGTCCATCGAAACGTTATAAATGCGTTATTGTAGAAAATAACAGTTACAATATCTTCCGCATTGTTTAAATATTCATTTTCACTAACTTTAAATAAAAATACATGAAGGATTACTTCGATGATTACAGAAAATAAACACTCGTCAGTACAACATCACCATTTTGTATCAAGGTTGCTTCAAGAAGAACGAAAATCGACCTTCTTAACCGGTATGAACCCTTCAGGTAAATAAAATCCTATTTCTGAACTATTAGCGACATCTATGCAAGTCATTATCAACTACAGTTTTACCGTATAGGATTCCTAATAAAGGTAGCGGAAACTACACCAAAAATAATAACAAAAGAATATTTCCTAATAAATCCGTATTAGTGATATCTAACCTCAAAATATTACTCTAAGAAACAAATATAAACAATACTTATTGTTTATCAGCAAAACTAATAAAAATACGAACAGAATACTAAGTGTCCTGTGAACTAAGTATAAACAAAATCCTGAATCTAAGTGAGCAGTTCCAGCAAACTATTTTCAACAAATTCTAGATTATCCCGAAGGAATAAGCATACGAAACTTTCCAGGAGAGACAAGCTACAGATGAAAGCCAGTGAAATCCAACCCTCAATAGACTCTGAAACATATAAAAACCAGGTAAGTCCATAGACAAATGTATTATAGAGAAATAAGTCATATGATTCTTTATTATTAAAAATCATATTCTAATTATGTTTTCTTTATGTTATTTTCAGGTAGAACTATGGAATAGAGACTTATATGGTTAGAATTCAGTTCCTGCTACAAAATAGTCCCAGATACAAAATAGTTCTGTACGTACGTAACTATTTATATACAAAATAAACATAAATTATAACGTAAGTAAACAAATAGTTTAATTAACCCTTGCTATATTACAAAGTGACGATTTATATCGTTACACATGCCCCCTCCAAAAATAATAAAAATATTTAATATACAAAAAATATTTTTATACCAAACTCTATAACTATTTAACTTAAATAGCTAAAATATATACTATATTTTATTTAATAAATCAACAAAAAATACAATACTTTATGTAAATCATTTGAAATACTACTTGATAATTAACAATAGCTAAGCTTGATAACTACGTGTATCATTCGCCTACTCTTATGTAGAACATAATTTTGGGACTTTATCGGTGTGTGTCATAAACAGGTAATTGTCATAATCAGGTAATTGTCATAATCAGGTAATTGTCATAATTAATTTTGTTTTTCTTTTTAGCTAAGTTTTATCAAGATAAAAAAATAGAAATAAGACTTGACTGTGTGCACCAGAATTCTCTTCTACAAAAAATATATTTATATTAATTTTTTTTTTTACTATATACAAAAGTTTTGGGTACCCTTTAAATATTTTCAATACATTGATATTTTTTAAATATCATTCCGAATGATACTAAGAATATATTCTTATTTAATAAAAGCTAGCCAACTGAAATGTCACTATTTGATCCAAAATATTTCTTTAGATCTTTAACATGCCAGTCGCCTCTATGACCATCTGCATTTTCCAAAATATACACTAACTTTGACTTTTTCGCAACAACTTTGCAAAGTATGTACTTTGGAGCAAGTTTTGCAGCAAAACTTTTACTAGCATCTGAGAGTACTTTGTATCGTCTCCAAACTTTTTCACCTATCTCAAAATTTACTTCACGCTTGCGCAAATCATAAGTACGCTTATTTCGTTCATAAGCTTCATGTAAATATTTCTTTACATCAACAAAAATCTCTTTAAGATTTCCCAAGTCTTGGCTATACGAGTCTCTGTCACAAGGTTCTAATTTAACACCATCAGTTGATGTCATTTTGCCATAATAAGTTCCTGTGATAGGTACATTCCTCCCAAAATTAAGAAATGCCGGCGTATACCCCGTAACTTCATTTACAGACGTTCGTAAAGCTAGACCTATTTTTGCTAAATTTTTACACCATTCTTTTTGATTATCTTTTATATATGATCTCATAGCAGTAGAAATTGTGCGATGTTGCCTTTCCGTCGGATTATTTTGACTATGGTAAAGTGCATTAAACCAAATTTTCTGTACATTATATTCATCTGCTAATTTTTTAAAAACTTTACCAGCAAATTGTTTTCCATTATCGACAATTAAAAATTGACAAACTCCGTAAACTAAAAAAACTTCATTCTCAATGAATTTACATATTGCATTTGCAGTAGCTTCCCTTAAAGGATGTAATAATGTATACTTTGTAAACCAGTCTGACACAACTAAAAGATAACAAAAACCTTTAGAACTTCTGGGAAATGGTCCCTGCAAATCACATGAAATAACTTGCCACGGATAATTTACTTCTTTTTCACGACCCATCAATCCAAAACGTGCAGAATTACTAACTTTTTGTGATTGACAAATATTACAACATCTTACATACTTTAGAATATCTTTACGCATTTTTGGCCAAAAATATGTTTCTGAAATTCTATGAAAAGTTTTAAAAAATCCCATATGAGAAGCTAATACATCGTCATCACATTCTTTTAGTACTTGTTTACGACATTTTTGAGGCACTAACAATTTCCACTCTATAATATTACTTTTTACTTTTGTCTTGGTCGGTATGAACTTATAAATATTATCATCAATAACTTTAAATTGCGGATATGAATCTGGACTTTTACCAATTTTTTCCCTCAACTGAATATAATATTTATCACTATTATAATCATTTACATTAAAATTAATTAAATTTACATCTGGAAAAATTGATTTTTCTGGTTCTATTCTATCAAAAGCTCTGGATAACCCATCAGCTACTACATTTAATTTACCTCTACGATATACAATATCCATATCATATTGCTGTAATTTTAATGACCATCTAGCCAAGCGACCAGAGGGATCTTTCATATTACTCAAATATTTTAATGAAGAATGATCTGTAATTACTGTGAATTTAACACCTTCAATATATGGTCTAAACCTATCTATAGCAAACAAAACAGCTACAGTCATTTCCATTAAAACCTAAAATTTGGCGCAGATACGTAGACGATGTCTATGCTATTTGGCCCCATGGCATGGAAAGCCTTCAAGGTTTTCTAAATCACCTCAATTCCCAACATAAATCTATACGGTTTACGATGGAAATTGAGAACAACGGATCACTTCCCTTTTTGGACGTTTTGGTTTACAAAACGGAAAATGGCTCAATAGGACACTCGGTATACAGGAAGAAAACCCACACTGACAGATACCTAAACGCATTTTCACATCACCATCCCTCTCAAAAACGCTCGGTAGTTAATTCACTTGTTCATAGGGCTTTCATGATTTCAGACAAGAATTCCCTAGACACAGAACTCCTTAAACTAACCAAAGCCTTGACCATGAACGGTTATACCAAAAAAGACATTAATAAGACCATATACAAATACAGAAATCCCAGACCCAAACAACAGGACAATAGTGACAATGACAGACAGACACAAGTTATACTTCCCTATGTAAGCGGTATCACGGATAAAATAGGTAAACTTTTGAAAAAGTCAAATATTAAGCCTATATTTCGGTCCAACCAAAAATTAGGTCAATGTTTGACTTCAACAAAAGACAAAATACCCCTGAGTTCAGAAGGCGTATATAAAATACCCTGCTCCTGTGGTACGGTTTACATAGGTGAAACTAAGAGAAAAATTTCTACAAGACTTCAAGAGCATGAGCGCAATATAAGAAAGAAACAAATTTCCTTATCGGCAGTAGCCGAACATGTACATGAAACAGGTCATAAAATCAATTTGTCTGAAACAAAACAAATATTAACAGAAAACAGAAAAATGCCAAGGAAGATACGGGAATCGATAGAAATCATCAAGCATCCTAACAATATCAATCGGGACACTGGTTATCACTTACCTGCAATATGGAAGTCTTTGATAGGAAAAAGGTCGTCACGGGTGAATAACCACAACTCGTCATAAATAGTGACACAAGTTGATTCGAAACTTAGTTTCAGATTAATCCCTGAAGATGTCTCTAGTAGTAAGAGACGAAACGTCGGAAAGTGAAAATCCATTAACACGGTCTAAACCCGAAAGTGAAAGTTCTTTATATCTTAATGGCCGTGAAAGCTTAAAATCTAAAACAGCTAAACATTCCTTTTCACCTACAGAATATTTTATTTCACTACGTGTTAAAGCTCTACTAGCATAAGCTATTACTTTTTCTTGACCATCTTGCGTTTGTGTTAATATGGAACCGAGGCCAACTAAAGAAGCATCACATTGTATAACAAATGGTAAAGAAAAATTGGGACTTGCTAAAGCTGGAGCATTTATTAAAGATTCCTTCAACAATAAAAAAGCTTTTTCTGCATCAGTATTCCAACTAATGGCTTGTTTTTTACCTTTGCCCTTTAAAAGTGAATTTAATGGACTAACAATTGTTGAAAAATTCCTAACAAATCTACGATACCACGAAGCTACACCTAAAAATCGTTTTATTTCTGTACTATTTGTTGGTCTAGGATAGTTTATTATTGCTTCTACTTTTTGCGGATCGGTTCTTAAACCAAAATTATCAATTACAAAACCTAAATACTTAAGTGATTTTCTAAAAAAATTACTTTTTTCAAAATTTATTGTAAGATTAGCAGATTTTAATTTTTCATGTACTATTTGAAGTAATTTAATATGTTCCTCAAAAGTTTTTGATACTATTATAATGTCGTCAATATAAACAAATATATTTGGATAAAAGGAGAAAGGAAAAAGTTTATCCATTAATCTTTGCTGACTTTGTGTTCCATTTTTGAGTCCATAACACATTACATTAAATTTAAATAGTCCCCTACCAGGTACGGAAAATGCAGTTTTTTCTTTAGCAGTTTTTGTAAGTGGAATCTGCCAAAAAGCATTTTTTAAATCTATACTTGATATATATTTTGCATCGCCTAATAAACTTAAAATGGAGTCTATCCTTGGTAAAGGATGTGAATCACCTTTTGTAATAGAATTTAATTTACGTCCATCAAAACAAAAACGGTATGTACCATTAGCTTTTTTTACTAATAAAACTGGTGAATTAAAATCAGAATAAGATGGTGAAACTATATCATCTTTTAACATTTTATCTAACTCTTTATGTAAAATTTCTATTAAATAAGGTGACAAAGGATATTGACGCATTTTAAAAGGTTTATTATTTCCTGTATCTATATCATGTTCTATTAAATTTGTTCTACCTATTTTTTCGCTATATAATTCTTTAAATAAACTAACAAATTTATCTGCTATCTTTTTCTGTTCGTCTGTCAAGTCACATAAGCCTACTGAATTATCTTTATTTATATCCTGACTATCACTGTTATTACTGATCACATTCAAATTATTAATTTTATTATTCCAAGATTCATCAGAAAAATCCAAAGTCATAGAAAACAATTGTAAAAAATTCACACCAAAAATAAAATTTGTTTCCAAAGAAGGAACAACCAAGACTTGTAAAATCTTAACTTCATTATCTACTTTAATAGGTAAATAAACAACACCAGTTACTAACTGTTTAGATTTATCAGCTGTAGTAACATGTAGTATAAGACATTTATCAATTTTTAAATTAAATTTCTCTAAAATTTTAATCGCGTGACCACCAGCCACTGAACAATTTGCACCTGTATCAATCAAAGCTGTTATATTTTTATCAAAAATATTTACTTTAATATATGGACGGTTATCTCTAGGTAATTTAATAAAAGAATTTTTATTAATTACAGACAAACTATACGGTTTATAAAAATTTTTAACTTTATCCAACCAATCTTTCCATTCTTTCAAATAAAATCGTTTATTTGTTTCTGTTACACTTGATTTTTGTAAAGAATTGATATTATTTGTATTATAATAAATGTTTTTACGAAAAGTAGTTTTGTTATCCTTTTTTACCTGACTGTCATTATTATTTTTAGCCTTTTTATAAAGTGAATGCCGACTAAAATCATCCACTTTCCTATTTAGTTTTTTGTACAGGAAGGGCAATTTTTAAAAACTACATCTTTATATCCACATTTATAACAAAACTTTGTTCTTTTAGCTAAACATTTGCTAAAAATATGATTTGGTTGGTTACAGTTATAACAAATTATTTGTCTAATTTTATTATTACTACTATTCTGTGTATTATTAAAGCTTTGATTGGTACTTTGACTAATTTGAGAAACTTGACTACTATTACATACTGAACTTTGACGAGTAGAAGAAGATGGGGTAAGTTTGGACACTGTGGTATTATGACTACAATTACATTTACTACTAAAATTTTGACTTATATCCGAACTTAGGACATTTACTTTATTAAGTGTTTTATTTTTTGCCACACTTTTACCTGCTATGCTCTTTTGTTTTAATTGATAAGCTTCATCTATTCTTTTACAACTGTCTCTTAAATCTTCTAAATCATTTATTTCTATAAGTGATAATGGTGTAAAATAATGTGGTAATATTCTTTCTCTAATCGTCTTAAGTCTAGTATATAAACTTGCAGCATGAATTAAACGTTTAAACAAGGTTTCCATAGCACCTATAAAAATTGCGATATATTCATCGGGATTTTGATATCTAGAACGGATATCATCCCATGTTCTATCATCTATGTTAGCTGGAAGAAAATCTTTTTTTAATGCTTGAATTATTTGAGACCACGAATTTAAATTATCTTTAATTGAGAGAAACCATGACAATGCTGGTTCTTTGAATAAGTCATATGCGGATTTAAATAACATTTCGTCTGTAACATTTCTACTTATTTTCATATATTCAACTTGCTCAATAAAATTTAAAACATTAGACTTTCCATCAAAATTAATATTCCATTTATAAACTGGTACTGATTTTAAATAATCATTATCTTTTTTACTAGAAACATTAGGACTAAACTGTGTACTATTATGTAATGAAATATTATTATTTACTTGAGTAAGATCTGAATTTTTACCAGATTTTTCATAAAGATCTAAAATATCTGCTTCTATTTCTAAACAAGTTGCTTTAGTTATTTCTAAAAATTGAATACGTCTAACTTTATTTTCTTCTACTTCAGGAAAACGTTGCAGACGATTTGTTACATGTACTAAATAAGTTTTTAATTTTCTTAAATCAGCTAAACTATAATCACCATGATATTCTACAATTTCTGAAGATATACTATCTAAAATTCTATTAATATTTTCCACTTCACTGTTAAAATTAAAAGTCGGATCTACATATTTTACTTTAGGATCTTCCCTAGCTATGGCTCTACCTAAAACTTTAATTCTAGATGCTCTATTATTTTTTGCTGTTAAATGTCTTATACGAAGTTCATAATTTACCATTTCTGCAGTCAAAAATCTAATTTCCATTTTATCTAAATCTTCCATTTTGAATATTTATTTTCAAAATTTAAATTCAATTTACTCAAAATATCTATTTTATAATAAAATATTTATACTGTACCACAAATTATTTTTTTTTGTGTACACTGCTCAACAAAGTTTTTGCATACTTTGGAAAATTTCCCAAATATGTCAAAAAAATACTAAATTATTATTTATCTCAATTGGACAAATTAATAATTATAAATAGTCTCCAAAACTACAAAATTAGCTAATATTTATTCATATCCTTCGCATAAATAAATACCCTATTATCCATTTATTTCTATTGAATAAAAGATAATTTCTAGAAAAACTGAACCCACGCCAAAATTTCTCTATTCCATGTTATTCCATAAAATTCAGAAAAAACATAAAAAACACATATCTGATATATCTTATCAGATTAACTCTAATTTGACTTAATTTTCAACAAAAAATATTTTATTCAACAGTTATATGTAGTTTTTCTCAAAATGAACTTTAAGTTACACTGAAAAAAAAAAAAGCTTTAGATTTTTATAAAAAATACACTGAGAAAAATGGAGTAAAATTAAAAAAAAAAACAAGTGTTCTATCTATCCAAATACCACGTTCTTGGGCGCCAATATTAGTGTACCGTAATTAATACGTTCACTGCCAACGGCTAGTTTTGACAGCGGAGCAATGGGTATGGGCAAGGGAAAAATAGAAAGAATTGATTAATGTTGTTAGGGGCGCCAGTTACTTTAGCTTTTACTCCTTTAGGTAAGTAACAACCTAGTGTAAATACTTAAGCTTTTCAGTTTGAGAAAATATAACCCTTAAATAAAATAAGATAATTCATTTGAGAAATTTATTATAAATAAACTTAATGAAAGCACATCAAGTAATGTATTAATATATCTAAAAAAATATGTGTAATTATATTAAGATATAATTAAAGAAATCTTAATAAAAATTACTAAATTCAGAAATCATTCGACTTAAATGTATAAAGAAAACATGAAGTTCAGCAAGCACCAAGAAATGTATGTAAACAGCAATCATTTCTTGCAGTGTATAAAAGTCATGCTTAAATTAGAAATCATTTAATCAAAAGTATGATATTTAATAATTAATAAATGAGATTAAATGTTTTAAAAAAAATAAGTACCTAAAAATGAACAAAAGCCAGAAGGGCATATAGTATTAAACAATACTATATCAGATCTGATAAAGTTTACAGTTATAAGAATATTGAAATAAAAGAATTTTAAATATGAAATATTGCTTTCAAAAGTTTTCAGAATGAGTACTTAGCTGGTTTCTGCAAAATCCATGAGGTATGAATTCCATCGTCTCCATCTGTACAAGTCTCCCCTATGCTGATGAATTCATTTCTCAAATGAAAGAAAAAAATATAGGCTGTCCCATCTACTTTGGAAAAATCATCTTCCAGGATAAAATGTATTATCGAAATTGTTGTCCGGGATAAAATATACTTTTGAAAATTATGTCCAATATAAAATTGTCTGCTAGACGGTTACATAGAATTTATCTATGCCGAAAATTACAGAACCATGTTCCAACAGAACATCACTCCATGCGGAGAACTTGTATATCAAATATACCAAAATAAACTTCAACTTAAATTAATGTAATTCCATATTAATGGTATAGAAATGGTGAGTAATGGTAATTAATGGTGGTTAATGGTGCTTAATGGTAATTAATGGTGGTTAATGGTGCTTAATGGTAATTAATGGTGGTTAATGGTGCTTAATGGTGCTAAAACAATAATTATATCTTAGAAATATTCTAAGAAACAGAAAAACTTAACTTACATGTCATACTAAGTCTTCGATGTCCATCGAAACGTTATAAATGCGTTATTGTAGAAAATAACAGTTACAATATCTTCCGCATTGTTTAAATATTCATTTTCACTAACTTTAAATAAAAATACATGAAGGATTACTTCGATGATTACAGAAAATAAACACTCGTCAGTACAACATCACCATTTTGTATCAAGGTTGCTTCAAGAAGAACGAAAATCGACCTTCTTAACCGGTATGAACCCTTCAGGTAAATAAAATCCTATTTCTGAACTATTAGCGACATCTATGCAAGTCATTATCAACTACAGTTTTACCGTATAGGATTCCTAATAAAGGTAGCGGAAACTACACCAAAAATAATAACAAAAGAATATTTCCTAATAAATCCGTATTAGTGATATCTAACCTCAAAATATTACTCTAAGAAACAAATATAAACAATACTTATTGTTTATCAGCAAAACTAATAAAAATACGAACAGAATACTAAGTGTCCTGTGAACTAAGTATAAACAAAATCCTGAATCTAAGTGAGCAGTTCCAGCAAACTATTTTCAACAAATTCTAGATTATCCCGAAGGAATAAGCATACGAAACTTTCCAGGAGAGACAAGCTACAGATGAAAGCCAGTGAAATCCAACCCTCAATAGACTCTGAAACATATAAAAACCAGGTAAGTCCATAGACAAATGTATTATAGAGAAATAAGTCATATGATTCTTTATTATTAAAAATCATATTCTAATTATGTTTTCTTTATGTTATTTTCAGGTAGAACTATGGAATAGAGACTTATATGGTTAGAATTCAGTTCCTGCTACAAAATAGTCCCAGATACAAAATAGTTCTGTACGTACGTAACTATTTATATACAAAATAAACATAAATTATAACGTAAGTAAACAAATAGTTTAATTAACCCTTGCTATATTACAAAGTGACGATTTATATCGTTACAATATGATTGTGAATAAAATTATGTTTTAACCACATGAGAAAATTTATTATATTGTTTTTATTGTTAACTCCCTATCCTAAAAAACAGGAAAAATATAATAAAAAAAAAACTAAAAACGTTTAAAGTTAGTTCATTAAGGACATCTTTAAAAATAGTTCGATGGAATTAAGAGGTTTTGCATAATTTATAACTATAAAATCCATAAAATCTAATACAAATACCAGTATTTAATTTAGTTAATCTGATAATCCTTTAAATTGATTATGTTTGATTAAATTACATGATCAGTGAACAGTCATTTATGTTCTAGATACCCGAATGTGTTAATTAGGACTAGTAATAAGTAGTTGAAAATTATAAATTTGAAATTTTGGTAAACTGTTTCTTTAAAGAAAAAACCTATTGTTCATACATAAGAATGCGGTACCGTGATTGGCTTACAAGATCCATGGCTGCACTTCAAGCCAATCAGGGCATCGCATTCTTATGTACTATGTTGTTATGCGAGCATGTGGATATGCCCTTATATTGACTTTTGAACCACTGTTTGTAAGGCAGAAATACAATTTTTGTAAAACAATTCCTAAAGTGGTCCTATTCTCCAGACTGATAATTTCCTCCTTTTATAGACTATTGTTTTTGCTACCTAGCTAAATCTAAGGCAAGTAGAATCATATTTTAACAATTCACGATATTACCGCAAAAAAGGCAGCCTTACTGTACAGTAGGCCATAAGTTTCCATGTCACAAAGAGAGCAGCCCTACTGTACAGTCGGCGACAAGTCTCGATACCACGCCGCATGAATTAATTGTCTTCCACCACGGGGCCTTAAGCCCACACTTTAGCCCAGATAAACTAAGTACTGAACAACTTAACCGCTCGGTCACTGTCTACCCCAAAAATACTAAGAGTACTTATAGAAAGAGTTAAAAATGTAAGAGGTGATGCATCAGCAACATATTGTATCAAAAAATATGAGAAAGATTACTAAAACATAGATACTCAAAAGGCTAGCATTTTTAGTTGCCGCTACGTGGTCATTAAGTAGCGGCGACTACTATTCGTGACAAATGAATTGACATATGTGTTTGAGATCTATTTTTTTTTTAAATATACTAGATCAGTTTTAATGAAACAAAATTTAACCGATAGAACATTTATTTCTATACTATTCCTTAAAACTACTTTTGTTTTAATTAACGCAGTCGTCCAGCCGAAGTGACTGATCGATTTCGTGCTTTTTTGTACTCTTTAGAGCCACATATCGGTAAAAGGACAACTACTAAAATCATCGAAGTGCGTGCAAGAGGTTCTTGAAACCAAAAATTGCTTCTTTTTTTGGACGTTTGTTAGGTTTTATTCAGTCTCTGCTTTTAGCAGAAAATGTCGCTAGCTGTTATTACTGTTCCTTACAATTATTTTTTCACTCCATATATTATATGGAAAAGATTTGATTTTCATAGTTGTCCTTCTACCGATATGTGGCTCTGAAGAGTGCAAAAAAGCAAGAAATCGATCAGTCACTTCGGCTGGACGACTGCGTTAATCAAAACAAAAGTAGTTTTAAGGAATAGTAAATTATTAAAATTACATGTGTACTCTCTATTTTAGGTACTCCCATTTTTTTACAGTGTATGGTAAAAATTTACGTATAAGCTGAAATTGGCAATCTCTTTAAACCAACTACAAAATTAATATTCTTTAGACTCACTTCAAGTGAGAAATAACTAATTTTCATAAGTTGTTAAAGTTTAACGAGCTAGGTAGAAAAGGTGTGTATCAATTAATAATTTAATTAAACAATAACAACCTATTATCTTAACTTCGTTTACTGTTTAAAAATATTCAGTTATAATTGCAGGAGAGCTTCAGAATCCATAAAATCATTTGGTATAATATCACGGTTCGCCGCTATTCACGTTTAGTTCGATTAAAAAAAAAAAAACAGTCTTTTTGTGTAATTTGTTTACTTATACGGGAGCGTTTAAGTAATACGTAAAGCAAATTATACCAAAATTCATACACTTCTTATCCAGTCTTTTTGTGTAATTTGTTTACTTATAGAGAAACGTTTAAATAATAAGTAAAGAAAATTGTACCAAAATTCATACACTTTATATCCCATTTCTGGCGTTATTAAAGGTTGTAGAGGTTTCATATTTTGGCTACCCCCCAAATATGGGGAGATGTTAAGGGGGGTAGCCCAAATATAAAATCTCTACAGCCTTTAATAACGCGAGAACTGAGGTATGAAGTGTATGAATTTTGGTACAATTTGCGTTACGCAATACTTCGTTCCTTAAATATCAAGTTATAAGCCGACCCCGGTGGCGCAATGGTTAGCGCGTTTGATTACGGATCCCGGGGTTGTGGGTTTGAGCCCCACATAGAGCATGGATGTATAGTGTTATAAATAGTCGGTAGATGGAACTACGATGACTAACTGTAATATAGTAACAATTTAAAACCAAAAGTAAGTGGTAGTAGTAGTAAATTTTTGGGTTGGCCAAAGCGGGACAACTAGGCCATTTCTGGCCCTTTTTGTCACCCCAGGCAATCCAAGCCATTTACTAATTTGAGTCCTCCTTGAACCTGCACGTCCTTTCAATAAAGGTCAGGATATTGGCCTAGTGGAGATCTCTTAGTTCCTATTGGTTGAGTCTTTGAATTTCAAAAACTTGAAACCTGACCTGTCGTATCCTACATACTCGGCTCAAAAAAAACAAAAGTAAAATAATCCAGCGGGCGAAACATGTTTTATTAGCAAAAAAAGGTCACGTGAAATTTGTAACTTTTTAAGAAATAGGTTAATTGGAACAAAAAATCCATTTTTGTATGTATTAATTGAAAAGAAACGGTTTAATCAAACAATACAACGAAAAATAAAAACGTTGAAAAATATTTTGTTTTTAATTTATCGAAATTTATTTTTGTTTTTTAACTTTTAAATTTTTTTTATAATTTTAAATTAAACGGCCTTTTATTACTTTTTATTACTACTTTTTTAAAAGTTATGGAGGTCACGTGATTTTTTGAGATTAAAAACCTTTGATTACTTTCATTTTGATTTTAAATCAAAATATTTACATTATAATTTAACAAATTATGCAAGAAAATTATTTGGATTTTTACTAGTCTGGTCAGGTTTTTAATGTAAACGAACTGCTTCGGCAAGTTTTTTAATAAAGAAATGCGTCAATAGTATAATAAAACAAGTATTTTATACTATTTTTTTCAAAAACATTTGCCTTTGGGAAAATTTTGTTTTTTATAGTTCTTGGCATAAATTAGTTCTAAAAAGACTAAGCTATATTCGTCTGTCCTGTTGCTAATCCAAGAAGAAAAAAAAATTCACGTGTACTGATGGGCCCATAATCACACGAAAATGGGTGTGTCTATGAGCTTATAATGCAAATCAAATAGAAAAATACACTGCCCAGTAAAAGAGCTTTCCCATTTTTCACCTCCGCGCCTGAAATGGTCGTTTTATTATCAGATTTACTTTCAGCAACCTTAAAAAGTCCAATATACTAATTTTTACGGAAACTACCCCCCGCCTCTTAGGGGGTGGATTTGGAAAAAAATAATTTTAAGATTTAGTTTTAGTTACCCCAAATGTATATAATTTTCAAGAAAACTACCCCCGTCCCTTAGAGGGTGGAATTAGATTTTTTTATTATCAGATTCAATTTCAGCAACCTTAAAAAACCCAATATACCAATTTTCAAGGAAACTACCCCCCGCCCCTCAGTGGGTTGAGATAGATTTTTTTTATTATCGGATTCAGCTTTCAGCAACCTCAAAAACCCCAATATAGCAATTTTCACGAAAACTACCCCCCGCTCCTCAAGGGGTAGAATTAGAAAATTTATATCAAATTCAAATTCGTGTACCCAAAAAACCCCTGTATACCAATTTAACTTTCCCCATTTGCCCTCCTTGCCGCACATCAATGTTCACCAAAAACAATCCCGAGCGAGAACTTTTGGTAAAATACCTGTATACCAAATTTCAATGCTCTAGCTTAAAGTTATAGTGTACACAAGATTTCCCGGAGAGACCGACGTACTGATCTACCGACCGAGCGACAATTTTCTTTTTTTGCTCGAAATTGATTTATATCCACATAAAACGTCATAAAACTTAAACATGAGCAAAAAAAATTGAAAAATTTTGCACGAACACAAGGCTTTCCCGAAATTTTGAAAATTTTCAAAACGTGAAAGCAATAACATTTCTAATCGATCTACCACGGTTTGCCTGGGCGATTTTAAATGAAAATTTCGTGGACCCCTTTTGGACTAAAGCATACCTTATGACATAAGGGAACGTTCAAGTATTACGTAACACAAATTTTGATCATTTTGTTCTTTATTAAAAACGGTGGTCACTCAAAAATAAGCCATATCGATTAGTGTTTAGAGGTAGCTCAAAGCAGTCAAACTTTGGAAAAAATCGGTACCTGTTTTTCGGATAAAAAGTGATTGTATATAAAATTGAGGAAATTTTGGAGGGTTTCTTTGGTAATATTTTGAAACAATACTAATTGTGAGAAACTAAAAAATATATACCCCCCTCCCCTTAAGTTAGAACATAAAAAACGCCAATTAATGGATTTGGCTCATTTTTGAGTGGCCACTTTGTTTTACTAATGAGCAACTCTTATGCCAGGAAGCGTTTTCGATTTTTAAAATCTGGATTTTTTTGACACTACTCAAAAAAACGTTTTTTTATCTGTCTAAAAAACTGTATCTTTTAAGATTTTCTTTTCAATAAATTTTCATTTAAAATCGCCCAGCTGAACCGTGCTACTCTATATTTGTTATTTTTGTATTTGATTACAATCTGGACTATCAACATATCTTAAATTAATTTGACCACATGTACCTTAGCATGTTAGACTCTAATTTTCTTAGTCCCAAAATATAGAAACATTTAAAAAAATACTGCCTCAAAATTTATTAGCTGCATGCAAGAACGTCTCATCAACTTCCAAAGCCCGCTGCATTATCGTGACTATACACGGTGTATTTCAAATAGGGTCCGCAATTTCAAGGGGTTATTCTACATAGTAAAATATGACAAAAAGTTTCAAAGTAGGAAAGTGGATAAAAAATAGGTTTTTATTTAATAACTCAGGAACCCTTTGGAACATGGCAACGAAATTTTGCACGTTAACTAAATTTAAGAAGGCCCATCTTCGTATATTATTTTCATCTAGTTATTTTAGCTAGGGGTGTGCAAAACGGGGGTGGCTTGTCAGTTCTTGTCTCAAACTTTTTTCTGTGTAACATTTTGTAATTTTATTTTTGGAATATGATTTTTTAGGGAAAAATACATAAAAAAGTTACTTTTGTTGTAATAGGTACATATTGTAGGATTAACCGTTTTCGAGAAAAATTAATTTAAAGGTAAAATTTCACGGCTCTAGGACTAAAAATTAAATGTTTACTAAAATGCTGAAACCCAAAATTAAAATTTCAATTTTAATTATTAATTTGTCTGCTTTAAGAACTAGATGACTTATATAAATGGTGCAATCTTATTGTTTTTCAAAATAATGTTATAATTATAGAGAAGGTAAAGAAAATTCCATTATTCCATTTTATAATTTTAAAAAGTTGTTTGTGACATGTGATGACAAGTATTTATTATTTGTTTTATTTAACAATAAAGCTGTAAGAATTTAAAAAGATTATAGACCTATTATGTACCAGAAAAAATATTAGAAACTTAAGAATAGCTTTTTTATTTGATTTTTTTTTCGAGGCCGCTAAAACTGAGTCCAATATTAAAAATTAAAAATTGAAAATGGCGGATCCAATATGGAGCAAGAAAATTTAAAATTTTATAATTTTAACGGATTTTCATAAAAATTGGTATCTAGGGGTTTTTGCTAAGGACACTAAATCTGTAAACTCTAGTTCAGTTTCCTAGTGACTGCGTCACCGATCCTTAGTTTTTGGGGCCGCTGAATTCAAATCCATCATAAAAAATTAAAAATTCAAAATGGCGGATCCAATATGGTGGAAGAAAATTTTAAATTTTAACAGATTTTGATAAAAATTGGTATCTAGGGGTTTTGGGGCCCCTGAATTCAAATCCATCATTAAAAATTAAAAATTCAAAATGGCGAATCCAATAAAACCCCAACACCAATTTTCAATAAAACTACCCCCGCCTACCTCAGGGGGTGGATTTAGAAAAAAATTATTCCAAGATTAAATTATAGCAACCTCAAAAACCCCTATATAACAATTTTTACGAAAATAATATAAATATTTCAAATTACTTACCCCGCGCCTTCCTGGGGTGGACAGATTTTTTTATTATCAGATTTAGTTTTAGCTACCTCAAAAACCCCTATATACCAATTTTCTGGAAAATATTGTAAATATTTAAATTGATAAAACCCAAAAAAATGCAAAAAATGAAATATTTTGCACGAATACAAGGCTTTCCGAAATTTTGAAAATCTTCAAAAGGGGAAAGCAAAATACTTACGTAAAGTAAAGTAAAGTATCTATCGCAATTTAAATCGTAGTAGAGGCCCGATTTAACCCTCCAGTAGTGACGCCTATTTAATGACGTGAGTGGTGCCCCGGTCTCAGAGACCGGGTTATCACAAAATGGTCATAATTGCATTTTTAACCACTTATTATAAAATATTTGTAAAGAGGTGTTAGCAAAAAGTATATTTAACAGGTTAACTGTCCCCATAAGGAGTTTTTTGTCCCCCTACGTCCAGACATTTTTTTGCAATATTTTAGTTTTAAAGTCATTGCATATTACGTTTTTTATGTAAAAATATCTATACCATTTTTTCATTGTTCGAGTGCATGTTTATACAGTGCGGTCCAAAAGTCACCCCCCCCCCCCCCTTTTAACTTTTGAACGAGTTAAGATATCGACTTCAAATTTATTACTCTTAAATAAGACAACTTAAACTATCTTTTAGCATATATTTGATATTTTTAGCTCTTAAAATGTGGGCAGGGGGGCATGGGGGGGCTTTTTTTTTAAATGGAAAGGGGGGTCGTGTGATACATCATTTTAAAGCTTATAAAATTCTCTATTTAAAATAACATTTTTAATTTTTTTAAAAATGTTTTTTAAGGTTTTGATTTTACAATTTTTTGTGCTAAAACATTCGATTTTTTAAGTTTTTTTTTTATAAATTTTTATTTATGTCAAATAAAATTAGTTTAAAAGTATAATTAACATTTTTTTATGATGAAATTAGGCATTTTTAAAAAATTATTTGTTTTTTTAGAGGAACTTTGACATTAATACCCATTTTCAACCCCATTTTAAACCCATTTTTTTTTAATTTTAAAAATATGGAGTTAAATGGAGAATTTCATAAGCTTTAAAATGATGTATTACACGACCCCCCTTTCCATTAAAAAAAAAGTGCCCCCATGCCCACATTTTAAGAGCTAAATATATGCTAAAAGATAGTTTAAGTTGTCTTATTTAAAAGTTCCAAATTTGAAGTCGATATCTCAACTGGTTCAAAAGTTAAGAGGGGGGGTGATTTTTGGACCGCTCTGTATATTACTAATGGACTTATTAGCATATTTTTTTATTCATACGTCCATGAATTATATATGCCTCATAGGCGTGTGGGAAAACGTATCTTGAATCATATGTGATTCATGTGACAGTCAACGTGTTAACTTCTTTTTATTGTCACTTTATTATACATGTCAAAAGTTAACAAAAAAAAAATACTCTAGGTATAAAATTAAAATTTAATTCTCTTTGGTAATATTGAATAAAAAGTATAAAAATAAAAACAAAATTCCCTCTATAAAATACTATAAAATTAAAAACTTTAAAAGCAAAATAAAATTTAAAAAAATTATAATAAAAATATATAAATGTATAAAATTATCATAAGTTAAATTACTACCTATATAAAACAAAATGTGGTACGCGAGTAGTGGCACCGGTGTCGTACACCGTGTCGCGCTGTAACGCTTTACATAACTGACTAAAGAACACTAAGGGCCACTTGCACCAACTTTTGGTACGGGATTATCTCAGCCAAACCGAGTTTAAGTTAAAAATGCTGTGTTCTGATTGGTCGGCCGTCAATTTAATCCAAGTTTAAAGTTAAACCATCATTGGTGCAAGTGGCCCTAAATCGACACTATAGTTTACCCTTCGCATGGTCGAGGAATTAGTGACAGAACAGTTTTCCACGAGCTCTCGCTGCAAAATAGCACATGTTTTTAACTAACCCGGTCCCTGACACCGTGACGCCACTACTGGAGGGTTAAGTATTTTTTACAATATTAATATTACCCTTAGATGAGAAGTATTCCCTGTTTTCGGTATATATTTTTTTATCCCCCTTGTATAAGGAAAAAGAACTAAAACAAAAACAATCAAAGCTAATCATATTATTATCTCTAATTGCCCTATACCATTCAGTTGTGTTTTTTTCGGAACTTTCTGTCAGTTTTACATTTCAATCTGCGCCTTGCGTGATTGTCTAATTCGGCTCAAAGTATAGCTAGGTTATGTAGTGTTATGCAACATTGCGTTGTATTTTATGAAATAGTCTTGGTTAAATATTTTTTTCTTTTTTGCGACTCTTATAAGCTCACACGCATTTTGCGTAATCTTATAGGCCTATAAGGCTGTGTTTATCAAGTTGTAGCTAAATTTAGCTGACACATAATAACCATAGCAACTCCAACCAAAATCTAGAATTTGCTCTTAACTGGGACTTTATCTTTTAGATAAAGTTTTAACTGTACATTGATAAACTGAGCCTAAGAGGTCTCTACTTTTTTTCTTTTGGGTTGGCAACAGACAAAAGCCTACCGCTTGAGGTTTTCCGTGCAAATATCAAAGTCGCTTTAAAGTTTAATTTTGTGTTTAGGTTATTTTCTACCGTGTTAAAATTGTGGCTTGGTTACTTGCAGTAAAAAAGAGAAGACATGACTATAAAATATATGAAAATATCATTTGTTCCTAGAATTTTAAACTTTAAAATTGTAATACCAACCCGAAACAAAAATCCCTAAATCAGTCATCAATTTAAATGTAAGTTTTTAAAAAGTTTAAAGCAAAATATAAAAAATTGTATAAAGCACTCGTTTCATAACACGTTTTTAGCCCACTAGTACTTTAGAAAACTCGCCGCAAGCGGATCGTTTTCTAAACTTGTATTCGTGCACTAAAAACATATGTTATGAAACTAGTACTTTAATATACTATTATTCTCAACTGTATATGTAGTACATACATTACATTCATGTTCATTCATGTTTGTCCAGGTCCAGGACTTGTGTGGGCTAGTAGTAGAGGGAACCACCGGCTTATACTGACTTTCCAACCAGTTTATAGGGAGTGTCCGTTTCACTTATCGCCTTCGCCAAATTTCAATTATTAATGAATTGAAAAAAGCAAATCGGCGCCAGTGAGAATCGAACTCAAGCTAGTAGGCTTGCTATGTACACGCGCTAGCCACTACGATATGTCTCCCATATATACATTACACGTATTAATAAAGTTTGGGAAGTACGTATTTTCTTGTCTCACTGTTTTCCAATCTTAGACCAAACCTGTAATGAAAAAAAAAGAGACCAGTAACCTAATTATTACTGGTCTGCATTTAAATTTAAATAATTTCCGCTAGATGGCGCCATCAATTAAAATATCGTTAAACAAGATGGCTGTCATGATAAACACGAATTTAATCTACATTTTGTTTAAAAAACTTAAATTGTACAGTTTTAGTCAATATCTTTAACTTTTGAGACTGAGAAGGATAATAAATGTTATAAACGGTGCCTTGTAAGCTGTAAAAGTCCAAACCAACAAATATTTTTTTGTGGTTGTTTTTTTTTTTGGTTACGCTCATTGGAAACTTTAGTTTTGTATGATTGTGCTTTTCTTGTAAAATGCAGAAAAAATATGGTAAATATTAAAAGAACTAACAAACAAAGTATTATAGTATTATTTTCTTCATTTGAATTCAAACATCTGTTTCAAAAAAATTGGTTAATAATAAGTAATAAAAATAAGAACAGTTGCTAATAAAATAGTATAAAAGTCTCCCTGAAAATTACACTTTTCCTCGACCTATAAAAGTTTACCATTAATAAGGTCTGTCTCGGAAAAGTAGAGGAAGGGTAGCAAATGTGGGCTAGGTCTTGTAATATGGGCTAGGTGGGTTTCTCAGCTATCCGATGCAGTTCTCTGCATCCGACTATCGCAAATCGTAAATGGCGAAGTTAAACTTCCACAGTAAAGATTCATTAATTAATTCATATATTCGTTGACGTTTGAGAATTTATTTTTATTTTCCGTCCTTTTCAGCAAGCCACAGAACTTTTTTAGGTAAGTTTGTAAATTCCGTTACCTGATAGATAACAACGTTTTCAAAACGATTTCTGCAACAAATTAAAGCCACATAATCGGGCTTTGATGTGTGCTTATTAGTTTTCTTCTTATTAGTGAGTTTAAGACATAACCTCTTTTGTTGTATACACTGAGTATTTTTGCAATATGGGCCATCCCTGTGTTTCTATTATGGGATATATAGAACTATGTATTTAAGCCTAGAATTTTTCTAGGAGGCCAAGAAAAGATCAGCAACAGCCAAGAATAGAAGAAAATGGAACGAGGGCGATATGGAACGCGCTATAATAGCGATGAGGTAGTACGAGATGGGTACCTTCAAAGATTTAAAAATTTTTAATATACCACTTTCTATATTAGGAGTTATTTGATTTATTATTTCATTTTAGATATAACTTTTATACTTATAACTTATTGCGACCATTAAGATTGATTGCCACTTCAAATCTAATATTTATTATACAATTTTGGGGGCAGCCCATATTTAGGGCCAATTTCAAATCGACACAAAAATGCACCTTCTCACTATTTACGAAATAATGAATTTATTATTTGTTTTTAATCAATATGAATTTATAACAGGTTGTGACTAATTAATATAGCTATCGTTGGGTACGTTTGGTATTGGAACTAAACTTTTATTTATTTTTTCACAAAAAAAAATAAAATGGGTAGCCCATATTTGCTTCCTTTCCTCTACTATTTTCCGAGTCGACCTGTAATCTACTATTTTACGTTTACACAGCTACAGAAAAAAAGGTCAATAATTTTGAAGCATTGAACCAGAATTTGAGGTTAAAACAGCACCCAATCCAGTAAATTTTGGACGTTATTTTCATACTCAAAAATAATGTTTTTTGATGTTATCTCCAAAACTAATTGACAAAGATGCTATTTGACCTCAAATTCAGATTCAGCGTCTTAAAATACATAGGAATACAATAGTCCCGAAACAATTCCTGTTTTTTTTTTGTGTGGCTATGTTATATTTTAGAGTTATATGGTGAACAAAAGATTAGATTGTGTAAACTGTTATAAAAAGGTCAAAGTAATAACAAAATATTATGTAGGGTTATCGAAAAAAAAAGAAAAAATATTGAAATATTTTATTTATTTTTTGGAGAGCAACACAATAAATTAAATTTATTATGAAAAAAAAAACGAAGCGAAAAATTACAAAAAAAAATGTTCTCCTTGCTTTAAAACATTAAAATAACATTAAATAAACATCATATAATTCAAAATATTGTTGTTTGTATTTGTATTTGCATTTATTTATAGTCATAAAGGGACCTTTTTACAAGGTATTTTATACCCAAGACTGTTAAAATTACAATAAATCTAGTTAAACAGTATCATCATTTCCCACTCCATGCCATATTAAAACATTGTTTCAAAGAAGTCAATTCAGGCTAATTCTTCATTATATGTTGCACATAATTACTTCTTTTATCGTTTTAACAGCCTTCCAGTAAACATTTAATCATTTTCGAAAAATATAATTTTTATGTTCTACAAAATTTTGTTGTTGTGTTATTCATCTTCATTTTTCTAAGGCAGGATGTGCTGAGGTAAAAACACTAGACAAAGATTTAGGAAAACATATTTAGACTTACTAGATTGTTACTATTTCAGCTTTCTGCGAAGAGTATCTCCAATTTGGTATAACCAAAATACTAAGAAAAGCAAAGAAAAACTTTGAATTACATCATTCCAAATTGACCCATAAATAGCTAAAATAATAATTCAATTACCATTAAATAACACAGTCAGTAACACAAATGAAAATATTAGTTGCGTGACTTATTTTCAGTCGTTATCTTCAAACTCGTACCATATATTTACTGTCTATTATTTGTAGTATCTAGCTAGAGAGGCTAAAAATGTACTTAACCAAACCATTGTAATGGTTAATAAGTTATTAACACAGCTACACAAAAAAATGGATTTCCGAATTCCTATGTATTTTGAGCTGCTAAATTCAAATACACGGAAAGAAATTAGTGGGCTCTGCGCTATACATTATAAGATATTTGGTAACAGTGGCAAATTATAGTGATTTAAGCTATAGATTATAAGGGACACAATAACTAATAATGTTAAAAATAAATTGGAAACGATTATATATATTACAGACACGATTATATTTATTACAGGCACTATTATAAATTTACAGAAATTTTATTATATTATAAAAATTATTAGCACGGACAATAATTAAATCTATTTAAGCTATAAATGCCATACTATTTGTTATATTTTATTATTCACTAAACAATTAAAGTATTTCATATAAATTTTTACACTGACTGACATAATTGTAAGAGAAAGCCTTGTATTTATATAATAAGCGATTATAATTTGCTTGGTATGTGTGTTATAGCGCTCCTAGCTATAATTTTTTTTCCGTGTATAAGGTTGGAATTTAAAAGTTTGCTCAAACCTCAAAAAACTTACTTCTTTTGCATTTTTTTGCTATGTTTTTTGAAGTTATGTCGAAAATGGGAGTTAACTTTGAAATTTCGATATCAGATTCAGATTCATCGACTCAAAATACATAGGAATTGACTCGGGAATCGACTACACCTTTTCAAGTTGTAAATAGGAAAGTGTAAATTGATATTCAGAATTTCAAGTTAAATTTCAGAAAGTATAAATTGTAATTCAGATTTGCAAGTTATATTTCAGAAAGTGTAAATTGTAATTCAGATTTTTAACTTATATTTCAGAAATTGTAAATTCAGATTTGCAATTTATATTTCAGAAAGTGTAAATTATATTTCAGAAAGCCTAAGTTGAAATTCAGAAAGTGTAAATTATATTTCAGAAATAATAACTTTATATTAGTATTACAGAGTAAATTGAATTTCAGAAAGTGTAAATTGTATTTCAGAAAGTGTAAATTAAATTTCAGAAATATTAATTTTGTTTAGTTTTATGTAAAAAATACATTTTTTTTTAATTTTAATTTATTGCTGTTCAATATTTAATACCGAATATATGTATAATACATAACTGCTACTTTTTTTAAAATTTTGTTGAATACAATAATACGTTCCTAAATAAAAATTATGATTTCTGATTTACAAATTACCGTTTCCTAAAATTAATTTACACTTTCTGAAATTGAATTTACAGATCCAAATTTAAATAAAATAACACATTCTGAAAATTAATTTCTATTTTCTGAAATATAATTTACACTTTCTGAATTTCAACTTACGCTTTCTGAAATATATATTACAAATCTGAATTTCAATTTATACTTTCTGAAATATAACTTGCAAATCTGAATTACAATTTACACTTTCTGAAATATAATTTAAAAATCTGAGTAACAATTTATACTTTCTGAAATTTATTTTAAAAATCTGAATAACAAATTACACTGTCTGAAATTAATATCACACTTTCTGATTTACAACTTATAGTCGATTCCTATGTTAAACTTTTTAAACGGTCTCTTTCACATTACAGATGTGAGTTAAGATATTTAAAGTTGTCTTTCCATAATAAATTAGATAGCAATTAGTATATTCTATAACTAGTATGGAATAGACAATATTCCGCGCTAGCGGAAAGTTTTTCATACGTGTTGTAGACTATACTTTTTCTTCGACTGCAAATATGAAACACTGTATGGCTTTAAACTGCGGACAAGGTTAAAAACAATGTTTTTTGTGACTCGACATTGTAAATGCAACAAAACACATATTTTTAAATAAAGCAATTAATGTTATTTAATAATTTTATCAAATCAGTACTTAAAAAAGATTTTTTTTTAATTTTAGCACATATTAAAAAATTATAATGCAAAAATTGAAGGTTATGTCAGATTGTTGTGACAGATATCAGGTTTAAATATTTAACAATAGATGGAGCAGTTTTAATTTGTTGAACTAAATTGATAAAAAACTGGTCAAATATTAAGAAAAACTAATAAACTTTATGTAATTTTAAAGCAAAACTTTAAATTGCATTAAATTATTCAATATTTCATGGTGAAATATATATTTTTTTGCTAATTTTGCTACAGTTTTCTTTACTTTTATAAACAAGAGATGGCACTACATGTGCTCATTCTAACACTTGATACGGAATATTCATACCGTATCTAGAGCTAGAATGGATTCATTCTATCTTTGAAAAGTGTGTGTATTTGCTTACATTCTAAAGCAGTCTTAGAAAAATGTATATTCTAAGTTCATGATGATGTAATTCGAATCTGATTGATTGAAAGTCAAAAAATAAAGGGATTGGTCTATTATAAGCTTGTAAAATAGTCTTGGTAATAGTATTAGGACTAGTAATAAGCTTGTAAAATAGTCTTGGTAATTAGTATTAGGATTAGGGTAAGGATCATCATTTACGGACCCTAATAAGTATAACAAGATTCCTGACCAAGATGACTTTTGCTTGACATTAAGTCGTTGTCAACAAAAATAATTTATTATTAATATCAAATATGTCAGAAATCAAATGCAATATCAAAAAATATAATGAAACTTTTATCAAACAACCCTCAAATTTATCAAGTTACGATGTCGATCAATGTACGATAACTAGAAAACGCTATCTTTCACATCTAAGAAATTTTGTTAAACCAGAAATTAAAAAACCAAGTGAAGTATATCTGGATGAAGAATGGTATCCATATTGTAATAGTTTTTATCCTTTTACTGAAGATGTAGACGCATTAGCAAGAGTAAACCATCTGCTTACTAATAAACCATCTATTATTTCATTGAATAACTACGACGAGAATGATGATATAGAAAATTATGATGATTACTGTGAAAAATCTATACAAACTAAATATTTACTATCAAATCCAGTTTCTTTTATTATACTTGGAAAACCTGGATGTGGTGAAAAAGAACTTGGTAAGTAATACAATGCTAAACTAAGAATATTATACAAAGTAATTAAAAATAAAGCTTGTGGGGTACAAACTCATTTTTGGTTTGGTGTTGATTAAAGGAGTATATGGGACAGTAATAGCTAAAGGGATCAGTAAAGGGTTTAATAAAGTATCATATAAAGGCATAAAAGCTTTAGAGTTAACTTAAAGTCTGAATGAACTCACACTTAAGGTTTTTGCCACAAAAAAGTCTTTCGCAAACTAAAACTTGGCAAAACCAAAACTTCGCCTGGCCATTACTTCCCATACCAAAATGACGCATACTCGTAACATCGTGTATCAAAAATTTCGCATGGTACAAAACTTTAAAAAACTAGACACACAAAACAATACTGCATATTATTGTTTTTTTATTATGTAGGTACCTAATAAATAAAATAACAACCAAATTTTTAATATTTCAAATATTTATTTGATTTTGCAACACAATATTATAAAAGTAAAAAAAAAGAACCTACACAAAAATGTACACTGATTATATATTATAAAGGGAAAAACAACAATGAAATTAATTCAATCTAACGAACTAACTAAACTTAATAATAGTAATTTATGGTACTACTGGGTAAAGTAAGAAATTGCCCATGAGAAAATTAACCTGCGAGGCGTCAGCCAAGCAGGTTAATTTTGGAGAGGGCAATATCGGTTTACCCATGAGTGCCATACAAGGTTTTATCCAATAAATAGCTTAGGAATTCATATTTTTATTAAAAATTTTAATGACATTTACAAGAAAATAATTTGACAAGTGACAGTTGAGTGGGTAAAATAAATAATTATCCACTCAATAAAGTAAAAGTCACGCGTGGGTTATTATTGAGTTTACCTATTTAAAATAAAGCTGGTAATTGTCTTATTATCTGTATGTATTGGATAAAGTTAGTTAAATACCAAAAAAATCTAAAACAAATTGTGGCATATGCCCCTTTAATAAGTCAATTTATTATATGTAAAGACGATTTACTGTAAATGTTTGGACTTTTTAAAATTTTTTCTTTGGCAATATAACATAGCCACGCACATTCTGTTCCATCCTAAAACCAACAAACCAAACCAAATTTGTATTTTTGGCACTTTTAACATAAGTGACCTACATTCTTGAAAGCAAACAAAAATTCGTACTAAATTAAATTCGATTTAATTTATAAAAATATTCTTAAAGCCATTAATAAAACATGCAAACAAAGAAACGATTTTTTTAATTGACCTCGACAATTGGCATTCTGTCAAGTTATGGCCCGCGAATTAACTATTTATGCCATATAATGATTCGCGAAGTTTTGGTTCCCGAATAAAAAAAGCAGAAAGCAAAACATCAAAATCCGTTTAGGGTAAATTTGAGCATGCGTAAAAAAATTACTAGAAGTCTTACCAGATTCTACTTAGTATTAAAGACAACAAGAGTTCTTAATGTATCAAAATTCATAATAAAATGTTTGTTAAAGTTTCTATTTTATTATTTTAGAGCGTATTTATTCAACCAGTATTTATTAAATCCAGTTATACTAATTTAACTTTTTTTATAAGTATTCTGTCACATTTTTTGACAAAACTAATTTTAAATAAGCAGTAGTTCTCGACCAGAAACTAATTTTGCCAAATATTTTGTTCAAAATAAACTCTTATACCAATAATGAAAAAATCCGGTAAAAGGTACTCGAAAGAAAAAATTTTATTGGTAAATCTAAAGCCAAAGAGTTTTTACTAAGCTACAGTAATAATAATTGGTATTATAATAAAAATTTAAAATTGAACCTTTTAAGAACTACTGTTTTAATAAAAAATACACCTGTCTACAAAATAAAATTACTACCTTTAAATTTAATAAACTATGGAAAACATAATATACTTTAATCTAGAATATTGGACAGTTATCAACGTTTGTATTATAAATTATAGAAGTTTAGGTCTTCTAGGTGTCTTTAATACTGAATAGAAGATGGTGTGATATTTATTATATTTTTTACGCAAGTCCAAAGTTACCCTAAAACGAATTTTGACTTTCGGGTTTTTGCTTTTTTCTCAAAATGGAAAGAGATAGGCAAAATTTTCAAACGGATTTAGAATCCTTGTAAATATATAATATAGGAATCGCCTTTTGGTTAGTTAGAAAATTGGTTCATGATGGGAGGAAGTCTGCAGATGAACTTTTGACATTATCAAATACGAGTTGATAAGATTTAACCTTAAATGGTCCTATAATGTCCAGACCCTGAACTACGAGGATCCATGGTCAGTTTTTTCTACCTTTTAGTTAATCTCATAACTAGCCGATCATAGGTGTGTTGGTAAAGAATTCGACTGGTCCTATAGGCCTATCTCAAATATTATGTCCGACATTTCAGTAAGCTTATTACTACATTATAATTTAACAATATTTGGTTCACAGCTACTACTATCGGCGACAAATGAACTGACACTTGTGTTTCAGATCTAATCGCTAAAAAAAGTTTTTTTTTGTTATTATTTGATATTTAGCCAAAAAAGCTAGGATTGTTTTTTGTGGATAAATTATGTAGAAATAAATGTTCTATCCATTAAATTTAGGTTCATTAACATTAATCAAACATATTTTGAAAAATTTGATTTTAAACACACGTGTCAATTAATGTTTCAACGATAGTAGTAGCCTATTTGAGATATGGATAGTTCTATTTTGCTCTTATTCATGGCTAAGATTTACACATACTTATGCTGTCTAGATCTTGAATAGACTGCTAAAACCTCCAGCTCAATTATTCACAGTTGACTTCGTGGACAATTTACCTATACTAGACATTTTTATTATCCTATTGTACCTTCCATTCTAGGTAAACAGTTAGCGGACTATTGGAACTGCGTATACATAGAACCAGAAACACTGCTTCAACAAGAAATTGAAACTCAATCCAGAGCTGGACAGTGTATAGAATTCAATTTAAGATGCGGTAGGGCTATTGGTATTGATGTTATCCTACGATTGGTTGAAAAACGCGTCAAATCTCAAAGTGTTAAACACCGAGGTTTTGTTTTATGTGGCCTTCCACTGATACCTAACCAGTTATACAAAGAAGATCCCATATCATCTGAATCTGCAGTATTTACAGCAAAAGAAATATTTGATGAATTTATTGATACAGTGATTGAAATAGGTGTACCACCTCCTAGGCCCAGAGTTTCTATTTCTTCTAAAGTTAAAGCGGATGAGACAGTTTTAGAAGAAGAAGAAGCTGTAGAACTGGAACTAAAAGGAGAAGAATCGGAAGTAAAAATAAACATAATAAAAGAACCACCGAAACAAAATTTTTATATTGATATTGGTTCAACCAGTCATAGTATTTGCGATACACCTGAAATCGCTATGAACTATGAAGAACAGTTAAATTTTATTTTCAATCTTCTTCAAAAACCGTATTTAATGATCTATATAAAATGTCCAACCGCAGATGTTATAACAAAAAGAGATAACTACCGTTATGACATATATTCAAATCAAACAATAGATTTACTAAAAGAAAATGCTAATAAATTAATTTATAATTTATTTTCTAAAGATTCATTATCGAATGAGGAAATACCTGAAGAATTATTTGAAACAATAACTTTTGAACGAGATAGTTCTGCCTTAAGGCATCTTGTTAAGTTACCTAGTAACTTTCCAGCCATTGTACAAACTCAGTTAGATCAATATCATTATACAGCAGTAGATATAATTGAAAGAAGGGTGATGTTACACGATCCACAATATTATCTTAAACTAGACGGAAGAACTTTTTCAAACAGAATGTTTAATATTTTGAAAATTAGGCTAAAAGTTTTACCATTACAAAAAGTCATACTGCCAGAAAAGTTGAATATATCTGGTGAAGTAGCAGGTGAAGCCGGAGAAAGTGGTGAAATAATACCATTTCAGATTGAAGGTTTAGGCTTTGATGAATGTTTTGAAGAATTTCGAAAAAGACAGGTGGCTAGTAATGTTTTTAAATGGACTTGGTCGGATTGGGGTACATTTTGTCCGGTTTCTATCAGAGAAGGTACAATCACTAATGGTGACCCTAACTTTGCAGTACATTTTATGAACCGAGTATTCTTTCTTGCAAATGAAAATGCATTTTATAAATTTTATCGAAATCCAAGACCGTACCTTTTGCCTCCATGCCCTCAAGCTAATTGTAAAATTTTTGTGTTTGGGCCACAGTATTCTGGTAAAACTACTGTTTCAAAATGTTTGAGCTATCTTTTAAATGGAAAAGTTTTATGCGAAAAAAATATGAAAAATAATTATCTTAAAAAAAGGGACGATGGAGAAAAAGAACGTATGAGACAAACAGCATTAGCGGAAGGAATGGAAATACTAAATAAGGAAAGAGAGGAGGAATGGAAAGTTACAACTGAAAACTTAAAGGAAAATATTGATTCGTGGTATTATAAAGTACAACCTTTAATTTATTCTTTATTTGAGATGCTAAAGAAGTTGGAAGAGAAGCGAATAAATGAAGAAATGTCGTTTTTACCTATGAAACTAACAGGTGATTCACAAGTCGTAGATGAAGTAGAATCTTTAAAAGCTAAAATACTTTTAGAAGGAATACCTTCTTTTGAAACAAGCCAGGAATATGAGCCTTTGTTAGAAAAAGAAATATTATTAAAATATTTACCAGAGGACTTAAGACCTAAATCTTCATATAAAACAGCAACAGTATTTGATTCTTTCGTAGTAGAGTATGCAGATGAGGCTTTAAAATCTATGGATTTTTCCAAACCCATTCTTGACGACGAAGGAGTTATAGACATGTATATGGATATTTTAAAGGAAGTAGAAGAAAATAATGTAGCTCAAGAAAACTTTAAAGGAGGGTGGGTAATTGATGATATGACCACAAATTTAGATTTACTTGAAACAATTTGCAAAGAGTTTTTGCCTGAAGATGTCATTTTCTTGGAAATTAACGAACCTATGAGTTATGCAGAGTTCAAACTTATGCATCAGAATGTCTTTCGAGATTTTAAAGAATTGTTCTTAAGTACAGATCGCATAGATGCCGCTTGGAGATGTCCACAAAATATATCTACTACTTCATTTAAATCACAAACTATAATGGACCTAATTTCTGATATACTGGATGTTGTTGTATTACAAGTTGATGAAGATACTGACCCAAGATTGTTCGAATATGAATTATATAAGGAAAATCTTTCTCGATACCCGTCCCTAATAAAAAACGTGATAGATTTCTTTAAAAATCTTGATATTAATTGTATACAATATGAAGTAAAGAATGATGTATTAACTAGAGATATGCTATTAGATATAATTGATGAAATAGAGGATAAAATGAGATTTAGAGCAAGCGTTTTTACCGAAAAAGACCGTGCAGAAGAAGTGACAATATTTGGTGATCAAGCCGTTGAAGACGAAATGGGCGAGGCAGATTTAGCAGCGATATCTGGTGAAGATAAATTCGAAAAAAATAGACGATATGGTGATACATATCACTTTTGCCCGGTTACCTTAAAAGAGAAAAATATTCTTTGGAAAGGAAAAGAAGATTTTGCAGTTAAGTTTATGGATAAACTCTATTTATTATCTAGCGAAGAAAATATGAACACGTTTTTGAAAAAACCACGCGAGTATTTAAATATGTCCAAACCACATTCGGTTCCACCAATAAGGATATGTATTGTAAGCTGTGATAAAAACTTAAGATATTATGTTTCACATTATATTTCACATAACTTAGGTCTGGCGGCTGTAGAGTATGAAAACATGGTAAAAGATGTATGTGGATTAAACAGTGATAATGATTTTGATGAAATAATACACAACCCAGAATTTTCCGATCATCCTGTTTTACAATATATTTTAAATAATATTCCATTGCCAGAAGAAGATTGGTTAAAAATCATAAACCCCTTATATTTTTCCAGTCCTTTTAATACGCGAGGATTTATTTTAAATGATTTTCCTAAAAAACCTTGTGACTTGGATCTAATGATAAAATTCAAAACTGTACCTTTTATTATTATTAATTTAATTGGTGATGAGTATTCTTTACGCAAAAAGATTTTAGAAGATGATATAAAACAATATATAGATAATATATCTCATATATCAAACAAAAACGAGACTATACGAAACAACTGGTTAGAGCAGAGGAAAGAGAGATATGAACAACTTTTAGAAGAAAAAAGAGAAAGTAGATACGCTAGATTGACAGAAAATAATGAGAAAAGTGAAGAATTGCAAACAATTGAAGAAATTAAATCCCAAGTGAGTTTCGACTCCGTAGAAGACCAAGAAGACATCGATGCTATTATGAAAATATTAGACGAAGAGTTTCCTGAACCCGTTTTTCAGCAAATTTATGAAAACATTGAACAGATTACTGAATTTGTTGAAACTTATTCCAAACAACTTTATGAGTTACATTCAAATGACATTGCAGCGATGAACGAACACTGTTTAATGGAAAACATAACCTGGATAGATGTTAATGTAATATTCGACGAAGATGATAAATTCGGAAAACGCACTGCTGTTAAAGTTCTAAAAGAAATTGAACCTTTACTTTATAATAATTCACTATTTGAAAGAGTTTATGATGTTTCTATTGAATTGGCTGATAGATTGTTAACTTGTGGATATTATTTTTTAAGCAAATTTGGAAAAACTTGTCCTGTACAATATCATGGCCAACAAAATAGTGTACAAATGTATTTTCCTTTAGAGCAACAATTCAATTTATATCCTGTGATTTATAGATCACATATTTATTACATTTCTGGAAAAAATAACCTGGATAAATTTAAAATAGATACTTTGAAATATGTCTCCAAAATTGATTTTAATTTTCCTTTAATACCATATAAAATATCTGTAATAGGTCCACCGAAGTCAGGAAAAACATCTTTAGCTAAAAGATTTAAAACTGAGTATGGCTTTAAATACATTTCAAGGGGACAGGCTGTAAGATATGTACTAATGTATCTACATTATAGCGAGTTAGCAAAAAATATGGAGTCTGTACTCAGAAAAGGCTGGGAATTAACAGACGAAATGGTTATAAGAGCTGTAGAAGCTGCAACATTTGATAGCAAAGCTGTAACACAAGGTTGCATATTTGACGGATTTCCTAATACGGTAAATGAAGTAAGATATATGACTTTCACTGGTATAATACCACATTTGGTGGTCGATTTGGAAGCAACAGAAATACAAATAATGAAATGTTCATCGGCAGAAAAAGGAAAAATTGAATTACCTTTATACAGTTCAAGGCTTATAAGACATATGTTAGAAGAGTGGAGGTTTTTGGAAAAAAGTTTTAGATTATGGCTGGACAAAGAACTTCAAAACATATCAAAAAGAAAAATTAACAACAAATGGTACGTTTGGAAAGAAGCAAATACATTATTTAGTTCGGTTGCTTACGAAATAAAGCATTACTTTAAAAACGTTGATAAGCAATGGCCGTTGAGATTGACTTATATGAGCACCACTCCTTTAGAGTTCCTGGAAAGAAGAAGCATGTACATGGAATATTGTCCCGTGTGTTTATTTAATGACGAGTTATGGTCTGGAGGGGAACCACCTGATAGAACTGGAGTTGTACAGTACAAAAAACATTTTTATTGGTTATGTAGTAGTCACATAGAACTCTTTTTAATTTCTCCGGATCAATATCTTGCACCATATAATCAACATAAAATTCCAGATGAGGTTCCTGAAAGAATTAAATTCTGTGAACCCCCTAAAACTATTTACGAAAATGGCAATTGCATAGTATGTTATGTGCATGATAAAAGGCTTGTTAAAGGAAGTAATAAATTAGCAGTACGATATAGAAGAAACAACTATATCTTCGACGATATCAATTGTTTAAATAAATTTTTAAGAAAGCCAATGACGTATGGTTTTGAAAAAATTGTTTACTGGGATGCCGATTATCCTTCCTTAAACTACGAGGATCTTCCTAATATAGGATTATTAGAACAATACGTGGCGACATCTTTGATTAAATCTTTAATACATGTAAATAAAATTAGGCCAATTATACCAGGTTTAAGTATATCAGTTTCTGCTCTAGTTTGCATTGGACTGCATCTTAAACTTAACAACGATTCAAGCGAAAATTCAAAAGAATGTGATAACTTAATGGAAGATAGCATGAAAAAGTTTGAAAGGAAAAGGACAAAACTAATGGAATATATCGAAAAAATGAAATCAATTATTAATCCTTACATTTATTATGATGAGCCGATTCCTAGTTTTGAACTAATAGAAACTCCAAAAACTATTTCTACGGTGTCATCTTCAGGGAGTATCGAAAAAACAATTGGGAATATTATAACAGATATTTTGGATGGCATAAGTTATGATGAGTGATACGAAATTTAAGTTTGAAAGAAATTAAATTCAATTTGAAAAAAAAATCTGTTTAATTAAAATATTACTTATGGTAAAATAAATTCAGAAAATTGTTAGTTTCCTTTAAATGGTGAAGACTTGGATTAATATGAATTATCTTAAAATACATATTTAAGAAAAATTAAGCAGAAAATTACGGTTTTCGTTGTGAAGAAACTGGAAGAGATTGTTTTCTTTTGTTTTTGGTTTCGGTAAAGTTAATTGTTTTGTTATTTATTAGGTATATCAAAAATGTTAAATTTTAAATTTGTTGTAATAATATTTCAAAGCTAGGAATCGGTACATTATAGTGAATATACAGCGTATATTTAGTATAAAGTACTGATGTCTAGCTTTAAAATATATTCATTCACAAGTAACCGCATTTTTATTATTTTCTTGATTTTATTGCATGAATTGCATGAGATTTAAATTTTAAATTTTTTGTAATAATATTTCAAAGCTAGGAATCGGTACATTATAGTGAATATACAGCGTATATTTAGTATAAAGTACTGATGACTAGGTTTAAAATATATTCATTCACAAGTAACCGCATTTTTAGTACTTTCTTGATTTTATTGCGTGAATTCCATGAGATATAAATTTTAAAATTTTTGTAATAATATTTCAAAGCTAGGAATCGGTACATTTTGGTGAATATACAGCGTATATTTAGTATAAAGTACTGATGTTTAGCTTTAAAATATATTCATTCACAAGTAACCGCATTTTTATTATTTTCTTGATTTTATTGCATAAATTGCATGAAATTTAAATTTTAAATTTGTTGTAATAATATTTCAAAGCTAGGAATTGGTACATTATAATAAATATACAGCGTATACTTAGTATAAAGTACTGATGTCTAGCTTTAAAATATATTCATTCACAAGTAACCGCATTTTTATTATTTTCTTGATTTTATTGCATGAATTGCATGAGATTTATATTTTTAATTTTTTGTAATATTTCAAAGCTAGAAATCGGTACATTATAGTGAATATACAGCGTATATTTAGTATAAAGTACTGAGGTCTAGCTTTAAAATATATTTATTCACAAGTAACCGCGTTTTTGATATTTTCTTGATTTTATTGCATGAATTGCATGAGATGCTTATACAGAGTGGGCCAATGAAAACAAAATAGTCAAAATCTCGAGACTCGCACAGAATATAAAAAAAAAATCTAAAAAGGAGGTCAATTTGATTTATGGAGGCGAAAACTCTATTATCATATTTTTTATCCAAATGGGACGTTCAAGTATTATGTACAGTTGATTTCATCAAAACTGGAAGGGTGGGGTTAAGTAAAATTTCATGTTTTCCATAAAATTTAGTTGTGTGAATTATGTGGATTATTTAAATGGGGTTATGCCTGTTTGAAAAATAAGGTTAGTTTAATCATGTAAAAAATCATATGTTATTCTATGCATTTGTGTTTAGTAAATACTATTTGGATTTTGAATCTCTATTGTTAATTACTGTATTTCTGCTCTAAAATATCCCTATTCTAAAATGTCTATTATTAAATCCCCTTATCAATATATTTTGTATCTAATAAACTTGTTTTAAATACCTTTATTTTTAAAAAACACTACTAGTATATTGGTCTCCTACAACTAGGTATTCCTCATAGTTCCTTAATTTAAAAATTATAATTATGGGTTTTACACCAGTATTCTTCGAGTATTCTTGTTTTTCTGCTTTATCTCTCCCAATTTTAAAAAAATACACCAACATTTTTTGACTTTGACATTGATGTGGCAATAACAATATTGCCACTAAATTTATTAACAAGTAAACAAATATTTGTCAAATGAAAGATAGTTCACAATGTAATTTTTTTTATAACTTTTCCAGTTTTGTTGAAATGAACTCTAAGCAAATTTTGGGCAAAATTCGTACACCATACGGTTTATTTAAGGCTGTAGAGATTTCATATATTGGCTATTATTACATCTAACTATAGTAGTTATGTGTAATATGCCAGTTATACAGTTCGGTAGATCTCAATAAGAGCAGTAATAATACACTAAACACCTTTTTCAAAATTTTGTGTTATGACACTGTTCCATAACGGATGCGACTTGAACTTCCCGAAATTGAAATCATTAAGTTCTCGGAGGGATCATTGTTAAATACTTTCTACTGTACAAGTAAAGCGAAACCGTGATACCATTAATATGTTTTGAGTCAAAAAGTTGTTAAAAAACATAAATGATAATAGTTATTTATCGTACTAGTGGGCAAAGTATATTTATCCAATACATACAGATAATGTATTGGATAAATATATTTATCCAATACATACAGATAATAAGACAATTACCAGCTTTATTTTAAATAGATAAACTCAATAATATTTATAAATATATTTATCCAATACATACAGATAATAAGACAATTACCAGCTTTATTTTAAATAGATAAACTCAATAATAACCCCCGCGTGGCTTTTACTTTATTGAGTGGATAATTATTTATTTTACCCACTTAACTGTCACTTGTCAAATTATTTTCTTGTAAATGTCATTAAAATTTTTAATAAAAATATGAATTCCTAAGCTATTTATTGGATAAAACCTTGTATGGCACTCATGGGTAAACCGATATTGCCCTCTCGAAAATTAACCTGCGAGGCGTCAGCCAATTTTCTCATGGGCAATATCTTACTTTACCCACTAGTACCATAAATAACTATTTTTTAATCCCATGTAAATTTTTAATGAAGGGTATGTCTAAGAAATCAGATCGTGATTTTTGTGAAAGCCATTGCATGTTGCAAATAACCAAGTTTAAACAATTTCATGAGCGCCGTATTTACGGCGCTTAATTTTAACAAAGCGCTAGCGCAAAAACGGTTGAGATTTCAAAACAGTTACAGAATGTTTTTTTGTAGAGAATTTTATTTTATTTTTCCGTAACTACTGTTTTTTTTTAATCTAATATGACTGGAGTAATGTCATAATTCAGTTTCCCCCTCGATAAATCAGATTAACCTCACTTTTTTAGATTTTTAATATTTTGTGCGGATCTTGTAATGGAAATCACGAAATTCTTTTAACATTTTAGGTAAGGCGTTATTCACTAAAGCTCATTCAAATAATATCTAATGCTTTTAATTCTAATTCTATTGGCACAGCCAATAGAATATTTTGAATAAAAAAAAAGGATTATATTGGCAGAGTTGTTATTGCATATCTGTTGAAAGATGGCTTCAAGGTATATTATAAACGTAATAATTGAACGGTCCCTTAGCTGCTTTGCTTAATGTGGAAAATCGTGGTTGGAAGTAAAATAAGCGGTTGATTATTTGTTTTCCTTTTCCCCTTTTCGTTTCGAGAAACAATATGGCTTAATTGCCCAGGCTGTATGCAAAAACACTTGAAGTAATTGACCAATTCGCGTGAGGTGACGATAATTCCCTTATCAGATCGGTCACCGCTTCCGATTGCCACTCTAATGACTCTATTGCGAGGAAATTTTCATTCACTTTTCACTAACTACTGAATGACTTTATTAATTAAGACTTTTCTTTTATAATGTATAGCAAGTCTACTATCGTGAGTTCGATTCTCACTGGCGCCGATTTGCCTTTTTCAGTTAATTAATAATTGAAATTTGGCGAAGGCGATAAGTGAAACGGACAATTCCTAGAAACTGGTTCGAAAGTCAGTATAAGCCGGTGGTTCCCTCTACTACTAGCCCACACAAGTCCTGGACTTAGGGGATGCTTGTAACAGAGTGGTCACCCTGTATATATTGAGTATTTATATTTTTATTTTAATGGTTATTGAACGTGACATAGCATTGTTCTTAACGGGTGATTTGCTGTTTATTTTTACAGATGCTAATATTATTAGTATTTGGGAAGCTTGCATTTTGTGTAATTGAGGCGTTTACATAAAAAGGGTGTACATTTTTATTAAACTAATTAATTGGTTAATTCGGTTTTCTTAATTAATAAATATGGGAATATCTTTAATGATGTTGTTTTAGATACTGGCAATAGTTAGGGATTGTTTGTAAAAATGGTTTTTTCTACTTCGAAGCAATGTCATGAAAATCAATATCAATCAATACGTAGAAGTAGTTTTTTTAATCATTTCTCTTAAGTAAATTTAAATTCATTTTCAGTGATTTAAAGTAATTTTTCAATTAATATTCTTTTTATAATAATATAACTTTTTGGCAGAAAACTCCTCAGATATTTACGTTATTAGTTTTATGACTGGTATATCGGCATTTTTGGGAAGGGAAATTTTGCCTGTTTTGAGTTATGGTTAAAAATGGGATTCGGAAATATGTAGTCGTCTAGTTAAGTTGGGTTTTAGGGGAATTTTAGAATTAACGTAATATGTGAAAATTTAAAGTAAAATTTAGAGTCGCGCGTATAGAAATATCTGAAGGGTAAAGATGCTATTTATTCATAATTTTTTTCATTTCAAATTAAAATATATTGTTGTTTTTTATTTGTTTTTAACTTTTCATTTTTCTTTTAATTAAATTCTTTTCATTGTTGTTTAATCCTTTGGTTTTATTGGCAAGATATATTTTAATTAATTTAAAATATATTTGAAGTTTCTTTACCTTTCGCATATCTACAGTTTGTGTTATAAGAAGAAGTCTTCGCTGGAATAAGAAAGTCAGATAAGTATTAAGTAGTAATTAGATTCTTATATTAACATTTGTTATCATATGATATATGATATTGTGATAATATTATGTAATATTATTACTGGTGGCACGCTACCCAAATAGCAACTATACAGCTATTTGTATTTGATACGCCTCCAAATAATAGTGTGTGGTTCTAAATTAATGCCTTAGATAATTAATATTTTTGGCTATAATTGGGACCAGCACCCTATTACATGCTTAATTAAGTAGAATAGTACGAGGTTAAACAAATAAACAAATAAACAAATTTCATTAGTTTTCTTTGTTGCTCTGATTGAAAGTTATTTCTCTGGCGTTTTATTACTTTTTATTATACATACAGGGTATGCCAAAATTTAAGAGGTGATACTCCATCCAAAAACATATACCTATAAAATAAAGAGTTATTAAGTAGACTATGGCTATTTCTGAAGAATAAGGTCCATTATCTTCGGAAACCACTCTTGGTAGACTTCCTACTAACTACTCTATTCTCTATGTGAAGTTCACATTTTAAACTTTTAAATGGTTTAAACTAGATAAAATTTTTTAGATACATAGTTTGACACTAAAAAGATCTTATCCACCAGACGAGACAATCATTTATATACCTTTTTGGGTGGTTAAATTCGAATCCGGGGTTGATTTGACTCGGTTACATCGCATTTCGTTCCCAACCCCCAAAAAGTGATAAAATGTTACAACTTTCACCACTTTTTTGGGGTTAGGAACGAAATGCAATCTGGCCTAGTCCAACCAACCCCGGATTCGAATTTAGCGACCCCAAAAAGGTAAATAATTGTCTGGTCTGGTGGACAATACCTTTTTTTTAGAGCAAAAAATAGTGTATATACCTCAAGAGTAAATGTGTTTTAGCCACTAATATGCTTCAGGACTAAAACAACCAGTTCACTCCCTTTATATATAATAGTTATTTATAATACAAGGGCAAAAAGTTAAGTTTTTCGATTAAGTAGGTTTTTAGAAGCCGAGGGCCGGCTGATGGAGCCTGCCCGAGGGTAATAAACCTACGAAATCGAAATTTAACCTTTCGCCAGTGTATTATACAATATTTTTTATTCGATTGTTACTAATTATAATATATTATTAAAATATCCTTAATTGCAAAAAATATTTCTTTTTACTGTCTTATTACTTATTTAGTTATCCATGACAAATTGCTATCCAATCAAATCGCTAAAAAAACAATTGAATCTTTACCTTTGCGCGCGGTTTCATTTTCAAATTAAAACAGCTATAGCTTGGTGATTAATTTCTGTTAAAATGTCTGTTATAAAAATAATAATACTTCTGAAACCGTTCTATGGATATTATAAATATTGGAATTGATTTTACAATTGAAATTTTGTGTTTTTAATTTATTTTAGTGGATAAATACAGATTAATCAGTTAACATATATTTTGAGGTTATGTTATAGAAAAATAATTTATTTTGTATAAAATGATTATAATAACTGTATCTGGTCAAAAAAAAACAGTTAGTTCAAGACCAAAAGGTCATATTTCTTTATAAATATTACAGTAAAGGTAAAGCATCTTCTTTTAAAAAGCTAAAAAATTACAAGTCTTAGTTAGCGGGCAAAAAAAACTTTTTGGCCCTAGGGTCACAAAATTCAACTTTTCGCCTGTAAAACATGAACAAAAAGTGTCGCTTTTAGAAACAATCGAATAAAAATATATTTTTTAAATATATATTTTTTTAATATTTTCGTCTCAGGGAGAGTTAAAATTTCCAGTCACCTTACTTACCTTTTTTGTGGGGAAGTAAAACAGTATAAAATCTATCAGTGAGCAGTGGCGTGGCAATCGCGTGTCTACGGTGATTTTTTCTATCAGATATCCGATTTTGCAACTAATGACTCAATTGCGGGTAATTTATCCATTTATTTGAACCCTACCGAGTATTGACTCGTTTAATCATTAAGATTCCAAATAATTTAATTATTAATTAATAATTATTAATTAATAATTATTAATTAATAAAACCAGAGATTAATTAAATATAAATGTTTATTTGAATAACAATACATTTTTATTATAATACTAAATTAGTAAGTACACTTTAATTACACATAATTTAACATGTAAATATGATCCAGATACGTGTAAAATTGACTAGATTTTACATGTAATTTTATATTTTTATATGAGCATTACATGTAAAATTGTAAAATTGCATGCAAAATCTAGTAAATTTTACACGTATCTGCATTTAATTACATTTACATGCAGAATAATATGTAATTTATTACAAAGTATTTTTTAAAGGTTGGTTTAGGTTGGTCTACTTAATAATTAACACTAAACTAAGAATTTCACCAACTTTATAATTATTTAGATTTAGTAGATTTTTTAGTTACTTTTATATACTTATTTTATATTATCCTATTAATTTAGTTATTGTTTGTTATTCCTTGTTTTTACAGACCAAAATGTTGGTAGGATGTTGTATATTTTTCTATATAATAAATATAAAATTAATATCTATATTATATTAAATGTATTTTTCATAACTATATATTTTTTGTTAAGTCTACAATATTTTAAGTGATTTTTGAATAACGGAGTTTTACTTAAATCCCTGCAATTAGCGGTGGTTCTTTGGAATCTAGTTTAAATTTGTAGCTATCTGGAAAAAAAAATATTACAATAATAATTACACAGCTTAAAAAATTGTATGTTTTCTGCTGATTTGATCTGAATATATCGATTATGTTTTTGTTATAAATTAAAACAAATATATAATAAATTATTTGAATAATTGGTTACATGTTACAAGTTTAAAAATGTAGAAATATATATGTCTATATAAAATATTTTGCTATATCTTAGAACTATTTTTGTTTGATTAAAGCAGTCGTCCAACCGAAGTGACTGATAGATTTCGTGCTTGTTCGTACTCTTCAGAGCCACATATCGGTAGAAGGACAACTACAAAAATCAAATCTGCGTTAATCAAACAAAATAAATAATAATAATTATAATAATAATAAAATAATAATAAAAGAATAGTAAAATATTTTATATAGATATATAATATTGTCAATTATGATGCAATACAAAATAAACGCCTTTTAATATAATATAATGATGCATCATAACAAAGCACATTGCAAAATTGTGCAAAAACAGTGTCGATATAATAATATGAGGGGGTCAGTGGAAAAGTGGTACAAGTGCACTGAAAAAACAAAATACAGTCAAATTTGAAAAATTGGTTTATATGCAGAAAAATGTTTTTTTTTATCTCTTGAAAATCGTTTTTAAATATCTCAAATCATTTTCTAGTTATTAAACTTCAAAGTCAGTTTTTGTGAAAATATACGATTTCTTAAAAAACAACTAAAAACAAAGTAGGCTTTTTGGGAGAAAATTCTTTGGACTATCTTTTCTGGTGTCATACAGAACCCATATACCAAATTACAGTGAAATCCATGACCATCGTGCAGTCAGCATTGCCGGAATCTACAGGGAAATGCCCTATGACTGTATGGAACATCCTCCAGTAAACATTGGTTAGTTGGCAGCCCGTTGGCCAAACATTGGCGTGCCAATGTTTCCTACATTGGAGCAGTGTTGGAAAACCCACATTGGGTCTATTATCCATTTTGCCTACGCTAATTTAACCATATTTGATGTGAAGCAAATAGAAAAGGTCCTGAATTCTTAGGTGAAAGAATTTTTCAAATCGGACCTTTCGTTTAAAAGTTATAAGGTTTACATACAGACAGACAGACAGGCCGACAGACACTTTTAAACATCCCCTTTTTTTACATTTTCTCGGCGTTTTATGACATTCTAAAGCCTAAAATTCTAAAAAAAATGATTTTTGGTTTGGACTTTTAATAACGAGTTTTCACCCGTAAAAAAATCTGGTAAAAATTGTTATTTTTTAGTTGGTAACTATGTTTTGGCATTAGATGTCACAAATTTGGCTCACATTTTAAATTTTAGTATAAGTCGGAAGATGGGTTCCATTTATTTAAACTCTATTTGGCAATAACACAATAGAGGGATATGATTAATCCCAGCTGAACAATAAGAAAAGGTTTAAAAGTATTCAAGGTATAAAATAGTATATTCTATAACTAGTATGGAATAGACAATATTCCGCGAGAGCGGAAAGTTTGTCATACGAGCCGGCAGGCGAGTATGTGGTCCCTCGAGCGCGGAATGACTATTCCATACGTGTTGTGGACTATACTTTTTCTTCCACTGCAAATATGAAACACTGTATGGCTTTAAACTGCGGACAAGGTTAAAAATATCTAATGTTTTTTTGTGACTCGACATTGTAAATGCAACAAAACACATATTCTTAAATAAAGCAATTAATGTTATTTAATAATTTTATAAAACAGTACTTAAAAAAGATTTTTATTTAATTTTAGCACATATTTACAAATTATAATGCAAGAATTGAAGTTTATGTCAAATTGTTGTGACAGATATCAGGTTTAAATATTTAACAATAGATGGAGAAGTTTTATTTTTTTGAACTAAATTGATAAAAAACTGTTCAAATATTAAGAAGAACTAATAAACTTCATGTAATTTTAGCGCAAAACTTTAAATTCAATATTTCATGGTAAAATATATATATATATATATATATATATATATATATATATGCTTTAGAATGTAATCAAATACACACACAAAGTCCAAACCACAGAATGAATCCATTCTAGATCTAGATATGGTATGAATATTCCGTATCAAGTGTTAGAATAAGCACGGGTAGTGTCATCTCTTGTTTATAAAAGTAAAGAAAACTGTAGCAAAATTAGCAAAAATATATATACACTACCCGTGCTTATTCTAACACTTGATACGGAATATTCATACCATATCTAGAGCTAGAATGGATTCATTCTGTGGTTTGGACTTTGTGTGTGTATTTGCTTACATTCTAAAGCAGTCGTAGAAAAAGTCTATTTCTGCATACGGGACTGTAAAAATATGTTATGATAAATAACCTTAAAAATATATTTTGACAAATTTTTAACCAGAAGAGAAACTTGCCATATCCGAAAAGGCTAAAAACATGTTGGCGGGTTTGCCATTTCTGTCTGATACCCCACTAGAAAACTTTTAATTAATTTAGGTTTAGTCTAGCATGATAAAGCAGCGTGCTAAAACCTATTTTAACTATTATTGAAAAAAATTGCTCTATTTGCGTGTGAGATTTTATTATTTTTATTATTTCATTTTGAAAAAAAAAGTGTATGTTATACGTGTTTAAGGGGTGGGAAATTATGTACGCCCTGTGTTTCTGGAAAAGTAAGGCGACTGGATCGGAAATGCGTGCGAGAAACTGACGTTAAAGCACTGTTCCCAACATAATAACCGATTTCCCTTAAAAATCTAACACAATAATACGGTCTATTATACTGATATTGTAAGATACAGAGTGTTACAAATATTTTTGCTTATGTGCAGTAGTCGGCGTAAACTCAGTTATGACTCATCAACGTTGAAAATAAACACAGAAACATAGGCTTACGGAATAATTTTTCCGAATTATGAGGGAAATTATTTATAATATAATAGCTCACTTTTTTAGCTATTAATATATTAATATTAGTAGCTAAAGGAGTAAAAAAAGCGTGTTTTGTAGTATATGTCACCCTGCACAAAGAAACTTGGTTAGTGTGTCAAATTTGAAATTTCTTTTTTTCTCGGATTCTTATGTAAAAAACTTTTCTACATAAGAATCGCCAAAAAAATACGTAACTTTGACACACTAACCAGGTTTTTTTATACAGGGTCACATATACTACAAGCTATTTGAAATTTCCACCGGACTAATGGCAGGCGAGTGGATCAACTAGTGACATGCGAGTGAGGTTAGTGTGTCAAATTTAAAATTCGGATTCTTATGTAAAAACTTTTCTACATTTATGTAATATAAGAATGTAGGTATTACAAGTATTCGACAAAAAAAAAACGTAACTTTGTTACACTAGCCAGGTTTCTTTGTGCAGGGTCCCATAGACTACAAAACACGCTTTTTTAAATTTCCACCGGACTAATATTAGTCTGCTATATGGCAGGCGAGTGGATCAAGCGAGTCATGCGAGTAAACGAGCGAGTGAAGAAGGATATAGGATATTAATATATTAATAGCTAAAAAAGTTAGCTATTATATTATAAATAGCTTATTTAGGTGCTATTACCAAACTGTCTGCGGCTCCTAAATTTTAATCGGTCAGCATGTTTTAAAAACGCACGCATGTGACCAGTAACTATAAATACTTTATAACATAAGCAGTGTTTTTTTTCCTGTTTTCACCCTTGTCGCAAGGCCGGAATAATATTTTACTCACAAGTACCCATAAAATAATTATAACCTATAATTATTATCCGCATATTTAAAACTAGCCGATATTAAATTTAGATTAATTTTACCGTGCACCTTAACGGCTAAGTTATGGACGCCCTCTACGGTAGGGTGGTTCAAAAATCTCAAAATGGGAAATTAAATACGCGCGGAGGTTAAGTAAAGTCCATCCATTTATCATTTTTATTTGTTCATTTCTTAAATTTAACTAAGTTCTATTAATTAAAAAAAATAACTAAGCAAAGTTTAACTGTCAATTTGATCAATAAAATGATAATGATAATTAATATTTAAGATTAATTACACTAGGCCAGAAATAGTAACTTTTTTTTGCTCTGATCTGAAAGTAAATTTTTCTTACTAACTCAAGGGGGTAGAATCCGAATCTGTTCTTAGATAAATTCCAGCACCTCACATTTTTGAGATATAATTCCAGGAAATTTACATTACATGTTTGTTTAACCTCGTACTATTCTACTTAATTAAGCATCCCCTAAGTCCAGGACTTGTGTGGGCTAGTAGTAGAGGGAACCACTGGCTTATACCGACTTTCGAACCAGTTTTTATAGAGAGTGCCCGCTTCACTTAAGCCTTCACCAAATTTCAATTATTAATTAACTGAAAAAGGCAAATCGGCGCCAGTAAGAATCGAACTCACACTATAGCGGGCTAGTTGGCAAGTAGACTTCTCATGTACAGACGCGGTAGACCACTACACCAATCCTCCCAAATAAATCTTGAAAACAAAATAGTAGGATTTTCGATATAAAATACGAGGAATTCAAAAATCCATATTCGAAGGACATACTGTAACTGTACGCAAAGAAAAAATAGCCTAAAATTAAGGTGTACAGTTTACTTAATTGCTCATTTGTGGCAAAATTATCAAGTTTGTGTAAACATTTCATAGCACTTGTAGCTTATAAAATTTTCTACAAAAACATATATACAAATTTTTTTTAAAGAATTTTCACTTTCGGGTTTAGACCGCGTTGATGGATGTTAACTTTCCGACGTTTCTTCACTTACTGCTAGAGACATCTTCAGGGATTAATCTAAAACTGAGTTCTGAAACAACTTGTGTCACTATATATGAGGAGTTGCTTTTGTTCACCCGTGACGAGGTTTTGGCTATCAATAATTTCCATATTGCAGGTAAATGGTAACCAGTGTCCCGATTGATGTTATTTGGATGCTTAAGGCTTTATATTGATTCCCGGATCTTTCTTGGAATTTTTCTGTCTTCTGTTAGTATTTGTTTTGTTTCAGACAAATTGATTTTATGACGTTTGGGAACGTTCAAGTATTACCTAACGCAAATTTTGATGATTTTGGGCCCTCACCCCCCCTGTAACGCTATTTTCCTATACCATTAACATGGGTGTAACACTCCAAAATGACCCCCACCCCCCCTAGGAGCATTACGTAATACTTAAACGTTCCCTTTCATGGACATGCTCGGCTACTGCCCATAATGAATTTTGTTTCTTTCTTATATAGCAATCATGCTCTTAGTTTCACCTATGTAAATTGCACCACAAAGTTCTGTGTATCTAAAAAGTAAAAAACAGAAAAATTAACCGACTTCTATGTCTCTAAAAAGTAAAAAATAAAAAATAAGTCGGTGCCAATTTCACTGCAAACAATTTATGAACAATGCTGCCGCACAGAGACCCCAGAAAAGAAATAACTAAAATTTACCGTTCCATCAACCGATCATGATAATTCGTATTCAGGGTTCTTTATTATACTGTGAGTTTTAGTTCATCTTATTTTTTAAGGATATCCAAAATGGGTTTAAACACCAAAAACTTGAAATTTGTTTAATTTTTGACATTTACTGACTTAACGGTACATTTTTAAGAAAAAACATTTCCGTAAAGAATTTATCATCATTAGACATGCTTTACTTTCACATCTTAATTTTTAAAATCGGTTAATAAACAAAAAAGTTATGTCATCACAAATATAGAATTAGGCCACAAAAAAAAATTAAAAAATTTCATTTTGTTATATTTTGACAGTTACCAGTCTAACGGTACATTTTACAAAACAATGTTTTAAACAAAAATTATTTGCCATTTTGCAGGATCCAGTTATCTGTTCCAATTTTTTTAATCGGCTAATAAATAAAAAATTTATGGCCCCGAAAAGAAGACAAAAGTTAAGGTTTCTCTTCAGATGCGAATAAATCTTTCGCCTTTTTAAGGTTTAAATCAACTTTTGGTAGTTGCAATGAAAAATGCAGTGAACTGTACAGTGATATATAGGTGTTTTTCGTGCATGCATATCTAGCTGTTTTTTTTGATGTATAAATATTTAATTTAACTGTTCCTTAAGCCAGGTTTAAATATGTTTACACTTGGTAAAGCTTCCTATCATAATTTATTTTTAATTGGGTTGATTTTATTTATTTGAGATTACCTTTGATATAATATGCAAAAAAATTATCTTATTAAACCGTTTTTTTACATTATGACTACCAAAAGTTGATTTTTATGTTATTATTTATTTTAAGAGTCATTCTCTGATTTAAACCTTAACTTTTGTCATCATTTCGGAACCATAACCTTTTTATTTATTAGCCGATTTAAAAAATTAAAAAAGAAAATTAGAGCCTGTAAAATGGCAAATAGTTTTCGTTTAAAATGTTTTTTTTGTAAAATGTACCATTAGACTGGTAACTGTCAAAATATAACAAAATGCAAATTTTTATTTTTTTTTTCTGGCCTAATTCTATATTTGTGATGACATAACTTTTTTATTTATTAACCGATTTTAAAAATTAAAATAGAAAAGTAAAGCATGTCTAATGCTGATTAATTCTCTACTGAAATGGTTTTATTCAAATGTACCGTTCAGTTAGTAAATGTCAAAAATTAAAAAAATGTCAAGTTTATGGCGTTTAAATCCGTTTTGAAAGTCTTAGAAAAATAGGATGAAGTTAATTTTTATACCAACTAAAAAGCACTGTATAATAAAGGTTTGATACAAATTTCAGCCCAATCGGATAATATTTTCCTAAAATGCTCTAATTTTACCCCAACAAAATGACTGTTTTTGAAATAAAAAAAAATCCTTGACAATTTTTTTTAATTTTTGGCTCTTTTTACTCGCATTTGGTCCCTGAACACGAATTATCATGATTGGTTGAGGGAACGGTAAATTTTGGTTATTTCCGTTCTGGGGTCAGTGTGGTGGGGTTTTGTATTTCAGTTTCGCCCATACAGGAAACCTGTGCAATTCTAAGCCTCTATTTTAGTTTTCTTTGGTAATTACCAAATTATAATGTATTTTTATTGATATTAAAAGTGACATACTAGGTATATACTTAGTATATATTTATATATACCTAAAACTAATTTTTTCTTATTTGGATAACATTGTAAAAGACCTATTCTGCCCTGATAAAGTAAAGGGCAGTAAGTGACATTTGTCAATAGCAGCGTTTTCAAAATATTACATCATGGTTGACTTGAAAACTCCGCTATGCGACAAATGTTACTTACTGCCCTTTACTTTAACAGGGCAGTATTATAATAGGTCTTTAATATTAAATGTTGTAGATATTTTCAGGGGTAACATCATAAGTGATACTAGCTTAGGTATCGGTGGTTTTTTACATAAATTTTACAAATATTAATCCCAATGACGAAATAGCAACGACTGCTTTAGCAGGAGTTACATTTTCCAAAATTTGGGATTAATATGAGTAAAATCTGAAAAAAAAGCACCGGTACCTAACCTAGTATCACGAGTTGATATTTAGGGAAAGAATATAATTTATATTTAATACACATACCTCTTAATTATAACGTATTAATCCACAAATAAATTATATTTTATAAATTTAAAAGCAAACAATAACCACGATTTTAGATTAGAGAAAAGGGGGGTAAAAAAAAACATCGTAGGGGTAAGGTATTTTCACTTATCAGTACAGCATACTACATATATATAAATTGTATTCTCCTAGAATAGTATATTCTATAACTAGTATGGACTAGACAATATCCCGCGGGAGCGGAAAGTTTGTCATACAAGCCGGCAGGCGAGTATGACGCTCCCGCGAGCTCGGAATGACTATTCCATACGTGTTGTAGACTATACTTTTTCTTCGACTGCAAGTATGAAACACTGTATGGCTTTAAACTGCGGACAAGGTTAAAAACAATGTTTTTTGTGACTCGACATTGTAAATGCTACAAAACACATATTTTTCAATAAAGCAATTAATGTTATTTAATAATTTTATCAAATCAGTACTTAAAAAAGATTTTTATTTAATTTTGGCACATATTTACAAATTATAATGCAAAAATTGAAGGTTATGTCAGATTGTTGTGACATATATCAGGTTTAAATATTTAACAATAGATGGAGCAGTTTTAATTTTTTTGAACTAAATTAATGAAAAACTGGTCAAATATTAAGAAAAACTAATAAACTTTATGTAATTTTAAAGCAAAACTTTAAATTATTCAATATTTTATGTTAAAATATATATATTTTTGCTAATTTTGCTACAGTTTTCTTTACTTTTATAAACAAGAGATGGCACTACATGTGCCCATTCTAACACTTGATACGGAATATTCATACCGTATCTAGAGCTAGAATGAATTCATTCTGTGTTTGAAAAGTGTGTGTATTTGCTTACGTTCTAAAGCAGTCGTAGAAAAATAATATTATGATATAGCTGGGAGAATATTCTAGCAAAGATAATAAAAACTATGAAATATGAAAATATTTCAAATGTATTAATCAACGTCAATGATGGGTAATTTTATGTTACGATCATGCTTTTTAGCCGTTCGGCAAACCAAAAATTACAGTGATTACTCGCTGGTGTAAATGGAGTTGGGGTCGACCTGTACTTATTCAAAGTTTAAGTGTAATATCTTAATTTTCAATGGCCGATTTTAAAATACCGTAATATACCTAGGCACGATGTAATAATTGCCTAGCTATTATTTAAATTTGACAGATGGTTTTATAAATTTAGTTAATTATTTTTTTATGTGGAAAACCCGCGGTTCCACCGCCATATTGATTTTATCTAATTATTATATTTTACCTCCATTCGATAGATGTAATCCTTTCTTTTAGGCTCGATCAGCAAAATGAAAAGAAGGGTCAGTAAAACAGCTGAAACCTAATAAAAATAAGAGGGACTGGAATAGTCAAAGTAGAACAAATGGTCATATGCCCTCACATTTAGCCTATTTCATTTCATTTAAACAGGTGTCTAGGAAAGAGTATTTTCTATAACGAACTGGCTATTTAAACTTCCGATGTAACATAACCTAAATCTTTGGTTTAGGTCGGTTTAAGTGTTTTTACTGCTAATAGGGGGCGTAGGACACCTTATTTAAACGGGGGGAATACATTTCTGACGAAAAATATACATTAAAAGCTTTAAAAACCTTAAAAATCATCCAATAAGAGCACAGGACGTACACTTAGCTTTGTATACGTGGAACGTTCAAATACCCTTTTCCTTTGTATAATTATTATCAGTGATCGGACTTTGGATTTTTTAACAGGTCCGTATTAGGGAAAACAGAATAATTTCATAAAACGCAAGACCATTAAAATTTTATGTAACAAAAATACATTATTATTATTATGTATTTCTTGTTTTGTTTTATTTTAATTTCATTTAATTTTGCTCTTTTGTCTATTTGCATTATTTTAAATATTCCTGTAAAATCAAACTAATTTAAATACCTACACTCAAATAAAATAAAAAGTAAAACAAAAAACATTGTGCACATAAATATGTTTTTTCCTTTTTTTAAGATAATCGAACAGATTCCAATATTCTGTGTTGTTCATAGGTTGTTAAAATAGAAATTAATACACTTATTAAAATGAAATAAATTTACCTTTAACTAATTTTTAACTATAACAACTGTTTATTTTTTCAGTAATAATTTCCATGCGATTGTAAAAAAATAAAAATAATTGTTTTTAATGTTTTATAAAATCTGTCTGTCTATTTCTTTAAACGGGAAATTTGTGACTACGATAACTCGAGAACGCTTTGAGCTAAGGAATTCAAATTTGGACAATAGGTTCATTATCCAAAGTATAAGATTGTTTTTGTTAAAAAGCGGGATGTAAAACTATTATTTTTTTTATTAAAATTAGTTTGGACTTTTTCAGTTCACAGAAATATTTAAAATAATACAAATAGACAAAAGCGCAAAATTAAATGAAATTGAAATAAAACAAAACAAGAAATACATAATAATAATAATGTATTTTTGTTACATAAAATTTTAATGGTCTTGCGTTTTATGAAATTATTCTGTTTTCCCTAATACGGACCTGTTAAAAAAAATCCAAAGTCCGATCACTGATAATAATTATACAAAGGAAAAGGGTATTTTGAACGTTCGACGTATACAAAGCTAAGTGTACGTCCTGTGCTCTTATTGGATGATTTTTAAGGTTTTTAAAGCTTTTAATGTATATTTTTCGTCAGAAATGTATTCCCCCGTTTAAATAAGGTGTCCTACGCCCCCTATTAGCATTAAAACACTTAAACCGACCTAAACCAAAGATTTAGGTTATGTTACATCGGAAGTTTAAATAGCCAGCTCGTTATAGAAAATACTCTGTCCTAGACACCTGTTTAAATGATCTAAATAGGCTAAATGTGAGGGCATATGACCATTTGTTCTACTTTGACTATTCCAGTCCCTCTTATTTTTATTAGGTTTCAGCTGTTTTACTGCCCCTTCTTTTCATTTTGCTGATCGAGCCTAAAAGAAAGGATTACATCTATCGAATGGAGGTAAAATATAATAATTAGATAAATTCAATATGGCGGTGGAACCGCGGGTTTTCCACATAAAAAAATAATTACATAACAATAATAATATATTTTTGTTACTTTAAATACAATTTAAATGATCTTGCGTATTATTAAATTATTCTGTTTTCCTTAATGCGGACCTGTTAAAAAATCCAAAGTCCGATCACTGATTATTATGGAATAGAGAATAGACATACGATAGTAAGGCGACTATAATTTTCTTTGATCACAAATACAAGTCTTTGGATGCCTTTAAACTGAAAAAAAAAAGGTCGAAGGCAATGTTCCATACCATTATAAATGGAACAAAACACATATTATTAATTAATTAATAAAATTTCAATTTCAGTGTCCGACACTGGAGCTACCTTTCAGTTACAATCTTTACCTACCTAAATAAATGATTAATTCAAGGATGATTATATTTTTTGTACTGAGCTACCAGTATTATAATTATGAATTTTAATTATATCTACCTTTATTTTAATTAAATATTAAAAAATAATTAATTTAAAGTGCTAAGGTCAAAAAAAGATTGGCTTAACTTTAAAATTGATTAAACAGAAGAAAAAAAAAGTAAAGATAACTAACTGAAACTGGATCCGGCCATAGAATCTTTTCGGTAGTAGTTATAGGCTGATATAAACTTTATATTTTCATTTACATTTTTATTGTGATTTTACATTACAAATACTAAAAACTTAAGTTTTGATATGTAAAAGTTTACAATGTAAACTTTACGTGTGATAGTAAATTAAATTTTATATGCCGGATTTTTTATAACATTACATATCGCCCTGTATATTTCGAAACATCGTATCGTATAGAATCAGTTTTCGGTTCCTTGCACCAAATACCTCTGTACTTAATAAATGATAACATATAAAAACTTCAATTAACTATTCAAATTAGTTTATAACTTACGATATACTGCCCTACTACGCTAGAAAGCAGTAACTTCATTTGTCACCTACACGGAAAGAAATTAGTGGGCTCTGCGCTATACATTATAAGATATTTGGTAACAGTGGCAAATTATAGTGATTTAAGCTATAGATTATAAGGGACACAATAACTAATAATGTTAAAAATAAATTGGAAACGATTATATATATTACAGACACGATTATATTTATTACAGGCACTATTATAAATTTACAGAAATTTTATTATATTATAAAAATTATTAGCACGGACAATAATTAAATCTATTTAAGCTATAAATGCCATACTATTTGTTATATTTTATTATTCACTAAACAATTAAAGTATTTCATATAAATTTTTACACTGACTGCCATAATTGTAAGAGAAAGCCTTGTATTTATATAATAAGCGATTATAATTTGCTTGGTATGTGTGTTATAGCGCTCCTAGCTATAATTTTTTTTTTCCGTGTAGCCACTTTTTGACGTCAAGTCTGATGTAATATTTTGAAAACGCTGTTATGCGACAAATAGAGTCACTACTTTCTAGAGTAGTAGGGCAGTATAGATTTGGATGTGAAAAGGAAAATATTTTTTTTCGATGGGTTTTTAATATTGGATTACAAAAATAATTTGTCTTATGACAAAAAGTCCGAGATATGATTTTTAAAATTTTATCCCCTGTGGCAAAACCAGCAAGTCAATGGTAATGATACTGTAGGATTATTTAATAAACATTAATAGTAAGTAACTTGTATAAAGAAATCAGCTCGATATCTCTGGGGGCAGGAATCCGTGCTTATCCAGCTACCCCCTTTCAAGTCGCTATATTTCTCGTTATCGAGTTCTACTGTTCACAGACCGACAGAAACATTTTTACAACAACCTGCACAAAAATCGTTTAAAAAGGCGATAAATGTGAAAAAATCGAAAAAGTTATACCAAATTAATTTAGTTTGGCCCCATTTGACCCTTCCCCCTATCCGCCTACCCCAATTTTAATCCCCTCCGGAATATTCACCAAGCAAATATACCATCCAAATTTGAAGTCGCTACCTTTTATTTTATTAAAGGGACTATATCATGTGAGTATTTGATGATTTGGCATTATTTTCATATTTTCACACCGTCATGTTTACACCACAGTTGTAATTATGGCGAAGGCGCCACTATAGAAAAGTTAACTTATGTTTAACCATTATTTACACGAGCAGTATAACTACCCCTAATAACCAAACTAGAGCGAAAATAGCGTAAGAATTTCTAGCTAAAAAGTGAGCTAAAATCAAGGTTATTAAGACCGTATATGCGAGCATTCAGATTCATAAACATAGTTTTCAAAATTGTTTCTAAGAAAGCGGACTAGATTTTTAAGAATTTTAACGTTATATTTGCCGGTATTTTTCAACCTAGTTTAGTTTAGTTAGTTTAGTTTACTTATTACAGTACGGGGTACATAGCCCTTAACACTTGGTTCCTACGAACCTTTTTGTTATCTGCAAAGACTTTCTCATGTTATAGTCTTATTCGTTTATACGTGATAGTGACTCATGCTTAAAGCGCCCTCCCTTTACGCTTTCTTCACCCCAACGCCTATACTGTGTCTACCCTCTTTACGTTTCGTCCCCGCGCGCGCCATTAATTGAATATGAGTCACTATCACGTATTAACGAATCATAGTATAACCATGTTTCTTTTATAAAGCCGACGGCGGTGGATCAAGGCGAAGAGAGCTCGCTTTGTAATGCCGAAGTCGCGAGTTCGAATCCCGACTGGGGTAAAGATGTGTAGTGGTGTCTTTAAAAATTACTATTATTACTTATTTGAACTACATATAAATAGGCCATAACCGACACGGCTGAATGCCGGGTAGGTACAACCTTTAAAAAAAAAGTCCAGGTACGGTTTTAGAAGAGTGAGCAAGCAACATGTAGGGGGTATCTCCCATGAACGGGACACTTTTTGTTTTTTATATCGGCACTTAGTGCTACTAAGAGTGCCGATGTATTGAAATCTTCGCAGATAATTCAAAATCTTTGACCATGTTTTTTTTTTTCAGATTTCTCGACGTTTTAGACCTTTCTGAGTAGAAATCAGTAAATCATCTGTCTGTCTGTCAGTAAACTCAATAACTCCATTTCTAAATAAGATATCGACAAGCAGTTTTTTGCATATTGTTTTTAATCGAGCTTAGAGGTAAACGATTGGGGGTAAGAATAGGGTAAAACTCTTATTTTTAGCGTTTTTTGGTTATAATTAAGGCAATTATTATTGTATTTTATTAATTTAGCACTTACATGAAAGATAGTTTTAAATTGGTCAAAAAATGTTACAAACTATTGTTTCCTATAATGCATTGTTTTCGAGATATTGGCGTTTAAAGCATTAAAACGTTTTTTTAGCATATCTCATCATCATCATCATCAGAAGTGGTGTGGTTATTACAAGATAATAGCCACGGCACTTAGACCTAAGATCCATTGTGCATGCCGCAGTCATCTAGGATGACACATCATTTGATTAGGATGATATTCCATGGGAGCAGGCATGTAAAAAGGCGATGATCTGCTAGGTTGTACTGATGGTGAACCTAAAAATCGCAGTCTTTTCCGTGAGAAAACAGGACATTGTCCCAAAATGTGGGATAAAGATTCTTTGTCATAATCACAGAATCTACAGCGTTTGCTCTGGACAACTTTCATTTTATAAAGAAGATTGTTAAAAGTACCATAACCAGTTAGAACACTGGTAATAGTTTTGAGTTATTTTTTGTTTAATTGAGCATATCTCATTTATAACCCGATTTCAAAAAATATATTTCAACTAAAAGCTGCTTCTAAGCCCTATAAAAAGTGCTATATACAGTTTTTTGCTAGAATATAAGGTTTTGGAGATACAGACTTTCAAATTTTAATAAATTATGCAGGTGTATTTATAGTTGCCTATTCACGTGATCACTCAACCTTTTCATAACGTTTCAAACTAGTGCCCAGTGCCGATGTTTTGACAAGTTGATATCAACTGTTCAGCTGGGCTTACTTTTTATCTACTCCTTCAAATAGTTGTAGTTAACTGAGAAACAAATATCGAAAATAAAGGTTTTTTAAAAAATGACTAAAGATTTTGTTCAAATTTTGTAAAACATTTTGTTGCAAATTAATTAAATTGCAAAATAAATAAAAACAAAAAAGCAGTAGCCGGCGATGGGCCTCGAACCTGGGATCTCTAGCGTTAAATTTTATTTACTTAGCTCTACACTCATAAAAAGGATTTATTTTGAATGATTTTTTTCAAAATTTGGTAGGAATGATCCTTATAATTTTTTCCAAAAAAAAAAGTTATTCCGGTTTTTCCTTCAGCTTTTTTTTATCTTTAACTTAGGCTGATAAAACAGTTTATTTGGGGCAACAAAATATTTGGTTGGATATGGCCAATTGAATTATTGGGTAGTGGCAAATAAATTTTATTTCTGCCAAATAGTAAGTAAGTAAGTAAGTAAGTGTTTATTTATTCCATAAAGCCATGTAGCATAGAACAAGTCAAATAAACTATTTGGTTCCCATTAATAAATCATTTTGAAATTAAAATATTTTTTTACATGAACTAAATATTTATTTGACTCAAATAAAATTTGTTACAACCAAATAATTTAATTCGCCATATCCAAATAAATCTTTTAACCAGTGTATTCCCAAAAATTTCAAATCGATCGGGTAACTCTTTTCGTGTACACAAAAAAACGTGATAACAGATGGACAGACCTGCATTTTTAAAGTTTCTTAATTTGGTGTGGAAGAATTTTTGTCTAGGCAGTTTTTTGACAATTTCGAATAAAATTTAAACTACCGTATTACCGGTCATGCACGAATTAGGGGAAAGGGCGGGAATGGCGGCCGCCCAAGGCTCTTTGTAATTTTTAGCTTTATTATTGTTTTTTTTTTCATGAAAATAAGTCAAATAAAACTTAAAAGTATGCTGTGTAAAACGATATTCTCAAAAAATATTGAAATTGAAATACAAATTTTGTACAATTTAAAAAAAAAACCTTGTAAAAGCCGGCATTACTCGCAGGTAATTATGGCATAGACCAGAATTACCCCCATTAAAAAAAATAATATAACAAAATCACAAAGACTTTTTCTTCAAAGTTTGTGAATTCTTTGTGCCCATAGGACAGAATTTAAGCAGCATATCCGGATATGGATAGCTATGAATAGCTTACGGTCTTTACCAAACTCACCACACATTAGACATAGTTCGTGATTCATTGCCGTATAATTTTTATCATTTCATCAGAAGTCTTCGGAGTTTTTCTTAAGTTGTTCAGAGGTCCATTGTGCTTTTCCACTTATTCTTTTATAAATTCGGGGTATCTCCAATATCAAAACTTAAATATGACTTATCTGGGGTAAGAGTAGCCGGCCGGCATTACCCCAGAACAAATGGCCGTTTACAAATTTTTACCCAAAACACAAAATTAACTGAATTTAATTATCAATCTTCTACATAGTCGTAAACTATACTAGAGACTAATACTACGTATACCAAAAATGTAACTAATTAGGATCAATTAATTTATATACATGCCTTTGAAACTAGAAAAGTGATACATCAAAACTGACAAATTGCAATTTTCTCTAATAACTTTCTACTTTACCGATTGGCGTCGTCGATCCCATTCTAGGTACACTATGAACTACTCACGAGTAGATGGAGCATCTAGTATTTAAATTGAAAAATGAATATACAATATACAATTGAGATATACGATGGCCACCATTACCCTAGGGGCCGCCATTCCCCCCCTTTCCCCTACGTAAGATATTTAAGGGAAAGGGGTTTGTCAAAAATGTTAACCCGGAGTCAGTGTTGTGGGGTATAACATACCCCAACCCAGATAACATCAACAATACAATCAAAATTAGTGAAGTATGCGAGCTCTTGCTTTCAGTAACTGGGTATTAGGGACCCTAAATAAAGTGACATTAAACTTCACACGTTAATGTCATTATATAGGTATCTGCCAAAAAATTTTAAAAAGCAATAATAGGTTTTGCCAAGGGAGGCATTGAAATATCAAATTTTACAACATCATATCATTTTGACAAGAGATTTTAAAAGTTGGGTTAAATTTTTGACAAAAACCATCTAGGGTAAAATACAGTATTACTGGATTTTTTGTTAGTTTTTTGTATTGTACTATTTAAATTATTCTTACAATGCTTTATAATTAAAAAAAAATATGTAAATTAAGTTGTTTTATTTTTTTGATAATCATTATTCTACTAATTTTAATTTTCAGAAAAAAAAATCAAAGCGGATGCTGTGTTTTTGCTTTGATATGTTTTGAATTTGACAAATAAATAACCTTACTTTAAAAATTAATTCTTACTTGTCAAACTAAATCAAACTATGTTGTAAAATGTATGATTTCAATGCCCACCTTGATAAAACCTATTAATACTTTTTAAAAAATTTCGGCTGATATAGGGTCCCTACTGGAGATCAGGGACTCCGCAAAGCGGTCAAGTTGCACCTTGCTCTCTATTTAGCGTAAGTCATTTGTCAGCTTCTATCAAGGACCGCTGGGCATGACATACCCCAGAACACTGATTACGTAACTTTTTTTTAAGGTAAAACATAAATCTGTCGTTATTCTTTGAATTATATTTTGTCCTACGACAAAGCTTTTTTAGTAAAAAGTCTTATGAGGAAGAACAGAGACGTCTCCAAGGGTTTAGGAATGATTTTAGTGGGTCTTCTAAGTCATCTTCACGCAATTTTACATACAAAAATTGTATCTATTTCAAAATCAAATTTTTTAATATTATGGAAAAATTATTACGGTTTTTTTTTTCATGTATTTACTATTTAATTTATGAGAAAATAGACTTTAGATAACTTTCGTGTTGAGACTTTTTTTGTTTTGGTCAAATTATGACAAAGTGTTTTTTATTTTTTTATTTTACTCTATTTTTGTTAATTGTTAGATATATTATTTTTTTAATAAAGTTTATGATATATATTTTATTGGTCTATTTTATTAAGGTATACATAATTAAAGTATATTAAACTGGCAAAAGTTAAAAAAAAATATTTTTTTTCTAAATGTACGACTTTTATTCTGGGGGTATGCTATAACTCAAAACACCGTGCGATTTTTTTTTCATCACACTGACGGGGATTAAGGAGTCTTACAAGGAGCAGGGGTGTCTTGGAAAATCTTATATGTTCCATGTTACCTGGATATACTTACTTTATTGATAAACTTAAAGTAAGTATATCCTCTTAAAGATAAAAACTACACAGGAACATTCCTTTGGCTGAACGTGACAACAGACAGAGAGACAGGCATTTTCAAAGTATCTTATTTTTCATGAAATGCATTTTTATCCAATCATTTATGTCTGGCACGTTTTTTGATGATTTCAAAAATTTTGAAACTACCGCTTATGGGTCGTGCACAAATAACGTAAGATATTTAGGGGGAGGGTATTGTCTTGCAAGAGGGCAGGTGTGTCTTGGAAAATCTTACATGTTACATGTTACGTGTCACATACTTACGTTCGGTTTATTAATAATTAATCTTTAAAAAGATAAAACTACACAAGACAATATAAATCTAAAATTAAGTTATTATTTTTGACGTAGCATGTTCAACGCCTAGTTATAAAAGCAAAAAGGTAATAAGATTTAAACAAGAACAAAATAATAAAAAACCTAGATTAAATTACGACTAATTTACTTTATTATTATACTCTTCACATCGCGTTTACGGGTTAGAAGAGTATAATACAATACAATACAAGTGGGGTTGTAAGGCAAGGTACTGCCTTTCAAATCACTGCGGCCAAAGAGATTTATTGTGAATCCCCTTTACAATTTAGAACACATCAAACTTTAAGAGTTTTTTGACTTGGCGGTGCAATAACTGCTGGTCCACTAACCAAGAACCTTGTACATCTTGGCAGGGACCACCCTAGGGCTAATAACTGCCACTGCCACCTGAAGAAACACATGCAAACCATCCGTGTGTATAGGAATGAGCCAATATGCAGACTGTGTAATGAGGAGGCGGAAACAGCCTTTCATGTTCTCTTTGACTGCATGGTTCTAAATCGCTGGAGATACCGGCAACCGGGAAATGGTAACACAGAAGCTATGCTCTCCAAGGCAAATCTAGTAAACAGCCTAGTAAGCCTGATAAAGGAAACGAAGCTGTTTGACTAGCAAAACACCCAAGAACAACACAATATGCCGGCAGGTGGCCGCAGTGTTTAAGGTACGAATCCTCATCTTGTTTCTCTTTATCAATCAATCAATCAATCAGAGTTTTTTGGGGGCTACTTGGGATATATCTGCAGGTCTTGGGTATACCTGTTCTAGATATTTTAGCCTTGAAGCACATAATTTGTTCGGCCGTTTCTGGTGCTTCTGAGCATAGACGGCAAGTGTCGATTTCATATTCTCCCATTTTTTTTAAGATGATATCTTAACTGGCATTGTCCAGTTAACAGCCCTGTATTGGTCTTTAGGTCCGTCTTGCTAAGATCGAGTATTTTTCTTGTTGGTTCAGGCTATATTTTATGAATATTTTGGCCTGTCTTAAGTTTTGGTCTTTCCAATATCGAGTTTTGATTTTGGTTTTCCATTCCGTAACTGCCTCTACCTGATGGCTTTTGTTAAAGCCACAGAAAGGTTCAGGGCCAATAAATTGAGTGCATATTTTTATTGTAAGGATCAGTGCTACCAATTTTGAAAAAAAAAATCATTCAAAAAAAAAAAGTTATACGGCCGTTAAAATACCTTTATATACTTTATACTGTACTAGTCTTTAAGAATAATAACATATAGCCTTATTAATGTAGAAGTTTGTTGCTTAGCTTTCACGCAGCAGCTCTCAGTTTAAATTTCGACCCTAGCAACTGCTTTTTTTGTTTGGACTTTTTCATTTTAAATAATTTTAACTTTAAGCATTCTGAAAAAATATACCATATATAGTTCTCCGCATGACACGAAGTCTCCGACGAAGGGAGGGGTATATTATGTGCGCTCCCTTCTTTACGTCAAAAGCGTTATAAGGCGTGCGTGGATCCAACGGGCCTCTCACTTGCAAACACATTCCAAACATATTTCCCGTAGCTACAGACCCGTGCATCAAACTATACTGTGAAAAGTATATAATGAAATGCGAACCATTACGTATCTTCAGGACTTTTTTAACTATATATACATGCAAAATTTAAAATAACGCAAAGTTGGATAAATCATTATTTAGCTGGAATATAATTATTTTTCTACGAGTTAAAAAAAACATCCATATTTCTTCATTTTTTCAACAATTATATTTTTTACATGTTGCTGAGAACAACGTACTCAAGATCAAATTTTACTTACATAAAAAACTGTCTATTTAAAATTGTTGTATTTTTTAAAGTACCATCTTTTTATCACACCGACCTGAAGCCTAAAGTACTCATCAAAAGATTCGTCCTGATCACGCGAGTGACATAGGCTATATAAAATACCAAAATATCATGTTTCGAAAATATTTATAGTTATTATCAGTAAAATTCAAGACATCTGTTATGTTATTTAGATTAGGTAATTAATTAGGAAATCTATTATATTTTATAGATTTTTGCTATGAATTGGGTATTAAACAGTATTATTTAGTCTATATTAAATTCAAAAAAGGACACTGGATTCACCCACTTTTCGGTTTTTTTCTATAAAATTTTAAGTTTCTAATTGATCTTAATCGGCAGAAAAATCAGAGACATCTATAAATATTTATTATGAATTCGGTATCATATGGTACGTACCGAATTTAAAAATAGCTTTTGAGTCACCAACGTTTGGACTTTTTTCTTCAACAGGTTCTTCATATACCGGGTGTCCCAACTCTATTTACCCAGCGATTTTCTCGTAAACCAAAATATGAAATCTCTACATCCTTTAATAACGCGAGAAACGGGGTATGAAGTGTATGAATCTTGGTCAATTTGCGTGACGTATTTTATGGACGACCCCTAAACCGAGTTTTGAAGCAACTCGGCTTGTTAAATCGTATTTTTTCAAAAACTTACGTCCTTTTTAATATTTTTTGCTTAACTAAACAATAATTTCGTCCCTCAGCGTACTATATAATATTATGCAGTATTTTATAGTCCAATTTATGATAGTAGTTGTTTATAATATCGGAAATTATTTTCCTTTATTATATCCGGTCGTTCTACACTTCGAGGTATTAAATTTATTACATTTCCCTCCCTTTTTAATTTTACATTATCGATACAGTTTTCAGGTTAAAACTTTAATTTTATAATATATTATAAAATTAAAGTTTCATGTAAAACACGATTTTGTTAATGAGAACAATTTATTGACTCGACCTCTTAATTTTTATATTTAAACTAGACACGGTGCCCGTTGTATACACGGGTTGTTTTCCCAGTTATATGAAATAAAGTTTTCTTATATACTTACCTAGTTATTGTCCTTATGTACTCACCTTAACTTACTTTTGCTTACTTTTTACTCCTTATCTGGAGGTTTCAGTTTTAGTTCTTGTTTTTTTCCAGTATGTCTTTATATCTGTGGCTTGGTTCTAAAAGGGCCAATGTCAAAAATATTGAACGGTTACACTAAGTCAAACCTTGGCCATTTTAGCAGTTTAACAGAAATGCTTATTTAAACATCTGTCCTTGTCGCTTTTAAGTGTCTTTAAAAAGTCTACATTTATCTCACAAGCACTGACATTAGTTTTTTAGGTTTTATAGATTTTAAAAAAAAATATTTCGGTGGCATAACTCAAAATACGGAAAAAGTTACATTGGCCCTTTTAGAACCAAGCCACATATATAAAATTAAAAATGCTTTTTAGCTGTATAAGAATGTTGTTCTACAATTAATGATAACCCTCTATCTATCCTATTCATATACCGAATCGTTTGGTAATTTTTTTTAATCCGACATTTTTTTAAAAGCTGTACATATAAAACAGGCTGACAGAAACCCACTTTCGATTTCAATAACGGATGTTACCACTTGTAAACAACAAAAAAGGAGGGTATCAGATTTTGTGCTAAACACCAAAAATAATAAGATTCGTAAAAATACTTATTTTGCCAGAATTTTAGCTGTTAAAATGGCTCGGAACCTATTTTTTAATATTTTTTATTTTAATTACGATAAACAGAGAGAAATAATAATCCTTATTGTTCAATTTAAAAATCGCGGTAATAATTGCATGTGTTGGTTGATGCGCTGTTGCCAAACTTGCCATAATATAATGGATTTTACCGAATTTTTATTTATTTATTTACGTATTTATTTGTTTAAGGTCTGAATTAAGAAATTAAGAAATTAGGAAAATTAAGAAACATAACTTTAAATTCTATAATAAATTTTCGGTGGTATACAACAATAAGGTAACTGCGAAATAGATAATAAGCATGTGTAAATACGACTGAATAAGGGCCACTTGCACCAAGTTTATTTTGATCAAGGTTTAATTAATCTACGTTTAAAAAATAATCTCTGGTTAAATATGTTTGCATTGCACCAATGAAAGTTAAACTAAGTTTAGTTAAACCGAGCACACATCTCTAATTTTAGTGTTATTTGAATGTAGCTAACTTCACATTATTTTGATGTTTGACGTTTATATCATTTGGTTTATTATATTTTCAAAAAAAGCTGTTAGTTATTGACAGTAACTTATTTTGCTATGTGTTATTGTGTTCTGTAAGCTAAAACGTAGCAATGAATATGCCCAAAGAAAAAGATGAAAACAAAAAAAACGTTCGCCCAATTATACTATAAATAAAGCTTTATTAATTAAAATTGTGGCACAATACAATAGTGTTATCGAAAACAAAAAAACGGAGGCAATTGGGATATTCCAGTTGTTCTTCAATACGTACAAGAATATTGGCCACTGTTTCTTTATATAACCTAAATTTTTGAAAAAATGTTAGATCATCCATACTTTCAAAATAGTTTTGTCGCTCATGATAGTTACGGAAACCATCATCCAATATTTCCAATTCCAACAAGTCTTCATCTAATAAATCGGCTTCTGCCATCATTGCAGGTAATTTCGTAAAATCAAAGGAAAACACCTAAAGTTAGGTTATGTTTTGATATAACCCAGGTTTAAGTGACATAAACCATCAAACTCGAACGATTACATTTATTCTGAGATTAAGAAAAATAAACTTGGTTTAAAAAATGGTGCAACAGCGAAACGTCAATTAACTCTTAAACCATTAACTTAATCCGAGTTTAAGCTTAAATCATGTTTGGTGCAAGTGGCCCTAAGTAAAAAAAAACAAATATCTATTGCGTAGGACGATTATTACTATATTTGCAGTTGTTGCGTCTAAAAATCGTGTTTTAAAACCAGCTTATCTCCAAAAGTACCTTTTATTTTCTTATGTAACTACTATGTTTTTCCTTCACTGAAAATGTACGAATTTTTAAAATACAGAGGTGTCGCCATCTTCGTTTTTATTTTAATACTTGGATAACTATTGTTAATAAAATTTTGCACTAAAGTTTGTGTCTTTCAGAAATTCTTCTTTTTCTATGGTGTATTTTAAGATTCTATCATTATTTTATGCTATATTTTATCTTTTAATCTTAATTGTTGCATACTACGGAAAATTTATCATAGAATTTGAGGTTGTGTTTCTTAATTTTCTTAATTTTTTAATTTCTTAATTCAGTTTAGTGTAATTAGTGATAATTATGCCTGAATCGACCTTTAATATATTTTAAAACTATATTTTAATTTCTTTTCGTCACTTTATATTTAAAAAAAAATATATATATATATATATATATATATATATATATATATATATATATATATATATACCGGGTGTTTCAGGAAGGTGGTTCACCCCCTTAACTTTTTTACTTTTTTAGGTACGACCTTGAAATTGGCAGAAGCTATGTTACGTATAATTAAGATTTTTGGGCATAGCTATAAATTTTTTGGCACTTCCGGTTTCCCTGGAAATGAATCGAACTTTCGATTTTTAAATGGAACATCCTGTATATTTTTACATATTTTGATTCAGAAACCAATTCTAAATACAAGCATGTGTCACTTGTAAAATTTTGACAGGTCATGTCATTTTTTAGTTTAATCTTCATTTTAAATCTTTTGTGTTTTAATGCCAAGTTCTTCCAAATAAACTATTCATGTTTGGTATCAAAATGTTCGCAAGAAAATTCTCTTTCATTTTAACCTAATAAGCCACCCTCTTTCGGTTTGAAAAAAAATTACTTATAGACCAAAGTATGATTTTCCAACTTTTAAGAGCCCATCACATTTAGAGTTTTGAAAAAAAAACAAAATAGTATTTTTCTGAAGATACTAGACCAACAATTAAGCGAATAAGCTAATTTAAGGCACTCTAGATTTAAAATAAAATTTAAATAAAAGATGACATGTCAAAAATTGACAAGTGGCACATGCTTGTTCTGAGAATTGATATTTAAATCGAAATATGTAAAAATATACAGGCACACCCCGGCAGAAATATCCCCCACCCTAAAGTGTCTTCCTCTCAGATTTTTTGACGTTTCCTCATTGTATAGTTCTATTAGTATACAAAAAACTGTTTTTTGAAATCTTCGATCGTCCTTTTCTTTAATTCTAACGAAATTCATAAAAACAAGAAAATAAATATTTTTTAACTTTAAACAAAGTTGAATATTTACTGTTTAATTGTTAAATATCAAGTTAAATATGTTAAAAGAGGTTTTGATTTGTTTACCTACTTTGAGCCTATCATTACTATAAACGTTTGTCTTTTTTTTCTTTACCCCTTTTTTATACATACTTGCAACTAGTTGGTTGTTTACTTTTTAGTATAATTTGACATTTCATGCTGTTCAGTTACATTTCTTTGTGAAAAAATGTTTCATCGAAAGACTCATCATGATCATGTCTTATCACCATTAATCGGAATAAATTCAGTTATGACTCATCAACGTTGAAAATACACTCAGAAATATAGGCTTACGGAATAATTTTGCCGAATTATGAGGGAAATTTTTATAAAGGTCACTAAATCGAAACATTTGACGACTAATTTGTTACACACAACAATATTGAATATACATATTAACTATAAATATGTAAATATATCGGTGTTTTTCGAAGAAAATTACAATGTAAATATTTTAAACCTCGCGTCAACGATAGAATCGACGCGGCGCCTATGCGAACACTGGAAATTCGCCGATGACTGCTTATCACACGATGAAAATCGTGAAAGAATTTGTTTTTTGTGTTTTAAAAAATCGACAAGTATGTATAATATTTGTGAAACTATAAAAATCAATTTAGAAAAAAATCTCGATTGTAATTTAGAAAAATATTTAAATGATAATCGTTTGCCAAATGTTTTGTGTAGTTCATGCAGAAGAAATATTACTTTCGAAATTAACAAAAAAGATTTGGATTTTGTTCGAAAAATAAAATTGCCAAATTCGGATTTGAAAATACAGTTACTCGAGCAAATGCAAATGAAACCTTTTTAAAAAAAAATTTCCATAATAAAAAGTAATTTGTAGTTTCGATTGATTGTTATACATATAATTTAACTTAATATTTAACAATTTAATAATAAATATTCAACTTCGTTTAAAGTTAAAAAATATTTATTTTCTGTTTTTATGAATTTCGTTACCATTAAAAAAAAGGACGATAAAAGATTTCAAAAAACAGTTTTTTGTATACTAATAGAACTATACAATAAGGAAACGTCAAAAAATTTGAGGGGAAGACACTTTAGGGTGAGGGATAATTCTGCCGGGGTGTGCAGGGTGTTCTATTTAAAAATAGAAAGTTAGATTCATTTCCGGTGAAACCGGAAGTTCCAAAGAATGTCTAACCATGTCGGTATATATATTTTTGTCATTTAACCCAAATATCCTAAAATTATATTCTTCTTTGTTGTTTGTCGTTACAAAATAAGAATAAGAATAACATTTAATTATATCATAGCAATCATACAAATACAATGGATTATATTATACTTATTCTAATAGAAGACACCTACGGTGATAATAATACAAGTCAGCTTAACCGATTGTTTCTTATTTACGCCATTCTTTGGTAGAAAATCTGGCTCGCGCCAAAAAGAGCCTTGGTTACCGCTCGCAGCAAGGTCGGAAGAGTTTCAGTTTACCTGCCACTCCTTAAAAAGAATTGGTGGTCACGCACAAAAGTAATTAAAAAAAAAGTTTACCAGTATGAAAAACGAATTGATTAATTTTAAGCCGGTGAACGTTTTCATTAAATTAAGGTTTAAAGTTTCTTGTCTAAAGAAGAATATCGTTTTAATAGAAAATTTTGGGCCAAGTGACAAAAGTTTATTTTTGTTAAAAAAATGCATAGGGAACGTTCAAGTATTACTTAACGCTCCTAGGAGGGGGGGGGTGGGAGTCATTTTGGAGTTTTACACCCATGTTAATGGTATAGGAAAATAGCGTTACAGATGGGGGTGGGGGTCCAAAATGATCAAAATTTGCGTTACGTAATACTTGAACGTTCCCATACCTAATTATGAAAATAAATTATGAATGATTGATTTCTATGTTTTGTTTATAGACAATATATTTATAAATATTAAACAAACAGACAAATAAAAAATCGTTAAAATTTATTATATTATAGGAAATTTGGCAACAGCGCATCACTTAACACGTGTTGACACGCAATTATTAGCTCGTTTTTTAAATTGACTCTCTTACTTGCGATGTTGCCGTATTTTGCATTTTTTAAAGTAAGAATTCGCACTTAACCTTCGGGAACTCGGGTGACATAAGTTACTTGTTTACTCGTGTACGGTGTCAGAAACCGAAAATTTAAAAAAGATAAAAACCATACTTAAAAAAAATGTTTATTTAAATTGTGCTAATACATGTAATACATACTTATAAACTATGATTTTATATAATACAAGTTAAAAATAACAAAATACAGAACATTTATTCGTAAAAAAAGGAATTATTATTATTTTTTTTAGAATACGAGAAACTTATAAATACAAAAAAAATAATATATCAGAATATTCTCAAAATAAAAACATCAAAATATTTATTCCTACTCTTTAGGTGTATAACACATTGGAAAGAAAAAATAAAATATGGCGATTTTTCATTATCAAAAAAAATATATAGCTATGTATAAAATGAATATTTTTTTATCGTTTTTCTAAACAATTTTCGCACAATGGTATCACAGATGTTCTAAGAATATTCTAAGAAGTTTCTAAGAATATTCTTTCCTTCTTAGAATGTTCTAAGAATATTGTTAGAACAAAGTATGCTATTAGGCATGTGAAACAATGCTTCAATAAGACCATATTTTTAACTTAAAAAAAGAGTAATGGTGTTAAAAATTTTGGAAGATATAAATATAAATAACTTATCTTTCTATAAAAATTAAATTTTTAAATTAAAAAAAAAAAAAACGTTATTAAAAAAAAAACTTTATTTTATTTATTTTTACAATAACTCGGACCGAAATATGTAATAAAAAATTAACACCTAATAGTCTCTCTTTGTGCTCACAGTCTAACGATCGGTATCGTAATACATGAAGGTACACGAAATGACAGGGTCCTCCTACCTCCACCTTTAATTTTATCTCAGCAAAACCAGTCGTCGGAATGAGAGACCGCAGCCGAGTTCCGGAAGGTTTAAAACAATTCTATTTTATTGTGTCTCAATGTCTGTTTACTGTAAAATCTAAAACGCATTGTTTGCAAAACACAGAACTTTTGAAATATAAAGTAATAAGCTATAAATAATAAATTAAATTGTTTTATTAATTTTAGGTATTGTCTTTTGACAATACATTACGATTACTCGTACAATACTCCTTGCCGTTGAGGGTCTTTTTCTGGCAGAAGTACACAAATATTCTTGAAAAAGCAGCAGTTCGAAACACCTGACAGAGATATCTTAATAACTACATTTGACAGGTTAATTGCGGCTTAGATCATGACTCAACAGAGGCCCAGAAGAAAACAACCGGTTGGGTTCTTCTGGGTTGCAACCCTTTGAAAACTAACGCTATTTTAAATAAATGATTTAAGTTAAAAAATAACTTAAATTTATGGAAACTCCAAGGGAAAATCGCTGAGGAATTCAGGTGTACAAATTTGAGGAAATTTAGGATATTCAAGAAATCTCATCTTTACCAAATAGGCCTTATGGAGAAAAGGGAGCAGCTAGCCCCCAAAAATTTACCGAGTTGAAAAATTTAGCTTCGAGTTAGTAAAAATTTCAATAATTTCCTATCGAAATTTTACAGGAGTGAGCTTTTATTTAGTAGTCACGGCAGGCCTGAGGTTAACTTAAGTTTTAAAGAATGGTCAAAGCAAACAACCAGTGGATATTGGTAGAATGGGGTCTAGGCTATTCATAACCATCAACAGCAAAATCGCAGCAGATGGTGTAAAGAAGATACTGTTAAAGTTGCCCGTCCCTGTCTGCAGACTATGTCTTTTTGACAAATAATATCCCAATTCGTCAAGTAGTTGCCATAATTCCTCAATGTTGGTAAAAATTCACTGCGGAAGAACCCTTGATGGATCCATGGACTTTTTAGGGTATTAGGGTACCGAAGAAGGCTCTCCTGAAACTGTCTAGGGTGCAATTTAACTGTTTAAGAACAATAGGGGCCTTTATGCGGTCCACCCACACTAATGTTCTGCTGGCAGAAACAGGAGAGCTTCCTCTGGCTTCAAGGCGGGAATGACTGGCAAGTCGATACATTGAGAAATTATTTTCTTTAAACCACAGCCCTATCTTAGCGAAACTAATGTCAATATATGGCTAATTTTAGGATGGTAATAGATATTGGAACAATCGCTCTCGCTCCCCACTTGTCTATGCTTTAGAATTTTATATAATTGAATCCCCTCATATCCCAAAATGCCCCAGTATACCCTACTTTGAATCAGATTTCGAATCGGTAATAAAAAAGAAAATAGTTCATCTTGCCCCCCCTAAAAAAGATTCAGACAACCGAAAGATGTTTTACAATTATTTAAACGATAAATGGAGTAATTTTAAGGCCATATTTACAGACGGCATAAGCATCGACGGTAAGGTCGGCGTGGGTCTTTACAGACCATCAGATAACTATATATTTGCAGCAAGGCTACCGGCCCATACTTCAATTGCGTCCGCAGAAACGTATGCTATTAAAAAAGCCCTTCTTTCTGCCACTGAAATTTTCCACAATACGGAAAAAAATAAAATTTTAATAGTTTCAGACTCTCAAGCTGCATTAAATAAAATTTGTGGTATAAAAAATACCTTAAAAAAAGACACCTTGACCCTATCCTGCAAAAATCTTATCATCTCCCTAGAAAAGAATGGAGCTACCATGCAGTTCTGTAGGGTTCCTAGCCACACAAACATCTCGGGCAATGAAGAAGCTGACAAGCTAGAAAACATCGGTACAACCCTGAAAAGAAGCATAAATATCAAAAGTCACTGGCAAGAGCTAACCAAGGAAATAAAATCCAACAATAAAAATGAACGCAAGCAAGAATTTAAACAGGCGCTAGCACACTCCGGCAGATTTTTCCAAACCCACACAGAGGACCTAACAAAACCATGGATAACCCACACTACACTAGACCGAAGACATGTATCTACATTCCTGCGACTCAGAAGTGGACACTGCCTCACTAAAGCCCACTTACACCGCATTAAAATTGAGCCAGATCCCAGGTGCCCTGCGGGGAAATACAAGACGTCCCACGCATACAGCTACAATGTCCTCAGTATCCGGAAAAAATTAATACTCTGTATCACAAACTTAGCAAACATCTTAGTAACCCAATAAACGTAGCTCAAATCCTAGGCAACCCCACGCATGCAGTAATTGAGATAGTAGTTAGCTTCTTAGATGATTTAGGCTTTAAACTTTAACCCGTCTCCCCATCCCCACCTAATTTACCTTCCTCTCAAAGAAAGAAACCGCGAATTTAAAATCTCACCCCGGACAAGGACTTAAGAAAACAGGACTACTGGCCGATATGGTGCTTTTTCAAGACCAAGGCTAATAAAAGGATTGAGAAGAAAAAGAAGAATAAGAAGAAGAAGAAGAAGAAGAAGAAGAAAAAGAAGAAGAAGAAGAAGGATCCTTGGACTATAACAATTGCTTCTGAAATTAAATCAATTTCTGAAACTTGGATTCCATATGATTTTAAAATAGCTGCAACTGGTACATTACTTAACAAGCTTAGAAAATAAGTAGCATTAAAGCATTTCTGAAAATATATGCTAAAACTCGAAAGATGTAGTCACCCGAGTTTTTAAGTGTTACAGTTATTACAGGAGTTATTTTAGGTATTTTTCTTACAGTCATACCATTTTTATATACAAAGAAAATGATGAAAAACTTGGTCAAATATTGACATTTTAAAAATAACAAAGGTGTTCATAAAAATCACAAAAAATATAAGAAATTAAGAACAGATAGTCGAGAGAAATTTATTACAACCTTTGAAGTAAAAGAATTTTTCTAGAAGAACAAAACTTTTCTATTATTCTTTAATAAAAACTGAAAGAATTTAACCATATTTTATTTATTTAAACAGTTTTTACTTTATTTTTCTATATTTAATTTTCTAACCGTGCTTGTGAATGTGTAGGCCTTGTTTAAAAAGTTAGTACATAAATTATACAAAGAAAATTAGCCACCCTTTGTTTTTAATTAAACTTGTAAGAGTTAAAACAACTCTTTGTGCCTAGGTATACTTTTCATAATTTATTGAAACTCTGCTCATTTTTAGGAACTTTGACCTATAGAAAAAAGTTAAGTGGGTATATAATGTCATTATTAATGAATAAAAAGCTTATAACAATGTTACCCAAATAAAAAAATGTTAAAAAAGTTCCATAAAAATCATTAAAATAAACTGGGTACGTTTTCCATCCACAATTTATTTTTTCTAATATAATTTTAAAATAGTGTCAGTAGCGGAACCAAGACAAATTTTTTAATACCTCATCATGCATATATGTTTATACCCTCAGTATGTTTATTTTAATCATATTATAGTCCACTTAACTAGAATATATTGTTTTTTGCTATGGTTAATTTGACTCTATGTTATATACAGTTCAACATTATATTTAATATCTTATAGTTGATACAAACAAGCAATGGTTAATCTGACTATATGATGAATAAAATAACTAATAGTTATTAACTATATGGCATAGTTGGGAATACATACATCGTATAGTCAAATTAACCACTGCATGATTAAATAAACCATACCAAAACCTAAATTTAAATAAAGATTTTTTTATGTATGAATTTTAGTAAAGAAGCCTCCTAGATTATGTTATTTTGTCAAAAACAAATCCATAACAGGTACAAAAACATACCTATTATTAAGTAATTTACCAAATACCTAATGATAGAAATGGGCTCCCTATTTTTGTGGGAAACCAAGATTAAGCTATCACAAGGAAAGCATGCAAGTAATTACAGATTAGATGTCATTTTGTGCACAAGAAATAGAGTTACTCCATACAGCGGCGGTTTTTTAACAACAGAAAGATAAGACTTTTGAACAAATGATATGTACTCCGTTATCTTTGTCAGGGCAATGTAACAAAAAATATATAGAAGGTGCAGAAACAGCTCATAATCACATGCGTTTTGCGTGCTCTTATAGGCCCATATGAGGTTAGTACTTTTTTCTTTTGGGTTGGCAACAGGACAAATCAAAATAGCTTGACGTTTTCCGTCAAATGTCAACATCGCTTTAAAGTTTAATTTTCTGTAAAATTTTGTTTTTGAGTTAATTTTTACCGTGTTAAAATTGTGGCTTGGTTACTTCCAGTAAAAAAGAGAAGAGCTAGATATAAAAGGTATCAAAATATAATTGGATCTATGAATTTTAAACATGGCGAAAATTATAATTCCAACCCAGAACAAAAATCCATAAATCGGTCATAAATTTAAATTTACGTTTTTTTAATGTTAAAGCGTTTCATAACACGTTTTGAGCGCAAGAGTACGTTTAGAAAACGAGCAGCTTACATGTGATATGTAACTAGTTTTTTAATATACTATTATTAAATACTAATTTATATAAGTGTCAGAACACATTTTGACGTTTAAAATAATAAACTCTAAAACAATACAAACATTGCCATACTTACTTTGAACAGAAACCTAAAATAACAATACAATATTAGTGGGGTTGTGAGGCATGGTACTGCCTTTCAAATCACTGAAATCTATTGTGAATCTCCTTTGCAATTTAGTCCACATCAAACTTTAGGCTTTCAAAGAAGCCTAAGAGTTTTTTGGGGGCTACTTGGTATATATCTGCAGGTCTTGGGTATACCTCTTCTAGATATTGTAGTCTTTTGCAAGCAATGACTTCGCAGAAGCACATAATATGTTCGGCCGTTTCTGGTGCTTCTGAGCATAGACGGCAAATGACGATTTCAGATTTTCTCATTTTTTTAAGATGATATCTTAACGGGCAGTGTCCGGTTAACAGCCCTGTATAGGTCTTTAGGTCCACCTTGCTGAGATCGAGTAACTTTCTTGTTCGTTCAGGGTTCATATTTTATGAATAGTTTGGCCTGTCTTGGGTTTTGGTCTTTCCAATATCGAGTTTTGATTTTGGTTTCCCTTAATTGCCTCTACCTGATGGCCTTTGTTAAAGCCACAGAAAGGTTCAGGGCCAATAAATTGAGTGCATGCTCCCTCTCTCGCGAGAGAGTCCGCAGCCTCATTGCCTTCAACACCCTCGTGTCCTGGCACCCACATCAAGGAAACCTTGTTGGTTTCTGCCAGTTGTTTGAGGGTTTCGTAGCATTCCCAGGCAAGCTTTGACCCAAATGTACATGAACTTAGTGCCTCTAAAGATGCTTGGCTATCCGAGAATATGCATATTTTTTGCCCTCTTTCGCCCTTCTTGAGCACAAATTTTTAAATAACAAGGTTAGGTATATGATATTACACTGCAGTGCAGTACTCAAAAAGGGAACGGCGTGTTTCACTTGTTGAGGTGCTGCCGCTGGATAGAGTTACCCTACACGAAAATAATTAAAAAGTAGTTTAAAACAAATAAAAAGTTTGTATTAATCAAGGGATATTATTAGATGTTTTAAATTGATTAAAATAACTTTTCGTTTGAAAAAGTAACCAAAAACTACCCGGTAATTTTGAAACAATGTTATTTCGAACTAATGGCAGATATTTAAAGTAATTGTTTAGTTACTTAGGTCAAAAAATGGCCTTATTTGTCTATAGTATATAGTATATTCTATAACTAGTATGGAATATACAATACTCCGAGCGAGCGGAAAGTTTGTCATACGAGCCGGCAGGCTAGTATGACGGTCCCGCGAGCGCGGAATACGTGTTGTAGACTATACTTTTTCTTCGACTGCAAATATGAAACACTGTATGGCTTTAAACTGCGGACAAGGTTAAAAACAATGTTTTTTGTGACTCGACATTGTAAATGCAACAAAACACATATTTTTAAATAAAGCAATTAATGTTATTTAATAATTTTATCAAATCAGTACTTAAAAATGATTTTTATTTAATTTTAGCACATATTTACAAATTATAATGCAAAAATTGAAGGTTATGTCAGATTGTTGTGACAGATATCAGGTTTAAATATTTAACAATAGATGGAGCAGTTTTAATTTTTTAAACTAAATTGATAAAAAACTGGTCAAATATTAAGAAAAACTAATAAACATAATGTAATTTTAACTCAAACCTTTAAATTGCATTAAATTATTCAATATTTCATGTTAAAATAAATATATTTTTGCTAATTTTACTACAGTTTTCTTTACTTTTATAAACAAGAGATGGCACTACATGTGCTTATTCTAACACTTGATACGGAATATTCTTACCGTATCTAGACCTAGAATGGATTCATTCTGTGTTTGAAAAGTGTGTGTATTTGCTTACATTCTAAAGCAGTCGTAGAAAAATATATACAAAATTGAAATAAGTGATTCTACGTAGTTTAACTTAAATATTTTAGTTAATATTTTAGATGCATAAAAAATATTAACAAATTTTCCATCTATACAAATTATTTTTACAGCTATTAATAAATTTTTTTAAAATTAAGGTGTGTCGTATATTAACATACATTTACCCATTAATTTAAAACTAAAATAAATAATAGATTGGAAACACTAACTTTGAATTAAAATGGCTGACCAAAAACTTGTATACGACTTTGAGATGTCAGCTCATCTATTTAATCTTTTGTCTATGGTTTAAAACGATGTTGCAAAACAATCAATCAAACTTTTTTTAAACTTTTACAAAAATTGCTTAAAATAGACCGTAAAATTATAATTAAAAAATAAACCAAACCTTGTATGGGAAATTTTTTAGCCGTGCTCCGTAATCACTAGCCAAAAAACAAGCTGTTTTTCTGGCGTTAGTAAATATTTAAAGCAATTTTCTCCGTGTCTCTTTTCATTAATGCTTTCAGTAATTTGAGACTATAAAAATGAATTGGACCAGTCGTGTAGTTTTTTAGTTAATTTTTTATTTTCTCTAAAAATTGTTTACATAATAGTTATGAGATTTTAAGTATAGGGTAGGCTATTAATTTAAAATATCGGTAGTTAATTCGTTTTTGTTTTATTTTCCAGTTTTTGGATTAAATTAAAGTTGAAATTTCAATCAAATACTTGATTAATAGCCCAGTATGCTTACAGATCAGTATCTAATATAAGGGAAGGTGGGGCAACATAAGCTGCAAGCATAAATTATAGGCCTCTAATTTGACAGAACAAGGCCGGATTACAATAAAGTTTCTATGCATTGGAAATCAATTGTATTGATGAGGTCAAATAAGGCTGAAGCAACTCCCTTCATAGTTTTCTTCTGACCACGTTTGTAAAATTCTGTTAGGTTTACAAGCTAAGAAGAGTAAGAAAAGTCAAAAGAGTAAGTCTTACTTTTTTCTTTTTCTTTTGACTTTTCTTACTCACTATACAGGATGTCCAGTAAATGATTTCTTTAATTTTAAAGGATGATTCTACATAGCAAAATATGAAAAACCGTTCCTATAAACATATGTCTAAAAATGTAAGGGAGCTAAGACCCTTTCAAAGTGGCAAAAAATTCGGTTTTTATTTAATAACTCACGAACGCTTTGAGGTACAGCAATGAGGTTTTGAATGTAAACTAACCTTAATAATGCCCATCTTCGTATGCTATCTTCATGTACTTATTTTAAACAGGGGTGTGCGAAACTGGGGGGCCTTATTAGTTTTTTGTCCCAAACTTTTTTCTGTGTAACTTTTTTGTAATTTTATTTTTGAAATATGATTCCTCAAGTCAAAATAAATAAAAAAGGTATTCCTGTTCTAATACTGTAGGATTAACCGTTTTCGAGAAAAATTAATTTGAAGGTGAAATTTCGAGGACGAAAAATTAAAATGTTAAAATTAGTTAATCATTAAACAAAAATTGTTTGATTTAAAAAAAAATTGACGAAAATTTTCATTTTTAACAATATATTTATAGTCGAAGAGATAATTTTAAAAGCTTTAAAATGATGTATCACATGACCCTGTCTCCATTTAAAAAATATCCCTTCTCCCCTGGCCTTCAATATATACCAAAAAAAAAATTGGGTTATTCTTTACGTGTTCCAAATTTTAAGTTAAATTTTAAACCAAACCAAACCAAATTTGAAGTTGATATCTTAATTCGTTCAGAAGTTAAAAAAGTCAAAGAGCGCCACGTTCAAAAATTTTGTACACTATTCTTAAAAAAGAAATGAAATGGAATAATTTAATACTGGACTTGATGTATTTGAAGCAGCTAATAAAGCAGTAAGTATAAATCTTTTAGCAAATTCATGAATGTTTCGTAAAATTTAATAGGTTATTTTATCACAAAAGTGACAATTTATACCTGTGAAATCGGGCGTAAGCTCTCATTTAAGCCTTCTTAGATAAAAATGATTTAATCCAGTCCTGGTTAAAACTTAAGTTTTAAAACAACTTTGTATGTGCCGATATGCTTCCAGAATATTTAAATTTTAAATATCAGATTTTTATAAAGCAATTTTTCAATATTAGTTCTCAGTTTAAAAGTGTTATAATTATGCAAATATTGTTACTTAATATTCTGATCATTACAGAACTCTTTTTAAAACCATTTGAATTATTAATATTCTTTATTAATAACTTGATTTAATTTATAGTATTTTATTCACTTGCAAATTAAAAAAATGTTAACTTTAATTAATACGAAATAATTTATTACACTAATCTAGAATTTTTTACTTTTTATGAGAGATAAGAGACTAGAGACGAGAGACGAGAGACGAGAGACGAGAGACGAGAGACGAGAGATAAGAGATAAGAGATAAAAGATAAGAGATGATAGAGAGAGAGAGAGAGAGAGAAGAGAGAGAAGAGATAGAAGAGAGAGAAGAGATAGAAGAGATAGAAGACATAGAAGAGATAGAAGAGATAGAAGAGATAGAAGAGATAGAAGAGATAGAAGAGATAGAAGAGATAGAAGAGATAGAAGAGATAGAAGCGATAGAAGAGATAGAAGAGATAGAAGAGATAGAGAAGAGAGATAGAAGAGATAGAGAAGAGAGATAGAAGAGAGATAGAAGAGATAGAAGAGATAGAAGAGATAGAAGAGATAGAAGAGATAGAAGAGATAGAAGAGATAGAAGAGATAGAAGAGATAGAAGAGATAGAAGAGATAGAAGAGATAGAAGAGATAGAAGAGATAGAAGAGATAGAGAAGAGAGAGAGAGAGAGAGAGAGAGAGAGAGAGAGAAATACCCCGTAGTAAAGGGCAATGGGTTGTATTTTAAAATTTATTTCTTGTTGAAATGATAGTATGTATGAGTATAAAATATGGAGTATTGCTATCAATTTAAGTATTTTACCTATAAATCACAATTTGTGACATGTAATAATAACAACAACATAATTTAAATTAATAATTTAATAAACCATACGAGAAGTGCAAAAGTAAATTGAACCAGTCACTTGCAATATGGTGTATATTACTTACCCAATTAATAGTGACTTATTTATTATAGATAGTTTAAACATTAAAAAAAAAAGAATATAATTATATAGTATATAATTATTTATGTTATTGCTGCGTACCATACGCGGTAAGTTTAAACTTTAATTATAAGGTTTGTGTGAAACAGTATACAATTATTAGTTTATAAATTATTAAACAAGCTATGTATACCCCTATACACTCAAAAATCTTCGTTGTATTTTTAATACTGCATGACATTTCTTAATGCAAATTTTTTATTTATATGGCCACCATTGGTATTTAATACTTTACTTGTGGTATTAAATACTACAATGTGTGTATTGCATACAAAAAGTGGTCATACTAACATATGTAATGTGAAATGTGTTTATTAATACTGTAACATTTGGTAAATTATATCACATTTTAGATTTTAAGCTCTCACGGCCATTAAGATATAAAGAACTTTCACTTTCGGGTTTAGACCGTGTTAATGGATTTTCACTTTCCGACGTTTCGTCTCTTACTACTAGAGACATCTTCAGGGATTAATCTGAAACTAAGTTTCGAATCAACTTGTGTCACTATTTATGGCGAGTTGTGGTTATTCACCCGTGACGAGGTTTTTCCTATCAAAGACTTCCATATTGCAGGTAAGTGGTAACCAGTGTCCCGATTGATATTGTTAGGATGCTTGATGATTTCTATCGATTCCCGTATCTTCCTTGGCATTTTTCTGTTTTCTGTTAATATTTGTTTTGTATCAGACAAATTGATTTTATGACCTGTTTCATGTACATGTTTGGCTACTGCCGATAAGGAAATTTGTTTCTTTCTTATATTGGATAGACTTCAAGAGCATGAGCGCAATATAAGAAAGAAACAAATTTCCTTATCGGCAGTAGCCGAACATGTACATGAAACAGGTCATAAAATCAATTTGTCTGATACAAAACAAATATTAACAGAAAACAGAAAAAATGCCAAGGAAGATACGGGAATCGATAGAAATCATCAAGCATCCTAACAATATCAATCGGGACACTGGTTACCACTTACCTGCAATATGGAAGTCTTTGATAGGAAAAACCTCGTCACGGGTGAATAACCACAACTCGTCATAAATAGTGACACAAGTTGATTCGAAACTTAGTTTCAGATTAATCCCTGAAGATGTCTGTAGTAGTAAGAGACGAAACGTCGGAAAGTGAAAATCCATTAACACGGTCTAAACCCGAAAGTGAAAGTTCTTTATAATTATATCACAGTTATAGTTTGGTATACTTTAAGTTGTAGTTGTTGTTTTATTGATCTAGTTTAAAGTATGTTATAGTATTTAGTAAAATAAGAATCGGTAAATCCAAATATAGTCCAACCCAAAATTTTGATTAGTAATAATACAAGGAAAGTAAAAAAAGGATCGATTATTTTGTCAGTGTGTATTTGTGTGTTGTTGCAATCTTTATATTATTAATAATCAAAATTTTGGTATTGTTTAACGATTGTTAATTTTTCTGAATACTTTAAACTAGATCAGTAAAACAACTTAACAACAACTCAAAGTATACCATACTATAAGTTTGATATGCTTTGCCAAATGTTACAGTAATTTTTACTATATGTGGTAGTATGACAACATATTGTATATAATACACACAGTGTAGTATTTATTATCACAAGTATTAAATACCAATGGTGGAGATATAAAAAACAAATATGTATTTACAAATAAAATTTAAGTATTAAAATTACAATGACATTTTCTGAGTGTCAATTTTTTTCTGATTTTTTCCGAAAATTTGATTTATCTATTTAGAAAGTTTTTGATTTTTTACAAAATTATTATTTTTTTTAATTAGTATATTGTTCACCTATGCCTATGGGCTAGAAAATAAAAGTTTTCCGGTTAGTGAAGAGATATATTTAGGCGAGACGGAGTCGAGACTGACTACTTCTTCAGACCCGGAAAACACAATATTATAGGGGAAAGTGTTATTTTATTGGCAGTGTATTTCGATTTCATGGCTATTTAATTTATAGTAATATTAAATTTTAATTGCAAATTAAAAAAATATTAACTATAATTAATATATTATTTATTATTTATCGATTAGTATTGTTTTATAGTTATTTTTATCGATAATTACTATTGATAAGCGTAAATTTATTGCTCAATTTTGTTTAATGGATTCTTATACTTGGTATTTAAGAACAATTTTCTTAATTATTAAATTAATTAAAATACACCAGTTAACAAGATTTCTATCTCGTGGAAATATACCTATAACTAAGAAAATACTAAAATTAATATTACCAAAAACTTATCTAAATAAAATATTAAAACAATTTCACAATACTTGGAAAAAAATTTTTTTTCTTCAAGCGTACTAAAATGTTCATATTTTATAACTGAACACACTAGTTAGAAGTGATCTATTTTTCAGTAAAAAAATGAGTTCATTGTTGTAAGCCGTAAAAAAAGTTAGTTAGCAATACCACCACTGGCGGCAGCACTCTTTGACTTTAAGGACAGCCATACTTCAAACTTGTTTGTTTACTATGTAAACAGGTGGTTGACTCGAGATTCTGTGCAAAAACCTTGTGTGAAATTGATTAAAAATGATATAAGAAGAATATATATATTGTTTATACACCTACAAATCTCTCCAAAATTGCAAATGCTACATTAGACAAGTTACCATCGAAAACGCGTGTACGATTTAGCCTACGAAAAAAATTTAAAATGAGCTTTTATTGTCCTATTTTAATAAAAAAACATACTTTATTACTGAATAAATTAAATTCAAAAATTAATATTTAAAAAAATATATATAGGATGCTTGAAGAAAAAATAGTATGTTTCATTTAGAGGAAATGTGGTTTTTCTTACTCGTCTGTAAATTCTACATAGTAAAAAAAAAGCTTCACTTTTCCTCTAAAACAATATACTATTTTATTCGATTATACGTAAAATCATGTTTTAGTAATTTAGACATTTTTATCCTTAATTTCCGGAGGAATATTTTTTAACAAAAATTTCGACTTTTTTGCCAGCTAATAAACTACATCGTTTATTATTTTTAGCATTTTTGCCAAATAAAATATACTAAAATAGCTATAACTTCAATCGATCATCAGTGTCATTGTCACTGACAATTTGTCAGTAAAGTAGCCAAAATATATTAATATAATAAATAATTATATAATTATATATAATATATTCATTAATTTATATAATATTAATAAAATATTATATTACTAGTTATATAATTTTAAAGGTTAAAGTAAAATACAGTATAACCCGCTTATAACGAACCCCTGTTTTAAAGAATTTCAGTTATAACGAACAATTTTTTGATCACAAGCCATAATTTTACGGGTTTGGTTTGTACCAAAGTACCAATAAAAGTATAGCTTGCGGCCAAACAATTGTTGGTTATAACTGAAATTCTTTAAAACAGGGGTACAAGCGAGAATTGCAACAGTTTTAAAATAGTATATTAAAGTACTAGTTTCATAACATACGTTTTTAGCTCACGAGTACTAGTGCTCTAAAAACATGTTATGAAACTAGTGCTTTATACAATTTTTTCTATTGTGCTCTAAAATTTAAAAAACTTACATTTAAATTGATGACTCATTTAGGGATTTTTTTTTGGGTTGGCATTACAGTTTACACTATGTTTAAAATTCAAAGAAAAAATGATATTTTGATATATTTTACAGTCATCACTTCTTTTTACACTGCAATTCACCAGTTCACAATTTTAACACTGTAAAAAATAACCCAAACACAAAATTTTGTAAAAAATTAAACTTTAAATTGACGTTGACATTTGGAAGCAAAACGTCAAGAGATAGGCTTTTGTATGTTGCCAACCCAACAGAAAAAAAAGTAGAGACCTCTTATGGGCCTATAAGAACAAAATGCGTGTGATTATGAGCTTATAAGAGTCGCAAAATAAAAAAAGACATTTAATTCATTTAAAATTAATTAAAACGCGAATGTAATCAAGCTACAGTAGTAAAATATATTTCGTTTGTTTTTAATTATTTCGACGGCCTGCACAGTACGCTTTCGGATGTTTTTAATTTGTTTTGTGACTGTCACTTTCATAAATCTCAGTTTGACTGCGTCCACATCAAATGTTGTACATTTATGTCGGCCATTTTTTAATTGAAATTAATATTTATATATTTTTAAAATATTATTTTTCAATATGAAAACTCGATATTGTTAAAATGTTTTTTCCAAAAAATCGGTACAATCATTCGACATCATCAAGGTGTCAGTCTCAAGACTGGTTTGGGGCATCTCTCCACCCCACCCTGTCCTTAGCCAATTTTCTGATTTCCTTAAAATTTCTATACCCTACATATTTTATTATTTGTGAGCAGTATTTCTTTCTAGGTCTGCCTTCTTACTCCCAGAATATCTTTAAGTAAACTCTCATATCTTAATAAGTGACTAACCATTTCATCCCTTCTCCTAGCCAGCACCTTCCACCAAACATGCTTTTCCACGATTTTCAGGACAAAAATTAAAAATAAACTGAATTTTAATTAAAAGTTTAAATTAAAATATCTAGAAGCTAGGAAGCCCTTTCGATATACTTTGCTTAATATATTGACTCTATTAAAACTAAAATATCTGATGAATATTTAACCTTGAATGCGCATTTAGGCCTATCCAGAAGCTTGCATAAGAGCATAAAACTTAAGAATGCGATGCCGTGATTGGCTTACAAGATACATGGCGGCATATCAAGCCAATTACGGCATCGCATTCTTATTTACTATGTTGTTATGCGATCCTGTGTATATGCCCTTAACATAACTCCCATCTTGGAAATATTTACTTTCTCCAAGGAAAGTCTTACATTAGTAAAAAAAAATTAAGAAAAAATTATTGCTTTTTTCTACGTTTCTGGACTTTTTATATCAAAAAAATATGACTTCCCTAAAACAAAAATCTGTCGGTCTGTCTGTGTGTCCGGGAAATTTGTGACCACGATAACTCAACAACGCTTCGGGCTAAATACTTCAAATTTGGACCATAGCTTGATTATCCAAAGTTCTAGGCTGGGATTGTTTGTGGTAAAAATTGAATTGGGACAAGGGGGTAAAATGGGGTAAAAACATTTTTTTTAAGCATTTTTTTCAGTTTATTTTTCGTTTCTTGAAAAAACAATTTTTTTTATTTTAATTTTTTTTTCGTTTTTGATTTTAATGAACCTAGGCCTATAGGGGAAAGTATTATTTTGATGACAGCAGTATTTTTTATTATTATTGAAATTTAGTGACCTTTTGATAAAAAGAATGCATTTAAGATGGGGCAGGGTGTAGTTATGTTAAATCGCACTCAGGGTTGAATGTTCATGAGATATTAGTATAACTCTAATCATTAGTAGTACTAAAACCAATGAAGTTAAAAAATGCCTTTATGCATTTAAAGCTCTTTTGAAAACCTTGATTAATCGTACAACCAAAGAAGTTAAAAAATGCCTTTATGCATTTAAAGCTCGTTTGAAAACCTTGATTAATCGTACAACCAAAGAAAGAATCCCGCAAAAACCTTCAAAAGTGGCCCTACTAGAATTAAAATTTAACCAAGTTTTATGTGTATTAATCAATCACGAAATATAAAAAAAAATAAATTTTAAGGTTTTTAAATTTTACTATAACTGGTTACTCAAAAATAAAAATCTAGTTGCTATTGTCAAAATGCAATTTTTTAAACAATTTATGGCATTTTTTGTTGCATTTTTTTAATCTTGTTAATATGTGACTTGCCACTCGCCACCCCATTATGTAATGTCCAACCTCTTCGCTGTAACACTTTCTGGCTTGCTTTGATTTCCAATCAAAAGTCAAAATTTAAAAAAATGAATCACTGAATCATGCCCGGGGTTGGTTATGCATTTTACCGGAAAAATACTCATATCTCCGAAACTACGCTTTTTTGGATGCTTACATGTTTATACAAACTTTTTTCTTAAAATATATTATTATATAACTTAAAAAAATCACTAATAAGTAAATTTATGTCACCAAACCAACGTGCGTTAGATGTTACTATGAGAACCTACCTTTATCATGCTCCCTTAATAAAATAAGAATATGTGTTAAACAAATTAAAAAATACTAGTCTATACTCCGTCCAGTTATGCAAGATAGTAAGGGACGCGGCCCATTTTACACCACAGAGCGCATAAATAGCATAATTTTGCATAAATCGTAGTGTATCAAAAATTTAACAGATGTCGGTACTATTTTCCTGGAAAGGGGTCTATCCAAAGACTCGCATAACAAGCGTTAAGTTGTAATTAGGTTGTAATTGTAACCTAAAAATTTGACGTTTTCCTTGTGTTCAATATAATTTACGTTTGTACAATATGTAGCATATGCTAATTTAGTATGAGTGTACTAATACCATACAAAATAACATTAAGTATTTATACTATATTTATAATAAGAAGAGAAAGTTACATAAAAAAAGGGTTAAATCCATTTTTTATGTAACTTTCTCTTCTTTTATTAGCTTTAACGACCGTCAATCATTGTCATAGACAAAAAATGTCACAATATTTTATATGTTAAAAGGTACGAGTTTTTAACCAATGATGTAGCTTAAAAATCACGGGAATTTTAAACTACTATCTTGCATAATTGGACGGACTATAATCATATGTGATTTGGTATGGACATAGTCTTTTACATTTAATTTTAAAGGTGTTAAGGTATTTAATTTAAACTAATGAACAAAAACCTTTTTTAACGGTGCTGGAGCGAATGAAATTATTCAAGCGTTAAAAAAACAATTGTCGTAAATGTCAAAAAGCATGTTTCCAAATTAATTCGAATTTTCTAACTATTTGTTTTAGTTTGAAGTTATTGTATTTTTTTAATAAACAAATTTGTAACAGAATTTGATTAAAATACTAAATGAAAAATATAGGACACGTATACACAGAGAAACAAAGGTAAATGCGATAAATATTAAGTAGGTTTGAGTACTGTTTTTATTTCAACATATTGCAACATATTGGTTGACTTTTTGTCGGTTTTGTTTTAAACCAAGAATAGAAAAAAAAGTGCCTTACAGTCTTATTAAAGGTGCACGCTTGCAAAACAACTTTACACTATGATATTTCAAGATCGTGACATAGAGACTTTTAACCAAAAGTTTTATGCCACGTTGAAAATATTTTTTCCAAAAATTAAGTCCTTGTGTCAAAGCGTTCTTAAAATATCGCAAGTAAAGTTGTTTTGAGAGCGACTTGCAACTTTAATGAGACTATATCCAAGGCGTTAACAAAGCTGAAGCAATTTTTTCATATATCGGAATGCCGATTTAAAAAAATCGTGACAATTGTAAGGAAATCGTGAGGAAAACCCCAACAAAAATAGTGACAATTGTGAGGAAATCGTGAGAAATAGTGAGGAAAATCCCAACAAAAATCGTGACAATTGGGACAAAAATTCATGGGTTTCGAGCCATAAGACATTTCCAATGTTAACTTTAAATTTATGTGCCATTACATTACATGTTTTTTTAACCTCGTAATATTCTACTTAATTTAGCATCCCTTAAGTCCAGGACTTGTGTGGGCTAGTAGTAGAGGGAACCACCGGCTTATACTGACTTTCGAACCAGTTTATAGGGAGTGTCCGCTTCACTTATCGCCTTCACCAAATTTCAATTATTATTAACTGAAAAAGGCAAATCGGTGAGAATCGAACTAACGCTAGTTGGCTAGTAGACTTGTCATGTACAGACGCGGTAGACCACTACACCATATAACGCTCGCATTGAGTTCTTGGATTAGGATTATCGTAAGCTTCACATAAATTTAAAGTTCTCGGATGGGATCATTGAGTTCTCGGCTGGTATCATTGTTAAATACGTTCTACTGTACAAGTAAAGCAAATCCGTGATAAAATTAATAAGTGACGCTTATGATATCACCACTGATTTTATGAAAGAGTTCGACCAAATCGATCATTACATTATTATTAAGAAACTTAAACAGAGATATGGTTTTAGTAGCAGACTAGTTAAGCTTTTTTTGTCATATTTGTTAAATAGATATCTTTACGTCTTTTATAATGGATTTGGTTCTGATCTATTTCTAGCAATTTTAGGGGTACCCCAAGGTTCTAACCTTGGACCTTTGCTTTTTTTATTATTTATAGATGATCTTAGTGAGTTAATTGAATGCCTGCAATTATTTTTTGCTGAATATTTGAAACTGCTAATGCAAATAATTTGCATCTATGGCTGCATTAGATTGCAAAGGGTTTTGGATGCACTGCAACAATGGTGTGAATATAACTGTCTCAATTTGAATGTATCTAAATGCAAAATCATCTCGTTCACTCGTAAAAAATACCCAATACTTTATGATTACTAAATAAATTCTTCCCTAATGGAGAGGGTATATTCCATTAAAGATTTGGGTGTAACATTTTCTAGTGATTGTTTATTCAGAGAACATTTAGATAATATTTTAATAAACTCATTAAAAATGTATGGTTTTATAATCAGAAATTGTAGTAAATTTATCAGTGTACTTGCTTTAAAGACCCTTTACAACTCTTTTTTTCGCTCCAGGCTGGAATATTGTTGTACCTTACAATCCGTTTTATGAAATTCACAGACAACAGGTAGAGAAAGTGCAAAAAAAGTTTCTTAAGTGTTTATATTTTAAAGTATTTGGTATATATCCAGCCAGGTTATGATTATGACGACGTAGGACGTCATAATATGACAGTAGGACGTCATAATATGACGTCCTACTGTCTCAATTTGAGTATCAACCCCTAGAACTTAGCAGAACAATAATCAGTGTTAAAATACTATGCTACTTACTGAATGGTAAAATGGACTCACCATTTATTTTATTCAAGCTAAATTTTTGCTATCCAGTTAATTGTACAAGAACTTCTACCACTTTTTATAATCAAATTACCAGAACGAATACTCTACGCACTGAACCAATTTTCAATATAATGACTTTAAACTATAATTTTGTAAATTTTCAAATAATATTGTCCTGTAATTGGTTTTTCTGTTGGGCAATAAAGATATTATTCAATCCAAGTTTAAGGTTCAACCATCATTGGTCCAAGTGGCCCTTAAACGCTAATTACTGTTTACGTAAAATTCGTCTAAATCATATTACATGAAGATGTCAAGTAAACCCTCAATTTAATGCAATTCTCGTAGAGTTTAAATGAAATACGGCAACAAATTATAGGCGATTAATGTCCTAAGAATTAATTAAAATCCATCCATGTCTATTGAATTGAAATGTTTTAGAAATATTTTATGGAAAAGAGGTTGACTTATTGAGGCTTTTAATATCAAACTTCGGGCTGGTAGTTTTAAGTAGCTAGGACGAGCTCAAACGCTTCTAGATGGTTCTGAAACTGACCCCATCCTGAGTGCATATATTTTAAACGTTCTCTTTATAGGAACTTTTCAAAAACATCCCGTCGCAATTCTTGAAAATAATTAATACTTATTGCATTAAATTGCATTGCATTAAAAAAATTCTGCCTGAAATAGCAGTTATATTTCATTTTGGTAGGGATATTCTCATTGATTATAAAAATTCTGTAGTAGAGCAGTGCAATTTCTTTATAGATTAATATAGTTTACCGTCTATAAGGCACTGCACATTATTTCATTTAAAGTTTTATTTTTTGTACTAATACAACAAGTAAAATAGTTGACATTGATTGGTTGTTTGATATTAAAACTGATTTGAACTCAAACTTCAAATTTATTGTCAAAAATAAAAATTTATTTATTAAGATATTGAATAAACCAGTTGAACAGTTGCAAGCACCTTGTCAAAACATCGGCACTAGGCACTAATTTGAAACGTTATGAAATAGGAAGTTGTGTCAATAGGCAACCATTAATACACCTGCGTGTTGCATAATTTATTATAGTTTGAAAACCTGTATCTCTAAAACGTTATATTCTAGCAAAAACTGTATATAATAGTTTTTGTATGGCTTAAAAAGAGCTTTCATTTGAAATATAATTTTTTAAAATCGGTTGATAAATAATTGAATTATGCAAAAAAAACATTTTACTGCGTTAAACGTTAATATCCCGAAAACAATGTATTTTAGGAAACATTTTTTGAGCAATTTCTTTTTCTTTTATATAAGTACTAAATTAATAAAATACAATAATAATTAACTTAATTATAACCAAAAAACGAATAAAATAAGCATTTTACCCCATTCTTAACCCCTTACCCCCAATCGTTTACCCCCAGATTTTGGGGGTAAAATCACCTCTTCGAAATATGATAAGAAATATGATAAAAAACAATATTCAAAAAAACGCTTGTCGATATCTTTTTTTAGAAATGGAGTTAGCAAGTTTACACCCAGACTGACAGATAAACAGACAGACGGACGCAATTTTTTTTACTGATTTTGACTCAGAAAGTATACCTACTATTGAGAGTTTTGAATTTGTAGTCGCCAAAGCCTTATTCCCCAGAGTAAGTATATAGTTCCATATCAGCTGTCAGACTCAAATGGAAGAAGCTGTTGTACCCTGTTCAAGCGTGCAATTATGCCACACGAAAGGTTGCTAATTATTAAGAAAATGCTTATTTAAATTTATTACGAGCAAGCCTACAAAACACTTTATAACGGCCAACTTAATTACATATTACTTTCATTATTCTGCTTTCCTTTAGAAAGCCCTTTCTTTAGGGCATATCCACAGGCTCGCATAACAACATAGTACGTAACAATGCTATGCCGTGATTGGCTTGATGTGCCCCCATGTATCTTGTAAGCCAATCACGGCATCGCATTCTTATGTTCTTATGTAAGCTTCTGGATAGGCCTTTAGTGAAAAAAAAAACAGATATTGCATTTTATTATGTTTATACGCAGTTTCAGCTTGTGCACATAAACTGGCTTCAATTTTTGGACTCCAAAAAAAAAAACTTTTTTTTTTATTTCTACTCATCTCTGGGGTCTTTTCTTAACAAGGACCCCGGAAATGAATAGAACCGAAAATACGTTTTACTGTTTTTTTTATGCGACTTGTCTTAGAAGGCAATTCGGAATAATAATAATCATAAAATTAAAATTGAATTTTAATATTTTTCCTATAGTTAGTGCCTATTTCCCACCCGTTGCGTATGACAACAATCAGCTGATTTTACATATCTACTGTCAGAAAATTAGTAAACGTCAAACACATAACCTCTAATTGACAACCTAATTTTAAGATAATTTTTTATGTTTAGGTGTTAGGTCGTAGGAAAAATAGTATTCGCACCTCGACGCAAACCATTTTAGTGCACATTGAGTTTTATTTACTTGGCTTTACTTATATAGCATTTTTTATAGGGCTTAAAAATATAGAAGAGAAAAAGATGCAAGTCGCTTGTAAATCAAGTTGACACTACGATATTTCAAAAACGCTTTGACCCAGTGAATTTGGAACAAAGATGTACTAAGTAGTAAACAAAATTTGTTTCAAATTTCAAGTCTCTATGTCAAAGATTTCTTGAAATATAATTGTGTAACGTTTTTTTGCAAGCGACTTGCATCTTTTTCTCTACTAAACCTTTCATTAAAATTTTTTTTTGAAATCGGGTTATAAATAAGTGAGATGCCTATGCTAAAAAAACGTTGTACTGCTTTAAACGCCAATATCTCGAAAACAATGCATTTTAGAAAAAAATAGTTTGAAACATTTTTTGACCAATTTAAAATTATCTTTCATATAAGGGCTAAATTAATAAAATACAATAATAATTGCCTTAATTATAATCAAAAAACGCTATAAATAGAAGTTTAACTCCATTTCCACCGCCTTATCACAATCGTTTACCCCCAAAATCTAATCAGCTCTTTAAAATACGATAAGAAAAAAATACTAAAAAAAACCGCTTGTCGATATCTTATTTAGAAATGGAGTTATCAAGTTTACAGACAGGCAGAGAGACAGACAGACGGACGAAAAAATTTGTTTTACTGATTTCGACTCAGAAAGGTCTAAAACGTCGAGAAATGTAAAAAAACATGGTCACAGATTTTGACTTTTCGGCAAAGATTTCAATACATCGGCACTAAGTGCTGATGTAATTATAAAATATTATAATTTATACACATATATAAATTTAAAGTTGTAAAATATGATTCAAACTAAAAAATACACAAAAGTATTCTACTTAATTAAGCTTGCCATAAGTCCAGGACTTTGTACAAAGTACACAATTATGTACAAGTAGTAGAGGGAACCACCGACCTGGTTCTGATTTTTGAACCAGTTTAACCCTCCGCCTATTTAATGACGTAAGTGGTGGCCCCGGTCTCAGAAACCACAAAATGGTCATAATTGCATTTTTATAAAATATTTGTAAAGTTGTAGCTAAAAGTATATTTAACAGGTTAACTGTCCCCATAAGGATTTTTTTTTGTTCCCTTATGTCCAGACGTTTTTTTTTTGCGATACGGAAAAAAGATCCAAGTCTAAATGTGAGTTACTGTTTTTGAAATGGGGCAGTCCTATTGTATATTCTGCTCTATTTTCTGCTTAGAAATATTAGTATGGGACTTTTAAGAAAGGTGAACCATGGTACCAGCATATGAGATAATTAATCCCAACAAGTTATTTTAACAGGTTCATAAAAGTGGCCAAACTGACAGGATCCTATTATAAAATAATTAATAGATGCAAATTTTTTGCAAAATGAATATTGACGTTATTAAAATTCAACCGAACTTGAGAAGGGTTAAGATAACAAGTTAAAAGAAATAAATCATTAAAAGTAAATAAAAACTGCTGTAGTTAACGTTGGATTACGTTGGTTTTGTGTTGGATTGGTGTTTTTTTAATAGGGGGTTTACTTTAATGTTATTTTTTTTGTTGTTTTTGTGTTTTTTTTTAATGGGGGCTAAATTACTTTTGTTTAATATAATAAATTGTTATGGACATTAAGTAATATGTGAATTTAATATTTATCTATTTGATGAAATCCCACCAAAACATTGTGGCTTGTGGAAACTATTTTCGTTCCCCATAAAAAAAAAACACCAAACCAACATAAAACCAACGTAAGCCAACCTTAACGTAAACCAACATCTCCCAATAAAAAAAAACACCAAACCAGCACAAAATCAAAATAAACCAACGTTAACGTAAACCGACGCACCTATTAAAAAAAAAGAATACTAACCAGAAATTTGTATGTTAACAATTTTTTGTTATAAAAATAAAAAAATTGAATTATCCGTACCTAATTTTATTCAAAGTTTTAGTTATAAAACCAAAAATCAGTGCAAAAATATTAAAATATATCAACGACTATTTCACAAACAATATATAGGCCAATCAAAACCTTACATTTTTAGTTTCTTGACCAATCAGATCAAAATAAATCTGATAGTTTTTGCACAAGTTCAATTATCACTTGGTTACTATGGAAACAAGAAACTGACAGTTTTTGACATCTTAATAAATCTCATATATTTGAAAAATGTGTTTTTAATTTTTGAAGCTTACCTTTAGTTGATTTATTTTTATTGATAAGCAATATAAATGCTTATTTTATTACCAAAACATCCTAGGTATAAACCCTAATTAATTTCAGATAATATATTATATTTTATGCATTTTCCATATTAAAAGCTTTAAATCACTGATATTCATAAATTTTAATTTATTTAATTGAATCTTGGTATTAAAAATAGGCCACTCAAAACTAATTTAAATACTTATTTGATGATGAAATTTTACTTCAGCTACATTTCTGATTCTCTGTATTTTAAAGAGGAGTACAAAATTCGAAAAAAAATAGATATGTCCATTTTTGCAAGAACCCTCTCAAGTTAATGAGTATATTCCACGATTTCACACCTTCGTGATGTCGGACGCCTTGGGGGGTTAAGGTGTATCATGGGGGCCTTTGATGCAGAGAAGTCAAGGGACTGCCCCCTCCAGTCAAGATTGCGTGTGGATATTTCAATTTACTTACTGTCAGTTATTGTATGTTGTTTAGATCGTTAAACAGTGGCGGATTACTGAATTCATGAAATTAAATACACTGCCCAGTAAAAGAGCTTTCCCATTTTCACCTCCGTGCATGAAATGTATTGTTTATTATCAGCAGTACATGGCGAATTTCCAGTACTCACATAGGCGCCGCACTATGTCGCCAAATGAAAAAAAAGTGTCCAAAATTTATTTTATTACTAAAATTGAGTAAAAACTCTTTAATATACATAAAAAAATAGTTTAGTCACATTTTGAGTTTTTACTCCCGAGGTATACACTACTTTTTGCACGGCCGACTTCAGAATTCAACAAAAATGGTAGATTCCCCATGCGAAAATAAGACAAAAAGTTCCTATAAAGGTTGGCCCGGAAATAAGCCCTAAGGGAGCTAGGACCCTCCTAAGGGTATATGTGAAAAGTAATTTTATTTAATATCTCTGGAACCCTATGAATCACAGTAACAAATTTTTTCACATGCCTTAACATTCATAAAGGTTATCATTTTATGTAACATTTATTTAATAATTTTTACCAGGGTCGTGCAAAATGGGGGGGGGCGATGTCACTCTTTTGGCAAAATTATTAGTTTTTCGGCCTTATGGTTACCAAATTGTAGATCAGGATTTAACTAAAATGGGAGTATAACATAACTCAGGGGGGGGGGGGGCAGGTTAGGGTCAAAATTATTATATTTCTCTTATTTAGGGTAAGAACTACCTGCATACCAAATTTTAGCTTCCCAAAAAGTTTTTAAGAAATGCGTACCCAAGCTGGAAATTTTTGATATGAAATTTTTAAAAATGTCAAAAACGTCAAAAAATATCGCAAAAGAAATGCTTATATCTTGCAATGGGCCAAAATGGGCACTCTTATATTTATACAGTATTACTATTACATATTTAAGAATAGTTTTACGTATATATCTGATGGACAACGATGGACTAAAAAAACTATTCTCAAATTTTATGTGTCATCGACACGTAGAAAAAGGGCCTCAAAATTATCGCTAGAATTTTACGTAAAAAATGTTTTTTGGTATATATTAATAAATATATCTTTAAAGACATATACTTGCTATGCTTATTCCAAATTTTAAGCAAAAATATTAGTTTATTTGGAAATTAGGATGGTTTTTGTGTTAGCATGTCAAAATGGGTTTTTGATCAACCGTTATGCATCGGCATATTCCCAGATTTATTGCAAATAAAATTAATGACTTTTTCTAATGTAGAAAAGTATAATCAATAACTTTGAATGGTTTTTGATTCTTATTTCTAAATTTCATTTGCTAATTTATGGACTTTAAATATTTAAATTTTTATTTCTTTTTATCTTGATTTTTTTTAATGATTTCGTTTAAATGAGTAAGGTGGAAAAAAAAGTTATCGATAAATAAAAATTAAAAACTTTCGTATTCTTAAAAGATAAAAATCGAATGTCGTTTTTTTCCTTAAAAAACATCGATATATATACATATGTATAGTTAATATGTATAGTCAATGTTGCTGTGTGTAACAAATTAGTCGTCAAATGTTTCGATTTAGTGACCCTTATAAAAATTTCCCTCATAATTCGGCAAAATTATTCCGTAAGCCTATGTTTCTGTGTTTATTTTCAACTTTAATGAGTCATAGCTGAGTTTACGCCGACTACTGATTACCAGATGCACTTTCAGTAACCTTAAAAAATCCAATATACCAATTTTAACGAAAACTACCCCTGACCCCTAAGGGGGTGGATTTAGAAAAAATGTATTTAAGATTCAGTTTTAGCACCCTCAAAAACCTCAATATATAACATATCAAGAAAACTACCCCAAGTCCCTCAGGGGGTGGATTCAGAATTTTTTTTAATATTAAATTCACCTTCAGCAACCTCAAAAACCCAAATATACAAATTTTCACGAAAACTACCCCCGCCCCTCAGGGGGTGGTTTTAGAATCTTTTTATTGTCAGATTCACTTTCAGCAACCTCAAAAAAACTCAATATACGAATTTTAACGAATACTACCCCCGCCCCTCAGGGGGTGGAGTTAGGATTTTTTTTATTATCAGATTCACTTTCAGCAACCTCAAAAAACCTAATATACCAATTTTCACAAAAACAACCCCCCGCCCTTCAGGGGGTGGAGTAAGAATTTTTTTATTATCAGATTCACTTTCAGCAATCTCAAAAACCCAAATATACCAATTTTCACGAAAACCACCCTCAGTGAAATTAGAAAAATTCTATTCTCAGATTCAGATAGACCTCAAAAACTCCTATATACCAATTTTTACGAAAATAACAAAAGTATTTAAAAATATTTATCTCCTCACTCCCTTAGGGTGGAGTTAGGAAAAAAATATTATCAGATTCAATTTCAGTAACCTTAAAAACCCCTCTATAACAATTTTCTATTTTTTGTAAAAAAAATGTATTTTCCCCATTTGCCTCCCTTGCCGCCCCTCAATGTTAACCATTAACAATCTCGAGCGAGAACTTTTGGTAAGATACCTGTATGCCAAATTTCAAGTTTCTAGCTTAAAGCGTTCTTAAGTTATCGTGTTGACAAGATTTCCCGGACAGACCGACCGATCGACCGACCGATCGACCGACCGACAATTTTTTTTTGCTCGGAATTGATTTATATTGAAATAAAACGTCATAAAACGCAAAAATAAGCAAAAAAAATTCATTTTTTGCATTCGTGTATTTTATTTACAAAAAGTTATTCCACAAATTCTATTCAGTTTTTAAACATAATTTTCACATAAAATTTTAATTACATTTGAAATTACAAATATTCTTTAACATTTTTATTATCTGTCGATAGTTTAAAAGAACTATAACTATGAACATTAGATATAATAGAAAATATAATGCAGGTACTTTATTTTTATGATCTCTTTTATTATTATAAACTTCACAGCGCTTAAGCGCAAGCCGTGAAGATATGTATTGCTACGCATTCCATTATATACTACTCACTTTTCCAAAAAATAAAAAAATATATTTTTTTTAAGTTGAACCCCGAAATAACTTTTTTATTTTTGGGGGAATTATTTTCAAAACCAGTTGGGATCTTCCCCTCGTAGAACTTAATTTTTCCTGAAAATTTCGAGCCGATCGGATAATTCGTTCTTGCAATATCGTGTCCACAAAAATCGTGACATCAGACCGACGGACAGACAGACGAACTGATGGACAGACGGACATACCAACTATTGCATATTTTGAAATTATGTACCATCTTACTCAAACAGGAGGTGTCTAACTTTTGCATAAAGTCACATGTTTATATTGGCACTGGTGTTGTTACAAAAGGCCAATAGAAAAACCACGTAACCAACAAATGCTCGAAAAGAGATAGATCTCACGAACTAACTTAACTGTTCAAAGTTTAATGTTTTTGATGTTTTCCATAATTTTTATAAATTTATTTTCTTTGCCCCTAAAGAAAGAATTCTACTTCTAGACTACTTCTAGAAGTAGTTTACTTTAAGCTTTGTATATTTTTTTAGATAAATGCACAGTTTTCGGTATCAAAATTGGCATCTCAGCATCACACACGTGTGCAGTTTAATATTTTTTTTACAAAATTTAAGCCTCTACCCCTAAAAATAAGGTTAGTTTACTTGAAGACGCGTTCACTTTTAGTTTCCCAAATTAAAGTCTTACGTTAGTAAAAATTAGATTTTTTTTGTGGTTTTTTACTAAAAATAAAATTCTTAAAAAAAAAATATTTTCAAAGCATTTTTTTTCTTTAATTTTTACTTTTTTATTTTTTGAAAATATTTTTTTTTTGAAAACATTTCTTTTTTTTTAACTGATATTCTACACAACTCTATATACCATGCGAAGATTAATGGAGATATTCTAGTTTTGCAAAAATCAGTTGAGATAAGACAATAAAATTTGTAAAAAATAGTCAAAAATGAACTCCACCCCCAATCCCCTTTTAGAAATAACCGCAACTTTTTTTTTAATGGTACCCATATAATATTTGGGTCGTTTTGGACAAACCTTGTTTAAAATACCATTTAATATTTCTAACATAATTATAATAGCCGGTATATAAAACCATAAAACTCACAAGAACATGATTTCCTTTTTTTTAAATTTTTTTGAATAATGTAACTTAACTGACCGTTTAAAAAAAAATTCTTCACGAAGTAACCTATCTGCAGACTCATTTTTAATGTTTTTTTCTGTAACTTTTAAACACATTTAAATAGTACATAAGGGAACGTTCAAGAATTACGTAACGCAAATTTTGATAATTTTGGACTTTTTAAGCCTCTAGTTACGAGACACGGTTTCTTTAATTGCATATTTCTTAATATCCTAAGCTTCACATAAATTTAAAGTTCTCGGCTGGGATCGTCACATAATTTTGGGGCACATTTGAGACACATAACAACAATGATCCCAGCCGATAACTTTGTTGATATCGTAAGCGTCACATAATTTTGGGACTTTTTTTCGTAACGTTCCGTCTAATTATGTGATACTTACGATATCAACAATGTTCTTGGCTGGGATCTCGCTTACGATATTAATAAATATGCAAGTAAAGAAAACCGTGTCTCGTTTTACTTACATAATTCTTAATATCATACATAAAGTTCTCGGATGGGATCACATAATTTTGGGACACTTTTGCGTCACGTATGTAATTTCGAGACACTTTTGCGTCACATAACAACAATGATCCAGCCGAGAACTTTGTTGATATCGTAAGCGTCACATATTTTGGGATAATTTTTCTTAACGGTTTCAGCCCTCTACCCCCCGTCTAAAACATATTAATGTTAAAACAACCTTCTTATTTTTCACTAAAAACTCATGCTATTCTATTTTATTGCCATTTAGTTTTTCCCACCTCTATTATTATCTCACCAAAATTGAACAACACAGCCTAAAGCCACAAACGGCAATAAATCCCGATTTACACCGCCCTATTGAAAGATAAGGGCATTAACTGGCAGAGGCCCTATGTTTTGCAGCATGTTCAAATGCATCGCGTCTTATCAGTGCACATTTAGCCTGTATCCAATAAATCGCATAAATTTAACTATTGGTGAAGGGATGATATAAAGAGTTAGATAATATGAATTTGATACACTTGTCATAATTATATTGGGGTCCTTTTCAAGTATTTTTGATAAAATTTCTGATGTTTTAACTTACATGTTACAACTTAAGAATAGTACTCAGAAAACCAGCTTGAGAGTCTAGTATATAGCATCCTAAACTTGCTTTCATACAGCAAGAAATTATTGAGACATTCAAAATATTTCTCAAAAGTTGAATTAAAAATGGACGCTATAATTTTACGTCTAAAAGAACTCATAATTATATCGAAATATGTATGCTATTTTATTTTAATTTAAGGTCTTATTATTATAGGTTCCATTTTTAATATTAAATGCTCCCTAGTTTTAGACGGTAAATTAATAAACTATTTTAGGTCTATAATAATAAGCATTTATTTGATAAAATTTAGGAAGACCTAATAATGAACAACTTTATGTCGAAAATATATAGTTTATATTGGTTTAATTGAGAACATGCTATAAATGAACTATTTTAAGTCCAAAATGCACTGCTTATATCGTCTCAATTTAGCTCGCTAATAATGCTTCTATTTTTCGCACTAAATTGCTTGTATATTTTAAAATAGTATTTATTTGTTTCTTTTTTTCTTACCAGATGTTTAGTATTACTAAAGTTTTCAGAATAGATGCAAAAATTCTTAATTAATTAAAGTATGTTCCGGGATGTATAAAGGGCTGAAATTTTTGCCAAGTATTTATTTTCCATGTATCTATAAGCATGTAAAATCTTATGGTTGCAGGCGATTTAGCCCAAAATACGATACCCTCCGTTATAAGTAAACTTAAAGATGCAAGAAAGTGTCTGTAAGGATTATAACCTAAAATGCAAATAAATTAACTATCGTGTAATTTTCTAAGATCTAAATTGTGTACGAATTGTGTACGAACGTAAGGTACGTAACGACGGAATGACCCATAGCCGATCTCCTTGTACTCTTACACTGAGATAAATTTTTACATCCACGTGTATGGGTAATTTACTTGCAGCTGCTGCTGATGTGAATTTACACTCGAAGCGTTAATATAATTGCGGTGTGTATTATATTTTTGCATCCAGTGTGTAAAGTTTACACCAACGCGTAAATATACATTTTACCTAAAACCCTTCAATTTATTAAAAAAAATAGAATAACCATTTTGTTATTTTTCTATTTATGAATAGTGTTTTATGGAAAAACTACGCAACAGAAAAATAAAACGTTTATTCGTAATCAGCGCTACAAAAAGTACCAATATAAAATAGAAACAGAAAACATACACAAGTCTTAACAACTCAAAATTCGCAGGCCAGTGTCACCGCCTAAATAAGTAAAATATTATAAAATGTATGTTTTAAGGATATTGTATTAATCACACTTTTTAAATATTTACTTTTAATCAACACTTAACAATTATTTCTTTAAAAAATCTAGCACACACAAAATTATACGTACGCTCTTACAAACGTAAACAATTATAATGGTCGACAGCCACCAGACTCTGGCTTCTCGAGTCACGTGACTAGCTTAACGCCCGCGATTGGCTGGCTTGTACATCAGAAGTGTGATTTTTTACACTTCGGGTGTATCGTTGCTAAAGGTATGTTTATAAAAATACACTTTCTTGAGCTCCGAGTGTATTGTTGCAGAAGGTATGGATGTAAAAATACACACTCTAGGTCAAAATCACCTCACCTATGTAGTGTGACATCAATGTTGATGTACATTTATATAAAGGTGTAAGATTTACACATTTATAGGGTGTATGTTTTTACACCTTTTCAATGTAATTTCTTTCAGTGTACAGCTCAATAATTTCGTATTGGTAAATTGAGCCATCAAACGAGGAATATCATTAAGTAAAGAAATAACACTCATTTTACCGGCACGCATAACCATGGTTGCAACCCATCAATTTTCGATCCACAGTGTGTAAATAACAATTCAATAAATCAAAGTTAATGACTGTACTTTGCTTGATGCTTTCCAAATAATTTCCTAATACTGTAATAATAGAGTACGTACAGATTACCGATCTATTCCCAGATATTTTTTTATTAAAGCGTTTTTAATCTTTTTTATACTAGTGGATAATATTTCACGATGAAACTATAGTTTCATATGAACAAAAATCTTATAATTGGCGGTTTGCGGTCCCCAAGGGATTAAAATGAAAAAACTATTTTTTCTACGACTGCTTTAGAATGTAAGCAAATACACACACTTTTAAAACACAGAATGAATCTATTCTAGCTCTAGATACGGTATGAATATTCCGTATCAAGTGTTAGAATGAGCACATGTAGTGCCATCTCTTGTTTATAAAAGTAAAGAACACTGTAGCAAAATTAGCAAAAAAATATATATTTTACCATGAAACATTGAATAATTTAATGCAATTTAAAGTTTTGCTTTAAAATTACATAACGTTTACTAGTTTTTCTTAATATTTGACCAGTTTTTTATCAATTTAGTTCAAAAAATTAAAACTGCTCCATCTATTGTTATATATTTAAACCTGATATCTGTCACAACAATCTGACATAACCTTCAATTTTTGCATTATAATTTGTAAATATGTGCTAAAATTAAATAAAAATCTTTTTTCAGTACTGATTTGATAAAATTATTAAATAACGTTAATTGCTTTATTTAATAATATGTGTTTTGTTGTATTTACAATGTCGAGTCACAAAAAACATTGTTTTTAACCTTGTCCGCAGTTTAAAGCCATACAGTGTTTCATATTTGTAGTCGAAGAAAAAGTATAGTCATTCCGCACTCGCGGGACCGTCATACTCGCCTGCCGGCTCGTATGACAAACTTTCCGCTCTTACGGAATATTCTCTATTCCATACTAGTTATAGAATATACTATTTTACTTGTTTTGCAACAATATTCAATGATATTCCACAATGTTTTTTATAAAATTCCGAGGGGTGTCTCACTGGCCAAAAAGTATACATGTATTGTCAAAAATGCAAAATAATGTCTTAATGTCAAGTAATGTCAAGGTAATGTCAAGGTAATGTCAAGGTAATATCAAGTAATAAATAATAAAATTAAATATGCTCCTAACAAGAGTATCCCGTCGGGCTGGGACAGACGGACGCAAAACCGGGCGATCCTATACGGGTATTTCGTTACGGACCCAGGGTCCGGGACACTTTAAAAATGAACATAGGTAGTGGTAAGTATTCTTTAGTTGGCCGCAGTGTTTTATTTGAATGAATGGTTAATTTTTTTACTTATACGCCATTACTGCTTGTATGATTTTTGATAACTAAAAAAAAATCGTTTTTTAAGTTTAAGTTTATGTTTAATGAATATGATACAATAGAAATAAAAACACCCATCCCATGTCATGTTTCAGAACTAACCTCCCCCTTTCGCGTAGAAATTTTCACGAACGCAATGTCTACGAGCAGGCGTAAATAGTAGATAATGTCTACGCACATGCCCACTAGGAAATAATGTCTGTAATGTCGAGTAATGTCAAGTAATGTCTTGTAATATCAAGTAATGTCTTGTAATGTCGAGATAATGTCAGCTAAAGCGTACATGTATTGTCAAAGGTGAGACGCCCCTCATAAAATTCAAAAAAAAAATCACTTTAAGAAGTGTTTCTTTGTCCTAGAGCAATTTAAAGAAGCGAAACATCATTTCGGGAACAGTCCCCTGGCCTAAATTCACACAATCAAAATGCATCAATTTTAAAACGGCTTTTTAATGGCTTACAGGGGAAAGTAATATTTTGTTGGTAGCAGTTTTTTTACAATGCACTTGAATTAAATTTAAGTTTTTTGTAGCTTCCTTCATAGCTATTCTCCCCACTATACCCAGGGATGGAGGTGTGGACGCCCCTCAACCACAATAGAGTTGGGAAAACGAAGTCTTCATTTGGGAATATTATGACGTTAATAATAAATCTTGTCATTAACTTCTTACGTTATGTAAAAAAAATTGCAGTCCTGAGTAAAAAAGTTCGAAAAATCTAAATCTTAAGTTGGGAAATTTTTGTTTTTGGCCCTTCCCCCAATCTAAAGTTTATTTTTTTAAGGTATAGTTATTTTAAATTTGCCGCTAAATACTCCACAAAGTCCGATTTACACTGAAGCATGTGGCTTGTTTTGAATGTCAACATAACCAAAATTTATAATTTTTGTTTACTTTGTTTTTATGATGTTTTGATGTAAAAAAAGAGAATTGATAAATCTGTTGCTAAAAACACTTTTGTATTCCTGTAGAAACAAAATTTGCTTATAAAATCACTTTTATTCCAATAATTTAGAGGAATAAACCGTTGTTTTGTTCTCGTTAATGGTAGTCATTTCGCTTACGACCAACGAACTAATAAATCTTCTCTCTAGAATAGGCATTTCATTCGATAAAACTGACAAAAACGTCGGCAACATAAACATTCGTCTGTCTTACTCGCACATCTTTGTTCTAACAGAGACAACAATGCCAGTTACTGGTAATTGTCATTGTTCAGGCCTGAATATACCTACTATTTGTTTACAAACAAACCGAGATGTTGGCGATACTTTATTTTAACGGTATGCGTATTTTAGAAAGAAGAGTTATTAGTTCGTTTCTTACGACACATGGGTATCTTACGTTGCTATGGTAATTTTGAGATTGTTTACAAGCGGGAAGGTTTAAAATAACTATACCTTAAAAAATAAACTTTTTTTCTATTTTGCGACTCTTATAAGCTCATAATCACACGCATTTTGCGTGTTCTTATAGGCCCATAAGAGGTCTGTACTTTTTTTTTCTGTTGGGTTGGCAACATACAAAAGCCTATCTCTTGACGTTTTGCGTGCAAATGTCAATGTCGATTTAAAGTTTAATTTTTTACAAAATTTTGGGTTTGGGTTATTTTTTACCGTGTTAAAATTTTGGACTAGTTAATTGCAGTGAAAAAAGAAGAGAGGACTGTAAAATATATCAAAATATCATTTGTTCTTAGAATTTTAAACATAGTGTAAACTGTAATGCCAACCCAAAACAAAAATCACTAAATCAGACATCAATTTAAATGTAAGTATTTTAAATTTTAAAGCAAAATAGAAAAAATTGTATAAAGCACTCGTTTCATAACTTGTTTTTAGAGCACTAGTTCTTTAGAAAACTCGCCCCAAGCGGCTCGTTTTCTTACCTTGTAGTCGTGCGCTTAAAACGTATGTTATGAAACTAGTACTTTAATATACTATTAGCGGCATTACTGACTATACTGCAATTTTCTATTTCTGCTCAAAATACATCTCAATATTCTATTAATTACTTCTCGGCGATAAACATAATTAAACAATTGCCTGTTATTGTCGTTTCCGTTCAAAGACATACAATATCATGTTTTACAACAATAAGCCATTGTATCTTAAACATGAAATTGAGATATCGAATAAATTAATTATATGCTCTTCGTAACTCTATTGCTAGAAAATTACACAGGTTTACAAAAAAAAAGTCAGGACTATTTGACCGGACCATGGTATTCCTAGGTATTTTGGCACCCTGTATCAGATCCCGGGGTCAGTTTTGCCCCATCACGTCAGGATAACGAGATTTCAAGGTCATTTGGAGGTCAAAATGGTGATTATTTGGGAGCGGCCTCGGGACAACATCTCAACGTACATAAAGTATTCTAGACCTACACAGTTACCCGTGAAGTTAACAGGTCGCTTGAGATATTGTCGCGGGGCCGCTTCCAAAAAATCACAATTTTGATCTCAAATTACCTTGAAATCTCATTTTCCTGACGTGATGGGGCAAAACTGACCCCGGGATCTGATTCAGGGCGCCAAAATACCTAGGAATACCATAGTCCGGTCAAATAGTCTTGACTTTTTTTTTTTTTGTAAACCTGTGTTATCATTCAATTATTTCTAAAATGATCAAAAATTAACCTTTTAAAAATTGTTGTTTTTCTATTTCTGTATCGTAATAATTACATTAAGACACCCGAATAGGGTTTCTCAATGTAAATAATATCAAACTCCTTTTTTGCGTATTGTCGATAAATTTATTTAATTTTTAGAAAAAATACAGAAAAAACAGAATAAAATTGAGAAATTCTTGATCCTTACTCATATTGGAGTTGATTTAAATAAACCATAGGGTTATTCCATCAAATCGTGACATGACTGGCTTTAAATAAAATACAGATTATTATTAGGTAGCTTAGCGAGTTCATAAGTTATTGTGTCCACAAGATTTCTCGAGCAGAACGACCTACAAAAATTAATCGAACGACTGAGAGACCGACGGATCGACCAAAAGATCGACCAAAAGATCGACCGAAATATTCACTAACCGACAATTTTTTTTGTTCTAAATTGATTAAAAAAAAAATTTAAATTTTTTGCACGAATACAAGGCTTTTCCAAAATTTTAAAAACATTGAAATGGGAAAGCAATACCTGGGAGAAATACTGAAAGTGTATCAGTCGAAGTACACTCATACAATACATTGTCAAGATACGGACTTTTAATGTAACGTAAGCAACGAATTGCCTTGTAACGTAAGCAACAGATATTTCGTCTTTTAAAACATAAATCAGCAATTATAATTATTAAAGATTTAAAAATTTTAGCCTTATTTCTTAAATCTTTTCAAATGCACATTTAGTTTTAAAAATATTTTATATTCTGGAATAGAACAGAAATTTAAAAATACATGTACTAAGTCAACATCTATTTTTTATTTATTTATTATATTTATTATTATTATTTATTCTACGGGAAAACAAAATGTAACATAAGCAACATCACATAAAATTATAAATTTATCACAAATTAAACTTATTATTCTAATTATAAATATATGTTTTGTTCCTTTATTATTTACTAAAAATAAATATTGTATTTAAATATTATGTCATTTAATATAATTGAGGAATTTATACATTTAAAAGTTAAAATAGGCGTAAGATGTAATGTAAGCAACGCTGGAATTACGCCGTAAAATTTTTTATCTCTCCAAAAGTTAAATTTATTGTGTATTAAACATACATTACAGCGAAAATTGAATGGTAATTATATACCAAGGTATAAAGACATTTTTTTATAGCCGAGCGTATTAAATCCTGAGATGAGTATACGCGTAGCAACGAGGGATATAAGAGTGCGAGGCTATGATAGTTTATCCTACCGTGGTTTATATTTTTTTTTCACTACTGGTACATTTCTTCTTATTATTTAAACTTTTTTATCAGTAATGAAGTAAAATGTTTGCTGGATATTAATTAGCAGCGAAAACACAAGTGGCCTTTGAAATCGCTATTTTTTAAAATAAATTTGTTCCCTAAAAGTTAACAAATAGCCTTTTTATACCAAAACATACCATTTAATAAATAACAACTTTTATCCACGGCCGTGATTAATGGACCTATTAATCACGGGTCTGTATAAATAAAACGTTTAAAATTAAAAACGACGGTGGATAAAGTATAGAATTCTACTCGCGTATAATAGCTATTAATCATTTGGGTGATTAGGTCTCTCGCCTTTCGGCTCGTGTCCCAAAATTCACCCTCATTGATTAATAGCAATTATTATACCCTCATTGAATAATATACTAATACCCTATTCCTTGACAGAAAACATCACATTAAGGCTCTCTAGTTTTAGCAGGGTGAGTATACTAAGGATTTTAAAGCATTGTATAAGCTCACAGCTTCTTTCTTTTATTGTAATTCGATTTCCACTCCATACAGTCTTTATGTTATAAGCCGCCTTTGATGATAATAATTCTAATTTAATAACGAGTGTTTTGTTAAGCCAAGAGGCTGAACTATAAGCAATAATCATTATAATCATTATTAAATAATATGTAGTAATATTTTGCATAACATAAAGATATATTTTTACGACGCTTCTCTTATTAATTTATTAATTATAAATAAACCATTTAAAAATACCACTACAAAAAAAATATATATATTAATTTAAACAACAAAAAAAAAACGAAAAAGAATCAAAAAGAAGTAACAGTAAAAAAAGTGAAAAATAAAGTTTAGTGCCTTATAGACAGCAAACTATTTAAATCTTAAATTCTGTAGTAGAGCAGTACAACAAAAAAGTTTTATTCTAATCGAACTAGGGGTCTTTACAGCGCAGTCCATTACCGCGAATCCGTTACCGCCCCACCGTTACCGCGCATGGACTTTACCGCGCTTAAACTTTACCTCAAAAGCCATTACCGCGAAGAAAATAACAGCGAAGGGGTCAATACCGAGCATGGACTTTACCGCGAAAACCATTACCTCGCATAATTTTTTTAATTTTTTTTTTAAGAAAAAAAGATTAATTAAAAAAAATAAATATTTTGCAGAAAACAATCAAACAGTTCTAACTGATATATTTGCTGGATCAGGGTTGTGGTCATTACTAGTTTCCTTTAAAACATTTCCGTCCGAAGTATGCAAACGCCCCTTGCAACAAAGCACGTCGTAATTTACGCACTTAATTTTTTTTTTTAATTTTTAACAGTGTTTTCTTTTCTGTATATGAAATGTTTATTTATACACAGCGAGGTCTTTGCCCCTAGCAACACACACATAAAAAACCCAAACACAGATATATGGGTACATTTAGTAAACGTTCCACTTTGTCAATAAAAATCCAAACCAAAACCAAAACCAAAACTAACCAAACCAAACTGCCATCAGTCCCACGGAAATACCCTTACATAAAATAAAAATAATGTATAACGATTTTCGATGTAAAAGCCATACGCTGTGAAGACCGTTTGCGTAATGAACTGCACGGTAATGATCTTCGCAGTAAAGGACATGCGCGGTAATGGATTGTCGCGGTAATGGCGATCTCGGTAATGGACTGCGCGGTAATGGTCTTCGCTGTTGTTTTTTCGCTGTAAAGTCCGGAGCCCAACCGCGGTATCACAAAAAATAACAGGATGTGAGGATATTTGTTCCCTTTGACAAAGAACATCCCATATATACTTTTTTATTCGAAAAGACCCTTAATTTTACAATAATTGTAAGGAATTATTACTACGCATATAAAATATAGTTTATAAAACTATTCCATATGGTGTCACTTGATCTTTACTTATTATCAACAGTTGTTCTGAAATAATTAGATATATCAATAAAATTAATGGATGTTTTTTCTTCCAATTAATTATATTAACAATTACAATTGTTTTATATTCATTTTTACATTAATAATTATGATAACAAGACATAAATTTACATTGTTGATATTTAATATAATTTATGATTTTAAATAGCGTGCTTGAGATAGTAAATATAAATAACTCTGTAATGAATGATAATTCGACATTAATTAATAATCAGTATTATTAATTTGAGCCATTTCTCCTCAATGACTATTTATTATATCGATAAAAAATCTAAAACAGAAAATAAAATTAAAATGTTCTTATCAGGCGCACCTATTTCTAGATGCGCTGGTAAGGTATTGCTTTTAAAATAATACTTATCTGCTATATCTTCTTTACCTAAAAAATATTATTAGTCAATGCATTACCAAAGTTTAAAATTTTTGCCTAAATAAAGAATTTTCAATAAAATTCTTGATAAATCGTTAAAATAATTAAAAAAGAACGAAAAACTGAATAAAAGTTAACTTCTAACGTTTCGGGATCTAATTTGATCCCGTTTTCAAAGAAAATTATTAGTTTTGAAAGAATTTGTGCAATATTTGGCTTTACCAATCAAAATATGACAAATGTCAAAATATGTAATTTCGAGGTAATTGAAACAAAGACACCTGTAACAATAAAAAGGTGTAGAGAAATTAATTTGGAAAAGGCGTTTTTGTTGAAAATTTTAATTTTTCCAAATTAACTTCTCTACACGTTTTCAACAAAAACGCCTTTTCCAAATTAATTTCTCTACGCCTTTTTATTGTTTCAATTACCTCGAAATGACATATTTTGACATTTTTCATATTTTGATTGATAAAGCCAAATATTGCACAAATTCTTTCAAAAACTAATAATTTTCTTTGAAAACGGGATCAGATTAGATCCCAAAACGTTAGAAGTTAATTTTTATTCAGTTTTTCGTTCTTTTTAAATTATTTTAACGATTTATCAAGAATTTTATTGAAAATTCTTTATTTAGACAACATTTTTAAACTTTGGTAAGGTATTGACTAATAATATTTTTTAGGTAAAGAAGATATAGCAGATAAGTATTATTTTAAACGCAATACCTTACCAGTGCATCTAGAAATAGGTGCGCCTGATAAGAACATTTTAATATTATTTTCTGTTTTAGATTTTTTATCGATATAAAGTCATTGAGGCGAAATGGCTCAAATTAATAATACTGTAAATATATATATATATATACGCCTCAAATAAATTATAGATTCTATTTAATTAATTATTACCAGTGTTTTTTTGCAAATATTAACTTTTTGTTTCCCACCCCTGATTTTTTTCCATAAATTGATTTAACACGCCATAAGAAGCAATTTAGGCAAATATAAAAAAATCGACCGGATCGATCGTTTTTTTACGTTTTTTCTAATTTATTGTACTATATTCATAGGACGTGTCTGTAGAGCAGTATATAGAAATATATAACGATTTGAGATATCAACTTCAAATTTAGAACTCTTAAATAAGACAACTTAAACTATCTTTTTATCATATATTCGATATTTTCAGCTCTTAAAAAGTTGGCAGGGGGGCATGGGGGGACATTTTTTTAAATGGAAAGGGGGGTCGTGTGATACATCATTTTAAAGCTTATAAAATTCTCTATTTAAACTAACATTTTTAAATTTTTCAAAAATGTTTTTTAAGGTTTTGATTTTTCAAATTTTTGTGCTAAAACATTCGATTTTTTAAGTTTTTTATTATAAATTTTTATTTATGTCAACTAAAATTAGTTTAAAAGTATAGTTAACATTTTTTTAAGATGAAATTAGGCATTTTTAAAAAATAATTTTTTTTTAGAGGATTTTTTACATTAATACCCATATTCAACCCCATTTTAAACCCATTTTTTTTTTATTTAAAAATATGGAGTTAAATGGAGAATTTTATAAGCTTTAAAATGATGTATTGCACGACCCCCCTTTCCATTTAAAAAAATGTGCCCCCATGCCCCCCTGCCCACATTTTAAGAGCTGAAAGTATTAAATATATGCTAAAAGATAGTTTAAGTTGTCTTATTTCAAAGTTCCAAATTTGAGTCGATATCTCAACTGGTTCAAAAGTTAAGAGGGGGGGTGACTTTTGGACCGCTCTGTATTTTATATATAATAATAAAATTATTAATTATAGTCACTACATTACAAAAAAGCCGTATCTCCAACGCCAAAGGTCGTACATTTTTTTCTAATGAATTATTGTTTAAGGGTGAAGTCCAGCGAAATTTCATTTTTTTTGCATTTTTGGATTTGAAATCTCATGGAACGTCGAGAAAATGTGAAAAAAGTGGGTGTTAAAAAATATCGGTCTGTCTGCTTTCTGTCTTCAAACCTTGTAGCTTTTAAACTAAATGTCCGATTTAAAAGATTCTTTCAATAAACGATTTAGGACCTTTGTATTTTGAGTGACCTTAAATATGGTTAACATTGGCAAGGAAGGCAAGGAGACAAAAATTTCATCCGCTCAAGTCCGGTTTATAAACCATTTATACCCGCCCAGACCCGTCATTTCCAGCAGGGTTATTATTGACCGTAGGGTAAAAATTCTTGCACATGTACACAAAATTCGTTACCTATTGAGAAAACACATTGGCTGTGTTCAATTTAAACACAAAACTAATCAAAAGTTAACAAATAATAATAATAATAATAATAATATAATAATAATTTATTCACCAATAAAGATACATACAGTATAATATAAGTCAAAATACGAAATATAAAAAATTACAAAGTATGTAATAAAAAGTACACAATATATACTTAATAAATTTGAAATAAAAATATAATTACACCGGCACACAAAAAAAAAAGTTAGGACAGAAATTTTTAATTTTATACAAAATTATAAAAATATTAATTTATTATTCCATCAATCTATTTTCTAATCATCGTACAGAGTGATATTGGTAGACTGACAGTTTCGGGCTGCTGGCCCTCTTCAGTACCAAGAGTCAACTCTACACGCTGATTAAGAAAACGTTTTTAGACTTTACTCGCAAAAGGAATATAGCCATTAGATTGATGTAGACTTGTGCGCCATCTATTTCTAGATGTAGACAACTACTCATACCTCTCCTAATCTGGAGACTTTGAATGGTAGCAAGTTGAAGACTTGTGTGTCTCAAGCACATAGTACCACTAACGGGTGGTTAGACGTAAAATTAGTAAGGACAGAAATTTTTAATTTTAAACAAAATTATAAAAATATTAATTTATTATTCTTATTCTATTATTTATTGGGAGAATATAAAAATTTACCTCGAAAATTTTTACCTCGAAAAAAATTACCTCGAACACCGTTACCTCGAAAAAATTTACCTCGAAAGCCCATTACTTCCCACGAAAATTACCTCGAAAGGACATTACCTCGAAAGAAAATACCTCGAACTGCATTATCTCGCATAAAAAATTACCTCTAAAATACATAATTTTTTAAAAATTATAAAAATACTAAAACAAACAATTTTTTTTTTAGAAAAAGAAGCAAAATTTGACAGCAATAAACTTAGTTATTTAAAGTAATAATATTGATATATTATACAAAAAGAAAGTATTTGAAATCACAAATAATCAAAAAGCTGTCAATAAATCTACAGCAACATTTTTTTATAAAAAAATTTATAGAGCACTGCATTATATTACTTCATTTAAACAAAATGTTTATAGATTGATGATTTAGTTTTCTTTTTATGCACTTTTCTTGTTATTTCTTCTTGCTAAAGCAAATTATTTGGATTTTTTTATAAATGTCAAAATAATGTCTTGATTGACAATAAATTTTAAACAAGATGAAAACCTTACATAAGGAACTAAATATATTCTGCCAACCAAATAACAAGAAACAAATGACCATCAACTCAGATAGATAATGCGCGGAGTTTAGGTTAATTGATTCATTTTGAATTATTTACTAAAACTAAAAGCTAATAAATGCCCGAAAATTAAAATTTAATCAATAAATGATAAAATATGTGCAAAAAAACTACAACATACAATAATCGCAAAGAAACAGTTAAAAAATTAATAAAATCCCTTTTCGAGGTAAAATCCGTTCGAGGTAAAATCTTTCGAGGTAACGTCTTTTCGAGGTAATGTCCTTTCGCGGTAAATTTTTACGAGGTATTTTTTTCGAGGTATTTGCTTTCGAGGTGAATTTTTTCGAGGTACACGGAAAAAAAATTATAGCTAGGAGCGCTATAACACACATACCAAGCAAATTATAATCGCTTATTATATAAATACAAGGCTTTCTCTTACAATTATGGCAGTCAGTGTAAAAATTTATATGAAATACTTTAATTGTTTAGTGAATAATAAAATATAACAAATAGTATGGCATTTAAAGCTTAAATAGATTTAATTATTGTCCGTGCTAATAATTTTTATAATATAATAAAATTTCTGTAAATTTATAATAGTGCCTGTAATAAATATAATCGTGTCTGTAATATATATAATCGTTTCCAATTTATTTTTAACATTATTAGTTTTTGTGTCCCTTATAATCTATAGCTTAAATCACTATAATTTGCCACTGTTACCAAATATCTTATAATGTATAGCGCAGAGCCCACTAATTTCTTTCCGTGTAAAGACCGGCTCCCTATAAGAAGATCTAGTGGAGGAGCACCTAAACCGTAATGTTCGAGTTTATTAGTAAGAAAGTCAAGAGGTACACAGTCGAAGGCCTTGGTAAGATTACATTCTATTTATAAATCCTATACATCTACATACACTTCATACATGTACACACCGCGGTGTTTATATTATTGTAAATACTGAATATTGAAATATTGTTAATGCAACAGAATATTATTCTTTATTAAAAGAAACATGCAATACGGTAATATATTTACTAAATCTTCTCAATACGACGTTTCTCCCATTCCTTTGAGAATTGAAATTCCAAAGATTTGAATATTTCATGCTGACATAAGTATATTTTTACGTGTTAAAGATAAACTAAGTGGCAACTGCAACTTTATGGGTACAAATGTATAACTGATTATTAAGGGGCCGAATTTGAAGCAATTGGAGGGAACGATCAATTTTACATTGTTCATAAGGTCGATAAAATCAAGAAAACAAATTATTTTAAAATACTTGTACTTTATTAATTGTTTAATGTACAATGTACATACAGGGTGTCCAGAAATGATGAGCAAAAAACTGAAGGGCGATTTTACATCAAAAAATATGACAAAAAATTCCTTTAAGCAAATATGTAAAAATGCGTCGTAAGGGAGCTAAGCCCCTTTGAAAGTGGCTAAAAAATTCGGTTTTGATTTAATAACTCAGGAACCATTTTAGTTATAGCAACAAGGTTTTGCACGTGAACTAATCTTAATAGGGCCCATCTTCGTATGTTATTTTCATGTACTTATTTTAACCAGGGGTGTGCGAAACGGGGGGCCTTACCAGTTCTTTGTCCCAAACTTTTTTGTGTGTAACTTTTTTGTAATTTTATTTTTGGAATATGATTCCTCAGGTCAATATATATAAAAAAGCTACTCTTGTTGCAATACTGTAGAATTAACCGTTTTCGAGAAAAGTTAATTTGAAGGTGAAATTAACGGTTCGAGACTCGAACCTCGAACCTGGAACCAGGGTGGTACGGAATGAGTACCTTCGCAATTTTTAAAATTTGCAATTTTTTAATTAATTAACGTAAACTTGCATTTGTATCACAAAAACAGTGTTGCCAAATTTAGCATTTTTAATGCTTTTTAAAAAATTTATTAGTAAATTTGCAATAAAAATGCTAAATCGGGCAACACTGTTTCTATGTTTCCACCTGTTTGCAGGCGTTCGCTCGCTCTGAGTCACCTTCTACCCCCCTCTCTCTCTCTCTCTCTCTCTCTCTCTCTCTCTCTCTCTCTCTCTGAGCTTCACCTAAGGTTGTAAGCTCTTCGCTAAATCGCAATTTGTTCGAGGCTTCGAAATCAATCGGTATATATGTTTTTGTACCACTCAATAATGCAGCTTAACTTGCAGCTGCCGCTTGGACGAACAGGTCTCTTGGTTCGGCGTCATAATTTCGACTGAGAATCAATTTTTATTTGTGCACGATGGCTTGTATTTTGCACTTTATTGCGCATAATTCTGTGGTGTTAAACTTAATACACATTATTTATGATTTTATAAAACTCTCATGTGAAATATCGTACTTACGGTCACGATATAACGCTAAGCATTCTTGTGGTTATGAAAACATTTAAACTTTATCTTTCCTAAACTGAAATTAAAAATAAAATATTTAGATAGGTTTATTATAAATTATTATTATGAAGTTTTTCTACAGGATGTTTCAGAAATAGGTGACACAATTGTTATTGATTCTTAGTACAGTAAAATTTAGAGGGGTTCCTATGTTGAAATTGCAAAAAATGCAAACTGGTTGATATCTTAAAGGGTAGTAGTGGACGGTAACGGAACACTCCTGTTAGTTTTTCACCAGGTGATTTGCTTACGGCGTGTCTGCCATCTTGATTTTAGGGGTTTAACAGTTATCTCGGTAAATATGCATCTTACGATAAAAATGCATATTTAATTACCAGTTTTCTGCCGTCCTATGAAAGACACACGTATCTCCATTTGTAGCATACCAGCGTTTTCAAATATTACACCGAGTTGACGTGAAAACGTTGCTATGCGTCAAATTGAGAAACGGGGGTCTTTCATAGGACGGCAGTTTTGTTAAGAAAGAAATTTTCAACAATTTTTGTTTGGATTATTTTTTTATTATATTAATAACAATCAAGTTATAAATATTCAAAAATTGTGATTTTTTAACCAATCTATTTATATATTATAATTATTATTAACAAAACTAAAAAAAAAAACAAGATGGCCGACCTGTACTTGAATATCTTTTGAACGGGAGGTCGTAGAAACATGAAATTTGGTATGTTGATTAAAAATCGATAAATTAGTAAAAATTAGATAAAGCAGTAACCAAAAAAATATATTTATGTACAAGAAATTTTGAATAAGCCATTTTATATTTTATATTCTATGTATATACCCAAAAAAGCACATTACCAATTTAAAGTAAAACTTTATTAATAAATGTATCTATTATAAGGCCATATAGGACCCGCCATTTTGAATTTTTAACTTTTAATGTCATATTCGATTTTAGCATTCTAAAATACCTCCCTACACCAATTTTTATACCGGGTATAATATACCCGTAGCGTAAACAGCCGAATTAATGCCATTTTTGGGTATCGCCCAGACCATAGTGTGCTGTAGGAATATCTTATGTACTAATATTTATGATATAATTAATTTTGTTCTTGTAAAAAAATAATTTCCGTCCGAGTAAATCATTTCACCTTTCTTAAAAATCATCTGGTTTATAACTCATTCGATTTATAATAACCACAAATGGCAAATGAAGACGTAAATAAAAGTCTGTCGAAATAAATGAGAAGATACTTTCACCAAAGAGGTCCCAACTTACCTGGGTAGGTATTCTCTTTTCGCACAAATAAACACTTCATGAAGATTCGGTAAATATAAGCTAAGCTAAATAGTTTAGATTAGGAACCCATTAGCCAAATGCACCATGGGCCAGAATTTTTCTTGCGCGGCTTTTGATTTCCCAAAAAAGGATAAAAACACTTGATTTAGGTGTTGAGACATTCATTACCAAATTTATTTGCACATAAAACAAATACTTTTTTGTGAGAAGCCGTTCAAACTTAACAAATGTGGTAATTTTTTTTAAGATTCTTAAGTTACAATACAATACAATATAAGTGGGGTTGTGAGGCATGATACTGCCTTTCAAATCACTGCGACCAATGAGATCTATTGCGAATCCCCTTTGCAATTTAGTCCACATCAAACTTTAGGCTTCCAAAGGGGGGCTACTTGGGATATATCTGCAGGTCTTAGGTATACCTGTTCTAGATATTGTAGCCTTTTGCGAGCAATGGCTTCGCAAAGGCACAAAATTTGTTCGGCCGTTTCTGGTGCTTCCAAGCATAGACGGCAAATATCGATTTCAGATTTTCCCATTTTTTTTAAGATGACATCTTAACGAGCAGTGTCGGGTTAACAGCCCTGTATAGGTCTTTAGATCCACTTTGCTGAGATCGAGTATCTTTCTTGTTCGTTCAGGTTCATATTTTATGAATATTTTGGCCTGTCTTAAGTTTTGGTCTTTCCAATATCGAGTTTTGATTTTGGTTTCCCATTCCTTAATTGCCTCTACCTGATGGCTTTTGTTAAAGCCACAGAAAGGTTCAGGGCCAATAAACTGAGTGCATGCTCCCTCTCTCGCGAGAGAGTCCGCAGCCTCATTGCCTTCAACACCCTCGTGTCCTGGCACCCACATCAAGGAAACCTTGTTGGTTTCTGCCAGTTGTTTAAGGGTTTCGTAGCATTCTTAAGTTAATCTAAAAGTTAAAGATTTGTCCGATTATCATTATATTTTATCAAAAATATTACCGGTCAATTCGGCTCAATCCAACCAATTATAAACTTATATTTATCAATTTGTAGCTTATTCTATGGCAATCATGGTAGGGGTGCTCATTTTTGCTCATATTGATATTTGTAGGAGAAATCGATTTTTTTTTACCTTATATTATATCGTCGGCTTACAAGTAAAAGGCACTAAGTCACTTTTTTGCAAAAATGGGATTTTTATGGTACTGTAATTAATTTTTGATGATCTATGTACAGGTAAACCGAACTAACTTCTAGGTGGACTGCCAAGAAAGTAACCCACTATACAAAACGCACCAGTTTGATTTTAAATAAAATTTTATCCGGCAATAGGCACTAAGTGACTTAGTGCACGTAGTGCATTTTACTTGTAGATTATTTCAAATATTTCTGTACTAATCGACTTAGTGTTTGTTTGGCGAAACGTGCATTTTTGTAACAATTATTACAAAAATTAAAAAACAACAGTGAAAGTTAAATTTGTCAATATCTCAAAACCATGTTTTTGGACTTAGTGCTCTTTACTTGTAAGCCGACGATATTTCTTATTTAATATAATATATGAAGTCTATCACATATATTTCTATGTGATCGTTCGCTCTGTCCGGGAAATTATGTGGTCACTATAACTGAAGAACGCTTTAAGTTAGAGACTTGAATTATGGCATACAGAAAAAGTTCTCGCTCGGGATTTTTGGTAAACATTGGAGTGGGATAAGTGGAAAAAAAATATTTTTTTTATAAAAATTTGGGAACTGGGTTTCGAGGTTGCTGAAATTAAAGCTGATATTAAACTTTTTCTAAATCCACCCCGCGGTGGTGAGGGGTACATATTTTAAAATGTTTTCAATATTTTCGTGAAAATATGTATATTGGGGTTTTTGAGGTTGCTAAAACTGAATCTTAAAATAATTTTTTTCTAAATCCACCGCCTTAGGGGCCGGGGGTGATTCCCGTGAAAATTGGTGTATTAAGGTTTTTGAGGTTGCTTAAAGTGAATCTAATAATAAAAATGGTCTAACTTCGCCCCCGCGGGGCCGGAGGCAATACTATTTTAATATTTACGATAGTTTTTACGTTTTTGTGAAAATTGGAATACTAGTGTTTTCAAGTTTTTAATCTTTAATGGTGTATTCGAATTCAGCGACCCCAAAAACTCCTAGATACCAATTTTTATCAAAACCTATTAAAGTTCAAAAAAAAACCGCCATGTTGGATCAGCCATTTAGAATTTTTAATTTTTAATGTTGGATTTGAATTCATCGACCCCAAAAACAACTAGATACCAATTTTTATCAAAACCCGTTTAAATATTTTTTTTTAATTTTACAAAATAACTGTTTTTTTTGTGCAGGGTCACATATATAAAAAAAACAATAAGAACATTCTTGCTGCATAAAGATTTAGTTTAATTACCTAGCATCAAATTGAAACGGGACCACCTCATGAATGCCCTCTTTAATTTTATATAACATAACATATAACATAACAAGTTGCAAAAAGTTTTATCCAATTTAGTTAGTTCCTCAGTTCCAAAGTTACGCGGGATCAAACATTAAAAAAATACACACGTCGAATTGATAACCTTCTCCTTTTTTGGAAGTGGGTTAAAAACACGCTTTAATGCACCACATAGAAGTTTAACTAGGACTAACGTTATGAAAAATCTCGATTAGAGTTCCCACATAGAGTGGGGGACGACGAGCGCGTTGAAGTGTTCATGATGGTACCGCTATTTTATAAAAAGTATAGCTTACACCCCACCTTCCCCCCCATGAAAAAAAGCCAAAATTTAGCCAACTATTTTAAATTATCCTTGATACCTATTCCATTCAAATTAATTTATGTACTTCGTTGTATTGTTATGTAAATGAGAATTTATGTAAATTAATGTTTTTTTGCGTATAAAATTTATTTATGTGACGTGACACATGGGGTTTTGGAGGGTCAGTGCCGGTGTGACACTTTGTGACAAGGGGAGGATGCGTTTAAAATGGCAAAAAAAGCTTGACATACTTTATGGACAACCCCTAATTTTCTGAATGTATCATCTAAAATTTAATAGTAATGCTTATGTTTAAGAAAAATATTTATCTTGGTTTTTCAGTATGTAATAGATAGGGACCTTTTGTATCGCGAGTACACAAATAAACCATAGATATGGATATACAACACAGAGGTGTTCCGTTGGTGTTGTGTCAGTTGAATAACGACCAATAATTTTGCTCGTTGCGCCCCCGGCCGTCTAATAAACTTTATTTCTTCATTAAGACCATCTCCACCGGTCCTTTTGCATTGTTTTTTGTCATTTCGGCATCGAGCAGGCCGTTTGGTTCTTGGGAATGTTCGATTTTACGGCCGCGTCGTGAGTTTCAATTGTAATCAAGGTTTACACCTCTGAACATAACTTTTTATTATTTTTTTTTTTTTGTTACAACGTGTCCCAAAATTTCTTTTATAACAATGGAACAAAAAGTTAGTTAACTATCTTGTCCAGAAATGTAAACTTGGCGCACAGAGCCTATCTCAATAAAAATTACATTTGTTTACATTACATTTCATTTTTGTTTAACCTCGTACTATTCTAAATTAAGCATCCCCTAAGTCCAGGACTTGTGTGGGCTAGTGGTAGAGGGAACCACCGGCTTTAATTGACTTTCTGAATAAAAATTGGATCAACACATCTATGATTAGTGGTCTAAAATGACTTTTGGTGATACTTTTATTACCCATAGTGCGTTTAATTTTTTTTTACAAATAATTATAATAAAAGTAGGTTGATTTATTCATAAAGTAGTACTTAATAAAATTTTAAATTATCTGAGCTGGTAATACTAAAGTTATATTTTTTAAATTAAATTATGGACCAGAATTATTCTAATAAACCATAGATATCTTTCCAAAAGTTAAAAAAAATGTCCATGGTTTATTTAACTCCAGTATGACTAAGAATAATTAGAATTATTTTAAGTTGCGGAAAAAAATTTGCCCCTCGTTTACTATGAAATTTTTATTGATTTTAAATTGATCTGCTTTAAAAAAAACATTAAATGTTACAAATATTGTAGATTGATGCTTTAGTTTCCTTTTTTAATAACTTTCTTTTTCTTTCTATAGATCTAACATTTTCTTCTCGCTTTTAAAACATTGTTTTGATCTACTTTTTACGCTGTTTTCAGATTTTTTGTGTCGTTTTAGTTTTAGTGTAGGAAATTAATAAAAATTTAAAAATTTAAGTTTTTGTGTATTTCCTTTGCCGCCCTAGGGCCGTATGAGATATAATTTTAATTCACAAAATAGTTATTTATAATACAAGGGTAATAAACCTATGAAATCGAAGTTTAAACTTTTGGCCCGTGTATTCTACAATATTTTTTATCCGATTGTTACTAATTATAATAAATTATTAAAATATTCTTAATTTTAATTTGCAAAAATATTTCTTTTTCCCGTCTTATTACTATCTAGTTATCCATGACAAATTGCTATCCAATCAAATCGCTTAATTGAATCGTTTCTTTTGCCTGCGGTTTTATTTTCAAATTAAAAAAGCTATAGCTTGGTGATTAATTTCTGTTAAAATGTGTGTTATGAAAATAATAATACTTCCAAAACTGTTCTATGAATATTATAAATATTGAATTTGGTTTTACAAGTGAAATTTTGCTTTTTTTTATTTATTTTAGTGGATGAATACATATTAATCAGTTAACATATATTCTGAGGTTATGTTATAGAAGAAATTTTTATTTAGTTTGAAATGATTATAATAACTGTATCTGAAAAAGAACAGTTAGTTCAAGACCAAAAGTGACCAAAAGGTCATATTTCTTTATAAATATTACAGCAAAGGTAAAGTATCTTCTTTTAAAAAACCTAAAAAAAAAAGTTTTAGTTAGCGGGCGAAAAAAACTTTTTGGCCCTAGGGCCACAAAGTTCAACTTTTCGCCCTTAAAACATGAACAAAAAGTGTCGCTTTTGGAATCATTCAATTGAAAAAAGTGTTTTTTAACCCTGGTAAATTTGGCAACCTGAAAAGAGACTCGCTTTAAGCGAAATAGAAAATCTGGAAAGCGAGATAGCAAACACACAACCTCACGAGTAGCGAATGAGAGTATTTTTTAAATAAAATTTTTGATTTTTTTAAAATTCTTTTTAATTCTTGATACAATTTCTGAAGCCTTCAAGAGTTTCTGTTTTTTTACCCTATTTCTTTATAACCCTGTATAATTAATAAGCAATAACTATTAATTATAACTAAATAATTTTCTTGTAATAACAAATTAAAAGCAATGAAATTACATCTGCTAGTGTTTGGTTTAATAAACGTCTCTAAAGTGTCAGTAAATGTCTTCATTATCCAACAGGTTGATTATAAACCTGATTGCTTTCAGCTAATAATAGAGGTAAAAAAGTTTATTACTTAAAAATGTTTACTCACGCCAGAAAAGGTACAAGAGTAAAAACTAAAACGTCTATTTCAGGACAAAAAGGCTGTTTACAGTTCCATATTTAACCCGTAAGTACTACTAATGGGTCCTACGGACCCGAGCATGAATAATTTTTAAGATTGCGCATGAGTCATTGAACGGAGCAGCCGTTAGAAATCTTCTTATTAAGAAGACTCAAGTAGACTGAGAGTTAAGAAGTTCTCAGTGTGCTTGAGAACGCGGTTCGGTGCACAACTGTCTAGTGAAGTTTTTTCGCGTAATTAGGTAAGTCGGGTCCTTTGGACCCATTAGTATTTACTTTTAAAAACATTGTTAAAATGTTTATATATTTATAAAAAAAAAATATTTTTTAATATTTATATTTTTTTCAAATTAACTGTCTGGGACCAGTAGTACTAATTACGTAATAAAGATGATTAGTAGTATTTAAGGCACATCCAGAGCCTCGCATAAGAAGCATGATACATAACATACGATGCCGTGATTGGCTTGATGTGCCGTCATGTATCTTGTGCGAAGGCTTATGACGTTCGCATAAGAGCCTGTGGATATGCCCTTACGGGTTAAAAAACGGAACTCATATTGGATCGCTGGATTGTTCGACACAGTCGTCTATCTTAGGAACTAAATAATTGTATTTTTTTACAAAAAAGCAAAATAAGTGATAATATTTTTTAATTTCCATCGAGTTCAAGGGAGTAGATAAGGGGGTAATGCAGGTAATTACCCCCTTCCCCCTATAGAAAAAAATATTTTTTTTATTGTATTATCCTAAAAAAAATAGAAAATTGCCTTTTTTTTTAATTTTATCCCGAACAAATATCTAATATATTATTAAAACAAAATTCAAATATAATTTGACATTCAAATGTCACTTATGTGGTATCAATGTTTTCAGAAAAGTGTGCAGATTCCAAAAATGTAAGGCGTTTAGATTTTGCACTTAAAATGTGGAAGTTGGCAGCACTTCCGGTAAAACCGGAAGTAGCAAAATGTCGTTTTATATGTCAAAAGTTGAGGTTCCTTAAGTCCATAATAGGTACCAAATTTCAAAATTTTATCTTTACAAATACAGAAGGGGGATGTGCATTGGATCTGTGTCACCCGGTATGTCATCTCATAGTCCAAGTTTAGCAACCGTACAGACAAAGGTTTTTAAGTACCTTTCCTTATTATTTGAAGAGCAGAGTAAATTTCCTTGAATTGAAAGCTTCTGTTGTTTTTTACCTTATTTAGACTCTTAGAGTAATATTTTTCAAATATGTTTATCTAATTTTTTCTATTTTGCTACTCTTATAAGCTCATCACAAGCATGTTTTAACGAGCTCAAAGGATTCTGGAGGTGGTGTCTTAATTGCTGTCTCTGCAGAGTGGCCGTCATCAAGTAACTTCAATGTTCTAAATTCTGTTGAAGAGATTTACGTCTCAGTTTTAATTAATAACCGAGAGCACATTTTTGGCTGTGTCTATATACCACCTAAATCGCCTATAACTGCATATGAAGATCATTGCTCATCGCTTGAGTATATAACCCCAATGCGACTCTTCACATATGTGGTGATTATAACATTCCTAGAAAATTCTGGTCCTTAGATGATGATGGTGGTAGTGAGAATGACTTTAGTGTAGTTGATAAACGTAAATTTGAAACTATTAGTAATTGTGCAAATTTTTTAAATTTCTATAAATTTAACGAGGTAAGAAATGTCAATAATGTTATCTTGGATCTATTTTTTTCTAGTACGGAAAATGTTACTGTGGTTCCAAGTGACTTTATTTTATCTAAAATCGATAATAATCACCCCCCTTTAGATATTTTTATTCCAATTGACTGTAATTATGAGTCACTTTCTAGAGAAACTAACTGGCAGTATAATTTTAAGTTAGCAGATTATAACTCAATCAATGATTATTTTGGTGAAATAAACTGGGATAATATTATCACTAATGATGTTAATTTAGCAACTAAGAATTTTTATGATATAGTCAACTTAGCTATAGAAATTTTTGTTCCTAAAATAAGACAGAAAACAAAGAAATATCCAACCTGGTTTAGTTCTGAAACCGTTAAATGTTTAAAAGCTAAAAACAAATTTTATAATAAGTTTAAGAAAACCCACAATAACATATTTTTTTCTAAATATAAAGAGGCTCGTAATAAATCCAAAAAGTTAATCGAAAATGATTATAATTCCTTTCTCCAGGATACTCAGGCAAATATAAATAGTAGTAACTTAAAAAGTTTCTGGAGTTACATTAATTCTAAAAAAAAGTCACATGGTTTGCCTAAATTTATGCACTTTGGCAATCTTAAATCTGAAGATGGTCGTACCATAGCTAATATGTTTTCTGACTTTTTCAAGTCTGTCTATACGCCTCAGAGGCAATCTCATAACTATAATTTAAATGAATCTTTTTATAATAACATAAATCTTAATATTTCTAGCTGTAATGTGTCATGCGATGATGTTTTTATAAAATTATCTTCCTTAGCTCCTAAGTTGAGCTCTGGCCCTGATAAACTACCGCCATATTTTTTAAAACATACCTGTCCCACACTTGCTTATCCAGTTTCACTATTGTTTAACTTTTCATTGTCAAAAGGTTGCTTTCCTGATATTTGGAAAGTGTCCTATATAACTCCCATTCACAAATCAGTTGATAAGAGTGATATACCAATTATCGTCCTATCTGTGGTCTTTCAGCTTTAGCCAAAACTTTTGAACAATTAGTAACAGAATATATTACTCCATTAATTCGTAATTTAATCAATTCTAAACAACATGGGTTTTCCAAAGGGAAATCGACTGTTACTAACTTGCTAATTTACTCTAATTATATATTAACTGCATTAGAGCTAGGTATTCAAGTAGATTCGATCTACACAGACTTTAAAAAAGCCTTTGATAGGGTCGATATCGGTCTGTTACTCTTAAAACTTAAAAGATATGGTATAACAGGGCCACTTTTTAATTGGTTAAAAAGTTATTTAACAGATCGCAAACAAATTGTAGTTATTCTTGGATTTTTTTCGCATTTTATTGATGTTACTTCTGGTGTGCCTCAAGGGTCTCACTTAGGTCCCATAATTTTTCTACTTTTTATCAACGATATCATGGCATGTGTTGAAGATTGCGAAATACTTTTGTTTGCCGATGATATGAAGATTTTTAGAAAAGTATCATCGACCATTGATTATTTAATTTTACAATCAAATCTGGATCGTATTTCTAGGTGGTGTGATGAGAACTTTTTAGAGCTTAATATTAGTAAGTGCAAAGTTATATCTTTTTCTAAAAGGCTAACTTCGTATGAATTTAATTACGTTATTAATAATGATTAGCTTGAGAGAGTTTTCAGTATCATTGACTTGGGTGTGTTATTTGATAACAAATTAACTTTTGTCCCTCATATAGAAAATATAGTTAATAGAGCCCTTAGAATGTGTGGTTTTGTAATTAGGCAATGCCAAGACTTTACAGATGTACCTGCCATGTTATTACTTTTTAATTCTTTGTCACGGAGTATTCTTGAATATGCAGCAATTATTTGGTCCCCCTCTCAACAATGTTATAAAAACTTGATTGAAAAAGTTCAAAAAAAGTTTATCAAATTCTTGCTGTATAAACTTAAAATACCTAATGAAATTAACTATAATCATAAATTAACTTTGTTGGGAATGGAGTCACTTGAATCTCGCCGAACAAATATTGACAAAATATTTATGTTTAAGTTATTTAATTACCTAATTGATTGTCCGGATATTTTAAAACTTTTTTCCTTACGTGTTCCTGGAGTAAGCACGCGTTATACATCTTTATTACATGTTCCGTTTACTAGAACTAATTACGGTCACTTTAGTAGTGTACCTAGATTGGCCAGAAATATAAATTCTTGTTATATTGACATTTTTTGCACGAGCCTATTTTCTTTTAAAAGACTTCTTAGAACAAACAACTAATTAATTAAGATTCCTATTTTATTTAGATTATATTCTAACGATACGTTTTATATTTGTAATGTTTCTTTTTATTGTACTACTTGGATGTATATCTGTTTGTACTAAATAAATAAATAAATAAATAAATAAATAAATTTTGCGTGTTCTTATGGGTTGGCAACAGACAAAAGCCTATCGCTTGACGTTTTCCGTGCAAATGTTAACGTCGCTTTAAAGTTTAAATTTCTACAAAATTTTGTGTTTAGGTTATTTTTTACCGTGTTAAAATTCTGGCTTGGTTACTTGCAGTGAAAAAGAGAAGACATGAATATAAAATATATTAAAATAATATTTGTTCTTAGAATTTTAAACATGGCAAAAACTGTAATGCCAACCCGAAACAAAAATCCTTAAATCATTCACCAAATTAAATGTAATTTTTTTTTTAATTTTAGATCAAAATAGAAAAAATTGTATGAAGCACTCGTTTCATAACACGTTTTAAGCGCTCTAGTACTTTAGAAAACTCGCCACAAGCCGCTCGTTTTCTAGACTCGTGCGCTAAAAACGTGAGTTATGAAACTAGTACTTTAATATACTATTATATGATCATTAGTTCTTTGCTCTCTTACACTAAAAATTAAAGTATTTTTGACTATTTGCTTTCATTCTAGAGATTTAGAAAAAATTCATCTCTTGTGGAAGAGTCTGGCTAGGAAAATGGATCAAATGGTGGACCACATACTAAAACATTGTAGTAAGAAGAAGGGTAGGCAGGCCTAGAATGGAATTCTGCTCACAAATAATAAGGAATGTAGGGTGTCGACATTTTAAGGAAATTAAAAATTAAAAAAGAATTGGCTAGGGATAGGACAAAATGGAGATACCAGTCGTAACTAATATCAAAAATTAAATATGAATAAAACATTTCAATTTTTTTGCATTCGTAGGAAAGCGTGTACAAAACAAAAACAAATGCATGCGTCGGTAAGGCACAAAGGAATGTTTTTTCGAATAGTAGATTTCCATGAACATTAAATTATGTTTAATTATGTACTAGATAGTAATTATTTGAATATAATAATTATTATAATTAATATTCGTTTATGGGAAATATACAGGGTGATCCATAACTGGCATGCCAAAATTTAAGAGGTGATTCTAGATCCAAAAATATAAAAAAAGTTCCTATAAAGGTTGGTCCGGAAATGAGCCCTAAGGGATCTAGGGCCCTTTAAAATTGTAATAAAAATAAGGTTTTTAATTAATAACTCGGGTACCGTTTAAGCTAGAGCGGCGAGCTTTTGCATGTATACTAGTATTAATAAGGGCAATAAGTTTATGTTAATTTATTTTTTTAATTTATCCAGAGGCGTGCCCAGACGGACAAAATATATGGGGCTTAAAACATTTTTGCCCCAAACTTTTCTATGTGTATGTTTTTTGGATTTGTTGTAAAAAATATAGATTTCTAGAGTAAAAATACATATAAAATATCATATAGTGTAACACTGTAGAAGCAACCGTTATCAAAAAAAAAATGCAATTAAGAGGAAGTAACATTTTGTGCCACCAAAAACGTTACTTTTTAAAAGGCTATTACTCCTTTAATATTAAATTTAGGTGTTTTGGTGTATAATATTTTTTGCTCAGTTTTAAATGAAGAATAACCCTGCAGCATTAAAATTTTATTGGTGCTTTTTTTTGTTCCCCATTCAATACGTCATCTTCGAAGGGCCGTAGCTCCCTTAGGGCTCATTTCCGGACCAACCTTTATAGAAACTTTTTTTCATATTTTTGGATGTAGAATCACCTCTTAAATTTCGGTACGCGAGTTCTGGAACAGGCTGTATACAGCGGGTATAATACAAGTGCAGGTCCTGAAAGCCTGTGATGTTGACATAGATAGGTGTAAAGTAGGTAAAGTACGTATGTGTACTTCATATACAATGCAGTCGAAAAGTCTCCTTAATTTTTGAACGAGCTATCGTAAAAATTTAGAACACGTAAATAAGACAACTCAGAATGCCTTTTTACATATATTTAATATTTTCAGTTTTTTTAAATGTGGGCATGGGGCTATGGGGGAAAATATTTTTAAATCGAAAGGAGGGTCGTGAAATATATAATTTTAAAGCTTATAAAATTCTTTATTATTATGTTATGTAACCATCTACTAATACCCTTTAAAATATCAGCCCGTGTACATTTATTGCAATTTAGATTTATTATTTGACTGGAGTAAAATAATTTTACCTAATATTAATAGAAAATATGTAAATTAGCGACTGATTTATTTGTTATTCATTCCAATTAAATTGCAATATTCACAGAACAAAATAAATTTTTTTGCTGCATTTCGATCTGGCACTACAACAGGCCATTAATAAGTATAATTTGTCTCGCAACTACCAGTTCACCGAAAAACGAAAAACTATGCGTGAAGATTTATTATTGCTTTGCAAAAGTATGGTTAATTATTCCAAATCTGTAGTTTATTTTTTCTACGACTGGTTTGCAATATAGATGATATCCGTGCCGATTCAGGCTGGGCGGAGGGCTTGAGAGAAAAACCTTCACGGGATTTTTCGAAAATATGATTTTTGATTTTTTTTTCGAAAATGTGACTTTGACGTACAATAACTCAAAAACTATTTAACCTAGAGAACTGCGGTTTTTGCCATTAAAAAAATCATATTTTTTTCTATCAAATTTTATCAATTAGGTTTTACAGTTTTTTGTTTTTTCAAGATAGCGACGAAAAATTTTGAGTTCATTTTTCTCAAAAACTCCATTTTTTATTTCAAGATCAACTACTAATTATGTGTACTTTTGATAAAAAAAATATAAAAATAGCACTTTTTTGTTATTTCTTTGCCAAAACCAATAGCC